>JAJHZJ010000889.1:725000-1268793 GCA_023548195.1 Bettongia penicillata ogilbyi | reverse complement strand
AAACCAAAGGATAAACAACTTATACACCCTCATTATGTGAGATAATTACATCTAACATTCCTTTCTCTGCCCGTATCCTGTGTGTTCCTTTTCTCTATTCTTTCTGTTATTTTCTTAATATTATCAGCACATAACAGAACCACTCTCACACCTTATCTAATTAGACCCTTTCTAGACTCCTGATAATGATAGATTGATTTAAAGAGGACGTGTATTATCTCCTCATATTTGAATGTCAGTACTTTGTCCCTCGTAATTGTTGTCCTGCTCTTGGCAACCTCATGTACATTTTCTTAACAAAGGTACTGGAGTGGTTTACTGTTTCCTTCTCCAGTACGTTTTATAGATGAGGAAACCGAGGCAAGCAGGGTTAAGTGACTTGCCCAGGGGTCACCCAGTTAGTATCTGAGGTTAGATTTGAACTTATCTCTCCGTAACAACTCCAGGCCTGGTGCTGTATCCACTGTACCATGTAGCTACCCTCATTTGTGTTTACCTTTTCATATTTCTCTTAACTATTGACTGAAAAAGAGACTTCAACACATGCACATACACAAGTGGTCTTTAATTTCATTAATGTGTAGAATTTTCAATGTGACATCTCCCTCTCTCAATGAAGATTGTGACTCATCTTAAATTCTATGGAATTACGAGACTCACATAGAGATTATCAGGATCACCCCCCCTAATAAGTTTGAAGGCATATTTTGAATTGAGGTCTTCTGAACTCCAAATCCAGTACTGCAAACTCTATATCATACTACCACCTTACTTGAACATTTTTTTTTACCACCATCAATAGCTGTGTGTGTGTGTGTGTGTGTGTGTGCATGTGTGAAATAAAAATCTCCGTAGCACATACCAAAAAATTTCATCCTTTCAATATTCTTCAAGTGGAGAGACAAGATCACATGGTGGGTAGAAAGCCAATCTTGGAGTCAGGAAGGCCTTGGTTCCAGTATTGCCTCTTGGGCAATACTGTGATCTTGGGCAAGTCACTTAATCTCTTGAGTGCCTCTGGTAACTCAAAGACTTTAAGTTGTAGATCTTTACTGATAAGAGTTTCCTCCAAGAGAGTTTCCTATCCTAATGAAATTAGAGGTCTGTTCTCAAAATAAATTTCAGGTAATTCTCTACGGTTGTGAATCATAAATCACAAATAATCAAAATTACAGTAATACCACTGATGACTCTTATACAAGTGTAGAAAACTTCTAAGAGGAAATGAATTGTTGATTAGAAAGGTCAGGTAGAAATAGCAAGGGAAAACCCAGATAGTGCACTGGTATACATGAAATATTAAGAGATATTGAGAAAGACCTCTACGGCAGATCATTTCTGAAAGACCTAGGGAAGTTGGACCAGAATAGTGTAGGATGGGGGAGTGGTTAGATTGCACCATTAGAAGGAATTTCTTCACTGAGGAGATTACAAATACAGTGAATTAATGAGATTTACTAATCCTGCCCTACTACTTCTGTTTGACTTTTAAAACTGTCTCTAACCTGGTCTCTTCCTACCTTCCTAGGCTTTTTATAACTTGTTCACCACCACCAACACACACGCATGTGCGCACACATACACACACACAAACACACACACACATATACACACACACACACACACACGGATGGTCCTGTAAGAATGATGGCCCTGCTAAGCACAGGATTCAAAGTCCTGTTTGAAGGCCCTGGTTTGAAACCCTGGCTCTACTATTTATTATATGTTTAACCTTGGAAGAGTAATTTTATTTCTCTAGGCCTTGGTTTCCTCATCTGCAAAATGAAGGCATTGACCTCTAAGGTCCCTTCCAGATATAACTCTATTATCCTATTATTATGAATAACTAGTTGGTGGCAGAGCCAGCCCCAAAGCAAGTTCTCCTGATCCTCCAACCAGTGATCCCATGTTCTCTTGTACATTACACCAGACTGCCTCCATATGCACTGGTTCTTCACACTTCTATTTCACCCTCGACAAATGTGTCAAATAGAAAAAAACAAATCACATCCCTGAGGGAAGTGATTCATTACTGAGATGTTAACGTGATCCTGAATTAAATAAGCCATCTGAATGATGATGCCAGAAACAGCAGTCAGGACATTTGGACAAAGATAAAAAGGTTTCTTCTTTTTTTTTTAATTTATTAACAAGTGATTTTATTTCCTCTCGTCCCAGACTGAGGGATGAGACAAACCATCTGCCTTATTCGTAACAGCTTCTGTTGGACAAACTTAAAAAGAGCAATGGTACTGGAATCAGAGAAAGTTTGTACCGGAACAGAACCATAGAAGGTTAGAAGTAGGAGGAACCCTAGAATCGCAGAACATAGAATAGTGGTCAAGAGAGGCCGATAAGCATCCTAGCAAACATCTAGTTCCGCATCCTCATTTTACAAATGGGGAAAATCTCAGATAGAGGAAGCAACTTGACCTAGGTCACATAGCTAATTGGGACAGAGTTAGGAGCTGACCCTCAGGTTTTTTTATTTTTGTTCTGAGGCTCTTTTCCCTACTTCCATCAGTGACTCTCCCTTTCTCCTTCTTGTGGATGGACCAGTGGCAGGATAAAGCCATGGAATCTCAGCACTAGAACGACAGCAGGAAAGACGTACCTCATTTTATTGAGCTTTGCTTTATTACACTTCACAGATCCTACAATTTTTAAAAATCGAAGGTTTGTGTCAACCCTGTGTTGAACAAGTCTATTGGCACCATTTTTCCAACAGCATGTGCTCACATTGCATCTCAAAATCGCATTTTGGCAATTCTTGCAGTATTTCAAATTTTTGCAATATAATTATATCTATTATGGTAATATATGGTATTATATCTGTTATGGTAGTCTATGATCAGTGATCTTGGGTGTTACTGTTGTAACTTTTATGGGGCACCACAAACTATACCCACATGAGCTTAATTGATAAATGTTATATGTGTTCTGACTGTTCTACCAACCAGTCATCTCCTATTTCTCTCCCTCTCCTTGGGCCTCCCTATTCCCTGAGACACAACAATATTGAAATTAAGTCAATTAATAACCCTACAAGGGCCTTGTAAGTATTCAAATAAAAGGAAGAGTCAAGAGATAGAGCAAACTTCAATGTTGTCTTATTTTAAGAAATTGCCACAGCACCCCTGACCTTTAACAAGCACCACCCTGATCACTGGCAGCCATGAACACTGAGGCAAGGCCCTCCACCAGCAAAGACTGATGGCTAGCATTTTTTAGCAATAAAGGATTTAAAGGTATGTACCTTGTTGAGTTTTTTTTTTTACATAATACTATTGAACACTTAATAGACTACAGTATTAGCATAAACATAACTTGTATATGCACTGAGAAACCAATAAATTTGTGTAATTTACTTTGTTATATCCATTTTATTGCAGTGATCTAGAATTGAAGCTGCAATATCTCCAAGGTATGCCTGTATTCACAATAGCTCATAACTCTTAATGCCTATGGAATGGTTGGTAGCTATTACAGCTAGCTCTCAATTAGTATGGATAATGAGTCTCCTAAAGTGATCATGTTTTCAAATTTACACTCTTTGAAGTTGTGATTATTTCTAATGTATTTGGTTCTTCTTGTTGTTCAGCCACTTCTGATTCTCTGTGACCCCATGTGGGGTTTTCTTGGCGAAGACACTAGAGTAGTTTGCCATTTCTTTCTCCAGTTCATTTTACAGATGAGGAAACTGAGGCAAACAGGGTTAAGTGACTTTCCCAGGGTCACAGCTAGTATGTTTCAGAGACCAGATTTAAACTCAAGAAGATGGGTGTTTCTAGTTCCAGGTCTGGCACTCTGTCCACTGCTCAATGGAAATATGCAGTACAAATTCAAATAATCCAGCCACTTGAGAAGAATTTATTATCTGTATTAACTGGGACCTGAATGTATTTCATTTGATTATGATAATTGCCCAGTGAGTAAGAGATTCCCATTTTATAGTGAAGGAAACTAAGGATCATTAGCAATGCTGAGAATATATCCAAGTGACTTAATTCTCCATCAAATGCTTTTCCTATCTTAACAAAAGAATAGGCAGATATACACAAAAGATAGCCTTAGAAATATACAAGAATGCTGGAGGAAAGAACATCTTAGAAAATGCAGCACAGAAGAGTAATGAGTAAACCTATACTGACCAAAGAATATGGGACCCATTTCTCCATAGACTAGCAAGGCAACTTTGCCATTTTTTTAAAAAAGGAATTTTACTTGCAGAGAAAAAAAAGCAACTACCAAAGCATATATTATAATTTCTTGAGATTTATGAGCAATTTCTTCTTTTACTCTTGTGTTCAAGCTATTCTTATTGGCTCCACTCCCTTCACCCCATCCTCTGCTAACTTTCCTTACTCAGTTTGGATTCAGTCATTGTTAACAAATCACTTAGACTTCATACCATTAAAAAAAAGAGCTGTAACAATTTTGAACAAAAAAGAATTATAACATCAAAGAAACGCAGTAATCATTGTCCCAAAGCCATGACTCCAAGTACCTGTTCTCCCAAACCCTCAGGAAAAGAGGATGTAAGCCCAAACTTCTCATTTCTCTCATCAATTGCTCCTTCAATGGGTTAAGTCATGGTAGTCTGGTGCCTTGTAATAAACCTCCCATCTCCTCAATGCCCCAGGAGTTGGGGATTGTCCCAGTTACTCAAGGCAGGAAGTCTGTAGAAGAGTTGGGATGTGTGTTGTTGTTGGTGGAAGTGGTGGTAGTTCAGTTGTTTAACTCATATCCAGCTCTTTGTGGACCCATTTGAGGTTTTCTTGGCAAAGATATGAGGGTGAAATGGTTTGCAATTTCCTTCTTCAACTCATTTTACAGATGAGGAAACAGACAAACAGGGTTCCAAGTGATTTTTCCCATAGTCACACAGCTAATAAGTATTTGAGGCCGGTTTTGAACTCAGATCTTCCTGATTCCAGGTTTTGTACTCTATCCTCTGTGCCACCTAGCTGTCCTATTTCTGTGCACAGCTTCTAGAAAAACATGACCTCTGTTAGCACTGACCCTCTCCAGTTCTTCCTCCACACACACAACTCAACATGATAAGAAAAGGTAAAGCTTCCAAAGGTTTAATTGTCATCTCTACGTAGGCATCTCCTAGATCATTATAAGCAAGCCTACACTATTGTTTCTGAATTCATGATCTATATCATGAAATGCCTATTGTATATATAAACCTGAATCTCCTTTTGGTAACTCAAACTCAGCATTTCAAAATGGAACTCACTCTTTTCTCCCCTAGAACATACCTCCCTCAAACTTCTCTTTTCCTGCTGAGGTCACATTGTCCTTCCTAGTTAACAGGAAACTTTCAGGTTCACAGCTTTAGAGTCACCCTCTTTTCTCCTATTTCTTTCATTCGCCATTTCTAATCAGTTGCTAAATATTATCCATTCTGCCTCAACACCATATCACACATCTACACTCCACTCCTTCTTTCTCTACTGACATTTCTAACACCCTACTTTAGTCTTCCATCACCTCTGCTCTATTCCAACAGTCTATTCATTGGATTCCAAATGTCCAGCCTCTGGCTTCTTCAATCCATTTTCCACGTAACTAGCTACCAAGCTAATCTTCCTAAAGCACAATTCTGATCCTAAAACAGTCCTGTGGAAAACTTGATTCAGACAGAAGCAGTAAGAGAAGTTCAAGTTTTATAAACTATGCTTCCATCACTAAATTCACCATCCTATGATCTTATTATTAAAAATGTCTCACACTGAGATGCTAGATACTGAATAATTGTATCCAGATATTAGATACTGAGATACTAGATGAATGTTTTCTTCAAGAAGGGAGTAGGGACTTTCCATGTGAAATATGGCATGCACCAAATAATAAAGAAATAAATGTGATATATTTTAACAGAAAGAAATTAACTAACATGAGAAGTATGTCAAAATCAGCTGTCCATAGATAGTTTGACCACTGATTTTTTTAGAGCAAAGTTCAAAATTAACATCAAATTAGAAGATAAGTGAGAATTATTAATGAAAACTAAAGATTTAAATAAGACATCATTCCCCAACTGCTAAGTAGTCAAAGGACATGAATAGGCAATTTTCAGAGGAAGAAATCAAAGCTATCAAAAGCCATCATAAAAAATGCTCTGAATCACTAGTAATTAGAGAAATGCAAATTAAAATAAGTTTTAGGTATCACTTCATACCCATCAGATTGGCTAAGATGGCAAAAAAAGAAAATGACAAATGCCAGAGGAGATGTGGGAAAATGGGCACATTAATGTACTGTTGGAGGAACTGTGAACTAGTTCAATCAGTCTGGAAAACAATTTTGAACTATGCCCAAAAGAACATTAAATTGCATACCCTTTGATCCTCCAATGCCACTACTGGGGATAAAACCCCAAGAAGATCAAAAAGAAAACAAAAAGGCCCATACACACAAAAAATATTTATAGCAGTCCTTTTTTTTTATTTTCTCCAATTATATGTAAAGTTTTCAACATTCATTTTTTTAAAAGATTTTGACTTCCGAGGTTTTTTCTCCCTCCCCTCTTCCCTGCCCAAAACAGCAATCTGAAATATGTTATACATGTGCAGTCATGTAAACATCTTTCCGCATTAGTCATGTTGTAAAAGAAAAAACAACAAAAGAAAAAACCACAAGAAAGGGGGAAAAAAGTGAAAATGGTATGCTCTGATCTACATTCAGATTCCATAGTTCTTTCTCTGGATGTGGATAGTCTTTTCTCTCTTGAGTCTTGGAATTGTCCTGGGATCATTGTATTGCTGAGAAGAGCTAAGTGGACCATAGGTGATCATTGCTCAATGTTACTCCTACTGTGTATAATGTTTTCCTGGTTCTACTCATTTCACTGTGCACCAGTTCATGTAAGTCTTTTGAGGTTTTTCCGAAATCACCTGCTTATCATTTCCTATAGCACAATGGTGTTCCATCACATTCATATACCACAGCTTGTTCAGCCATTCCCCAATTGATGGGCATTCATTCCTTCAATTTGCAGTTCTTGGCCACCACACAAAGAGCTTATAGCAGCCCTTTTTGTGCTGGCAAAGAATTGGAAATGGGGGCGGTAGGGGAGATGCCTTCTGGCAAATCACTTTTTCCTAAAGAAATTTAATACCCCCATGGGAAAAAGCTCACTAGAAATACATTGACATCACCAGAAGGCATTGATAGCCCTCTAGCATCAGGGCATAAGTTACCCTTCCACATGGGTGCCCTGTCCATATAAGCTCCTTTCATTAGGGTTTTTGCCATACATTCCCTAAATGAAGGTATCCTGATGTGAATCCATTCTTTCCACTCATGGTGTGTGTTTATGTTATGCTTACTTATTTCTATGCAATTTCATGAAATGCTTTTGTTTCTAATTAATCAGTTGGCTAATAAAACTAAATTCATCCAAAGACATATAATCAGAAATATTAATTGCTCATGTACAGACTGAGCCAACATAATTAAGATGACAATGCTACTAAATTAATTCATTTATTCAGTGCCACACTAATCAAATGACCAAAGGATTACTTTATAGGGGTAGAAAATATAATTTTTACAATTCATCTGGAGGGAAAAAAGGTCAAGAATCTGAAGGAAATTAATGAAAAAAGATAGAAAGGATGGAAACCTACTAGTATTAGATCACAAATTATACTACAGAGCAATTATAATCAAAATAATTTGGAGGTTAAGAAATAAGGAGACTGACCAGTGGAGAAGTTTAGGTATACAATATAAAAAACTAACCAAGTATAGTAGCCTAGTGGGATCTGATCATCACAACAACCATCCACAGTTCCAGAGGACTCATGATGAAACAAGTGATAGATCCATCATTAAACTGTGAACTAGTTAAGAGCGGGACCTGCCTTTTACTTTTTTGTATCTCCAGCACTTAGCACAGTTTCTGGCAAATAGTATGTGCTTAATAAATTAAGCCAACTTGATTTCTAAAAAGTAATATATTATAAATTATTTTGTAAAAAGTGCAATTTTTTTGTATATGACCATGCAGGAATTTGTTTTCCTTGACCATACATTTTTGCATTTCTTGTTTCTCTGTTATGATAATGGGGTCAGGGAGGAGGTGGGAGGGACAGAAGATAGATCTTCATTTTTTTAAATTAATTTTTAAATATTGTTGTGGCACTTATGGACTAAGTTTTTGAGTAAATGAGTATTCATAAGGCATCTTGAATCTAACTGGATTTTCTGGGGGACCCATACATAAGAGGGAATTTCTGGGTACTGCAAAGATTCAGAAAGAACTTTCTCTGACAGCCCTCCAATGATTAATATCAAGTGAGGAATGATTGTTGTCCTTTGTTCTTGAAGAGGACCAAAATGGTATGAGTGATGTTTTTTGATTCCTGCATAAATTGGATTTAAGTGAGGCAGAGTTGCATGAAGTTGTCAGCCTCACTCTCTCCTCCACAATCAGGAGGATGGCAGTGGCAGGGCAGAATCAAGATGACTGGTGATGGCTCAGGCTGCAGTGGATGGCCTTGGTGTCTTCAATGTCTAACCAAGCTCTAAGTACTCCACATCACCTGCTTCAGCTGCCTTCATGGCCACTGGAACAAATTGTTGTCATCTGTCCATTCCACCAGGGGAAGTCTTCATGTGCTTGAGGTAGACACCCCTTAACTCACCAATGGGTTTGAGACTCCTTAACCTGTTACCCTCAACTTAGTTTGGCCCATCCGCTGAAACAGTTTACTTGGGTGTGGCCACTGCACATGCTGCAGCTTCATGGAGCCACAGGTGAGAGTTGGGTGGAACAGGTAGACACCAAAGGTGAAAAGCAGCCCTGAAAGGGGTTCAGCAGCCATCACACCAAAGGTACTGGTCCTTCCTGAATACACCCTCCATCCCAAGTGAGGAATAATGCAAAGAGAAACAGTTACCAGCAAGTTTTGGCACCGTCATAGAGACTGACTAGTGCAAAAGCCAAACAGAAGACTTCCTTATAGATAACCATGCCATCTGTATTTTTCCATTTTCAAATGAAATTATGCAGATCAAATCCTTGCCCACAACAATGTGGAATCTCCAAAACAAGAAATAGGTAGATATGTAGATAAACACACATACAGTCACCCAAAGAATTTTGTCTAATTGTTCCTACTGGAAAAAATCAAGTAGATAAAGTGAGTTTTAAAGACAAAACATAGAGCTGGTTCCTCAGTAAATATCTGCAAATAGAAGATAAGCTGGGTTCAAAATTTGAAAGAAAGAATAGGGCAAGTGAGACTGATTTGGGGAAATCATGTAGTGAATGTAAGAACTTAAGCTTTTTCCTGAAACAAGGATCCAGCTTTCTAACATAAGAATTCTTTTGAAGATTCTCTGTATGCTTGTGAGACAGGGGTGCACTGGAGCTGGTTCCTACCACTGAAAGCCAGTTGCTAAATTTACAGTGTGAGTGTTTATACCCCAGAAATTGGCAAATGCTATAGTAAATAAAGGTTTAAATTTTCTGTTTTGTTGATTGTCCAGAATTAAGGAAGTGATAGGAAAACATTAATAATTCAGATTCATCTTCTAAGTGTGTTATGCCTACTTTTTTTGAGAGCCAGTTGCTGAACATTTACCAGCACTCTGCTAGTTGTTAATCATGGAATACTATAGTTGAGGATCTCCCAAAGAGAAGTCCATTACAGGGTTGTTAGTAGTATACATACATATATTACCAGCCAAAGAAAGTGATGTTGAGATGCCAAAGAGAGGTATGATTAGAAAATGAGGAGAACTAGTAAAATGGTGAGACTGATGGATTGACAGATAGTTCATATGCTCCACTGGTGTATTTATAAAGTCAAAAGAGCTAGGAGAAGCTCCCCAGCATATTGAATGAACTTCCTGTTGAGAGTCTACAGGAAGATGTGATCTAGAGTCATATGGGATGAATTATGATCTTTGTGACAAGAGGCAGTACATTGATGAATGAACAGAGACTTTGAAATATGTGCAAGTATGTGCTAGTACTAGAGATTCAAAGATAAAAAATTATACTTGCCCTAAAGGAGTTTACAATAGAGTAGGAAAGATGAGACCTGTGCATAGGTATAACAATTCACATATTTATAGCACTTTCATTTTTACAAGGCACATGATTCACAACCATGTTATCTCCATTTTACACCATGATCTTATGACTAGAATGTATTGAGAGCCTGGATTCAGACTCAAGTCTTCTATATCCTGATGCTCTTGTCAAAGCAATATGTTGCCTACCTCTCTCTCTGTCTCTCTCTGTCTCTCTCTCTTTCGATATATATATATATATATATATATACATATATATATAATAAAAATAATCACAAAATTTAAAATGGGTTAAGTGCAGAGGAGGTGTTGAATGCAGCAACCTGACAAAGTCACTGAGAAAATAATCACTTGTACTTGGAGGGATCAGGGAAGGCTTCATGCAAGAGGTGCAAGGATGGTAATAAGTTATATAAGATGGAGGGAGGAGGTACATCCATTTCAGTGTAGGAGTATGGAAATCACAGTACACAAATGTGATAAAGGAGAAGATAAGATCTTGACCATTGAGTTCACCTCAAAACAGAGAAGTACCATAAGATAAGTTATTGATCGATTGATTGAATTTCTATTCTGTGTCGCCTTTCAGGGTAACAAATTCCATACGTTTATTCCCTGAGCATAATGTACTGTAGGCTAGGATTGAACCTAAAGCTAACTCCTCAATTCACATGGAGACATTAACAGTGCTGTACTGGCAAGTTTCAGTTTCCTTTTATCTATGCCCTATCTTTCATGCCTAAAACTAATATTCTTCTATGTCCATTTCTCCCCCTACCTCTGTCACAGTCTTAACCTATTAACCTTCCTTCTCCTCAATAAAGCTTTCCCTTCAGGTAGAAGTGATCTCTCCCTTAAAGAATGTGCAAGACCACTCTGATCCTTCCTTTGTACTACCCAGATTCTCATTTTTCATTTTTTTCTCCCAAATACACATAGAATATTTGAAAAATGGATACCTTTAGGATGCAATAAAATTAGAAATTAATTTCTAAAGACCTTATCCTTGCTAGATTTGGGGAAATAAGATTTTTTAATGTAGGTCTTAATCCAAACTAAAAAAAATTAATGGCCAAATAATACTTAAATATTAAATAATAAAATAAAAATTATATTAAATATAGAAATAACATAAGTGCTACAGATGAATATCTATGGGATGCAAAGTAGTAATCAAGGGATAATCTGTAGCCCAAATTCATGTAAATAAAAAAGAGAAGATAATAGGTGGAATTTGAGGTTAAAGTAATTACAAAATTAACCAACTCATACAACACAAGTAAGCATAAAGTAGCCACTAGAATTAGAGAAGTCATTGACTAAATGGAAAACGAAAGAGCAATGGAACAAAATGAAAGGACTTTACAAAAAAGACAAATCAAATTGATAAAACCTCAAAATTCATCAAAAAGATGAGAAGAAAATCAATGAACCAAATCAGAAAGGAGAAAAGGAAAAATTCAACAAATGAAGAAATAAAATCAAAAGAGGCTTTTATAAAGACATATACCCATTAAACTGATAACGTCAAAGAAATGAATAAATGTTTACACAAGTGTAAAATGCCCAAATTGGCAAAATAGGAAAGAAATAAACTAAATAAACCTATTTAGAAACAGAAACTAAATTGACTGTGCTCTCCAAAATAAAACAAAAACTTTAGGATTGGATGGCTTCACAAAAAGAACAAAGAATACATATCACACACACACACACACACACACACACACACCACGGCCACCACCAACACCACCACCGCCGCCGCTGCCACCACCACCATCACCACTACCACCACTACCACTACACCACACATTTCCCCCCCTCCTTTTTTTTAGGAAAGGCAGAATGATGAAGTGAATAGAGAACCAGTCTTGGAGTCAGAGAAACCTCTATTACTGGTTGTGTAACTCTGAACAAACATTGGAACTCTCAGTATCCCCCACTAGCTCACTAACTTGAAGAGCAAGTTGCAGATATACATTGGTAGAAGGAGTTTCTTTACTGAGAGTTCTCAAGGAAATCACAGGTACAGAGGAAAAAAATAATAAAAATTCTTTGAGAGAGAGAGAGGCTACTACTTATTATATTTTGGAGTCCAACATGATCCTGATTCTCAAAGAATAAGACAGAGGTAAGGATAAGATAGGGAAAGTGAACTAATTATGAAAAAATATCATTAAATATTATGATTTATCATAAAATAAAAAAATTAAAAAAATAAAAATAATGATATCATTAAAGTATATGGACATAAAAACAATATCCAAAACAGTATTATTAAATAAAGTACTGTCAAATGCTAACTAAACTGAGGATGACTTAGAAGAAATTAAGTCAAAATAGATATCTAAATGAAAAGCTTATGCATGACAAAAGCCCTACAGTCAGAATAAAAAGAAATAGATTGGAGGGGAAAGAAGTCTTTGTAATCAATATTTCTTTAAAAATCTGACAATTCAAATTTATTAGAAATTGACACAAAGTTATTAATAAAATGTATTCCCAATATGTAGTGAAGTCAATTTCAAAATGAAAAATGAAAAAACTCACTTTGAAAAGTAGGTAAAATCTCTTAACAATCACAGAAACAGATTAAAATAAGAAATATCATATTACATTCATCGAATTGGCAAAGAGCATTAAAAATGAAGGATATTCTGTGCTAGAAGGCGAGGCTATGGAAAATAGGTGTAGTGTTACATGACTGATAGAGCTACTAATTGGCACAATTTGTTGGAAAACAATAAGTATTTGGACAACAAAGGCTACAAGTCTGTTTGTAGCCTTTGAGCAAGGATTTCACAATTTGGACTATATTCTGAGAATCTCATTAACTGGACTAGTAATGATACTGCCTAGTGGTACAGCCACATCTTTATCCAGAAGGAGAGGAGAAATCTCAAAGTGTCCAAAACCATAGCTATAGCTATACTTGTCAATTATTCCTTTTTAGTCTTTTTTCCCAGTGTTTCTTTTGAATGCCTTGGTGCTCTGTACTTAACCAATCAGACTCCACATTCTTTGCATGTTAAGAATTTCAGGAAGAAACAAATGAACTTATAAGAAAGCATCAAAGTACTGGAAAAATATGAAAACCCACGTTTTTCACCAAAATGTACAATATTAAACGAAATGTACCAAAGAAGTGAAAACAAAGAAGCATCCAGAGGGAAAATATGTACCAAATTAACTATGGGGGCGTGGGGATAAGTTGGCAGCATAGAGGGATAGAGTGCCAGACCTGCAGTTGGAAAAGCCTGAGTTCAAATCCAGCCTTAGATACTCACTAGCTGTGTGACCCTGGATAAGTTACTTAACCTGTGTTTGTCTGAATCTATTGGAAAAGGAAATGGCAAACTACTCCACTATCTTTGCCAAGAAGACCCTATAGACAGTATTGGTATGCTATGCTCTACAGGGTCACAAAGAATTAGACACAGCTGAACAACATGGGGACAAGTAAGATTATCTTGAAGGAGGCGTTATTTGAGTTTAACTTTAAAAGACAGATAAGAATCCAACAGGCAAATCTAATGCCTGGAAAGTAAAAATTATTTGTCCAAGTTTACCCATGGAGTGATAGAAAAGGTGAGATGTATGGGGTTCCCCAGATCATTAACAGCTTTTCTCTCTTTTGTTCATGTTTTCTGTCTTTCCCTAAAACCCCAAAGTTACCTTTATCTGAAGATGGGATCATTCCAATTCCTAGAGTTTTTGTTTTGTTTTCTGAGAACAGTCTATTTAATTTCTATTTATAAATAGGTTTATTTAGTTTATTTCTTTCCTCTATTGCAAATTTGGATGTTTTTTAGTTTTGTAAACATTTACTCATTTCTTTCACATTCTCAGCTTTATTGGCATTTCTCTCTATAAAAGCCTCTTTTGATTTGTTTTATTTCTTCATTTGTTGGAAGTGCAAGACAACAGCTGTCAGTATAGATCAGTTCTGCCTTTCAGAAGGTGGAGGAAGTGATAACAGGGGGCTTTTTCCAGCCATCTCTAATTTTTCCTGACTGCTCTGAGAAGGTAGCACTTCTGGAAACATTAAACTCACACCCCCAAAATAGAAACCCATGTATAGAGATTTGTTTAATCTTTTCTCCTAGTACATTATTTTTAATTGCCCCTTGAAAATAATCATCATATGTCATTTGAGGAATGGCCAGACAAATTGTGGTACATAAATGCAATGGTATATTTCTCTGCTATAAGAAATAATGAATACGGTTCATGCAAAGAAGAATGGAGAAATCTATGAAATGATACGGAGTGGAGTAAACAGAGTCATGTAAACAAGAGATACAATAAATATAACATGTAAAAGGAAAGAGCAATCATCACAAAACAACTGAAAATGAATCTTGCAGAACTGCAAAGAATAAGCATGGACCCAAAGAAGAAATGAGAAGACCGCTTTTCTCATTCCTTCACAGAGGTGGGAGATCCATGGGTATGGAATATTGCATGTATTTTCAAGGTTTTTTATTTTAATTGGTTTTGCTGATTTTTTCTCTCTTTTATCCTTTAAAAAAATGTTCTTTGATCTATGGGATGGTTTGGGGGAAAATGGGAAGAGGAGGGATAAGAGAAATATAGACAATGTGAAAACACAAGATATCACTAACACGTTATTCTAAAAGTAAAAAACAAGCACTGTGTGCATCATCCTGGTCCATCTTCAAGAATGGCCTTTCAGACTTGAATGAACTGATGCTGAGTGAAGTGAGCAGAACGAGGAGGACATCGTACACAGTAACAGCCATAAGGTGCAACGACTGACTTTGATAGACATCTCTTCTTAGCAATCAAGAATCCAAAACCATTCCAAAGGACTCAGGATGGAAAATGCTGTCCAAATCCAGAAAAAAAAACTGTGGAGTCTGAATGAAGATTGAAGCATATTATTTGCTCTCTCTCTCTCTCTCTTTTGTTTTTTGGGGGTTTTTTCTTATGGTTTCTCCCACTGGTTCCAGTTCTTCTTTACATGACTAATGCGGAAATAGGCTTAATATGAATGTATATGTTGAGCCTATATCAAATTACAAGCTGCCTGGCGGGGGAGTGGAGAGATGGGGAGAAAATTTAGAAATCAAATCTTATAGAAGTGAATGTTGAAAACTAAAAATAAATAAATAATTTTTTAAAAGTTGGAAAAAAAAAGAGTGGTCTTTGACATCCAGGCAGGGAACAAAGGACAGTGTGAGAAGGCTGGCCAATAAAGGTTGCAGATTGCATCTCATGATCACATGTTGAACTATCTTGGTAATGGCTTTTAAGGCATTCCTCTCATGGCAGTAGAATTGAAAATGCAAGTAACACAAGAAGCCCCTAGGCAGATCCAATTTCTACTCTAACTTTCAGAAGCTTGGCTGAAATTCTAAAACTAAAAATAGTGGAATTTGATGATAGCTTTAAAAAAAATAGGAACAAACACTGTAAAATAAGGGGGTTTAACTCAATGACCTGTAAGGTCCCTTCACCTATTGGTTTGTGATCCCATGTCTTTCCTACAGGCTTGCTAGTGGTGATGAAGGCTATACAGTACAACGTTAGACACAGAAGCAGGGGATCTGGATTCAGGTCCTGACTTGGCCAATACTATTATACTGAGCCAATCACTTTTTCACTCTTAGAGTCTGTTTTCTCCTCTGTAAACTGGAAGAGGTTACATTAGGTGGCCTCTAAGATTTTCTCCTGCTCTGGTATTCTATCACTCTTTGATTTCTCAGTTCCGTGCCAACTCGGTCTATGTTTTATCTAAAATAGTATTCCAAAATCCCTTTTAAATGACATTTTGTGTTCTCTAATTCTAAAGTCTGTTACAGCTCTGCCATTCTATGTTCTATAATTGAAGTCCTATCCAATTCTGATATAATGTTCTATGAGCTATGTCATTAGAGATCTTGATCTCTGAAATCATATGCCTAGGAAAGTGTTAAGTACCTTTCATTTATCTCTATAGCTTGTGCCCAAACCAAAGCTCCCCCTAATAGCATCGTAATTCAAACTAATTTTCTTACCCACCAAAGGCCTGAGGTCTCCTGCAAGCACCCAGGCTAAAAGGGTTTCTGAAAAAGTTTTATTGTTTCAAATTAAAGTTTGTTGAAAGCAAGGATGAACATAAATTTTAAGCTATTAATAAAATGCCAATCTATATCAATGGAGGGAATTTCCCATTATGCCTGGCACATAGTAGGTGCTTAAAAAATGTTTATCTCCTTTTTTTCTATTTACTCTCCAACTCATAGGGTTCACTCACCCGGAAGTTCCTGCTGAGTGCCTTCTGCATATGTCCCCTAATGCTTCCATTTACTCCTGCCAGCTATCAGTCAATGTTTCAGTCTACTTCCCAAATGAATTGGTCTCACTTCTCAGTGGTCAGGATCATCATTCCCCCTCTGCTTCTCTTGGTTTTAGCATTATCATCCACTCTCCACCATGTCTCTTCTTCCAGTATAATGAGATAACCAAAGTCCTCATGACTCTGGGCCACTTAACACAGTTCTGTCTCTATTTCAGACACATTCCAGAGCCCCAACCTGAACAAAAAAGGACTGCTTCAGGTGGTTATGAATTCCTTTCCAGGTCTCTCCCCTCATCTGCCCTTGGGCTTTCACTTCTAGCTGAGTTAGGGCAACTAAATTACATTCCCCTTCCCTACCTCAGTACTCATTAGGCACTTTTCATTGAGACTTTGGGGCAGGCAGAGGAGAGAAATGACATTTTCCATTTACCTTTTTGTCTCTCGGGTGGCCATGTCACACCCTGAGATTCAGAGAAGCCTCAAGAAATTACCAGAAATGTTAATGGTGGTACAGCAAAGATGGCAGCCACTGCCAGGAGCCCTACTGCGAGGGGAAAGTCTCCCGTCCCTATGACATAAATTCTAAGGGCCCTTCTAACTCTTACACCGTATTACCTGCATGATCTATGATTAACAGTTCTCACAATTTGACAGCCCTGCCTGTACTGACTTGGCCTGACTTTCTCCTGAAATAAGCAATATTTCTTTATATCTCCACTGTTAGCCCCTGGGCACAGGTAATGAAAAGAACCCTGCTGAAAACATTATTGAAATTAATCCTAGTATTTCTAGCTTCCCTTGGAGTCTGGTTCCTTTCCCAGCCTCCACCACCATGCTCTGCCCCTCACCAGAGATGCAAAGGAAATGACTTATCCAATATCATATAATAAGTTACTAGTAAAGCTCAGACTAGAACCTAGGTCCTTTGACTGCTAGCCCAATACTCTTTGCACTGTACCAATTAGCCTCTCTTTTAGTTTAAGGGAGCCTTTTCAGAGTATGAAGGTTCTTTAGAGAACATCTGAGAAAGTTCATTTTTGCCTGCTGCCTACACAGACTGTGGAAGGCAAAGGAAGTGTTTGGTGAAAGTGAAAGCCCTGTGTTGCAGAAGTGTTCACTGGTTGGGCCCTCTGAGCCTATGTGAACTGTGTGAGAAGGCCCCTAGCTGTATCTGTAATCAAAGAAGCCTGCATGTGACTTCTAAACCCTTAATGTGAGCCATCTAAACCCAGGCCCTTAATTAACTTGGAAGAGTCCAAGAATACCCATAGGGCATAGAGCACTAACCTCTCTATGGCATATTTTGGGAAGCAATCATGCATGAGAGGTCCTCAGCCCCCTGGGCTTGGGAATTGAGATTTGGGCCAATGTCAGGGCTGTAATGGTCAGGGACTGATCAATAAATCAATTTGCTTTTGCAGGCTATGACATTCGATCAAATCTCTACCAAGAGAAATGCTGAAGCATAGTGGTAGTGGGTAAGGTCTGGTTTATTTAACCACTGGGTAACTAAAGGCTAAGCTCAAAATCATAGTCCAGACTTCCTTGCTGAACGTCTTAGTAAAATATCTTGTTCTTAGAGAATGACCTCTGAGAATCAGAATAAGCTCACAAAATCTTGGAATTTTCAAAATCTAGGGCTTAGAATCATGGGCCTCAAGTCATAGAATCTCAGAGTTACAAGAGACCTTAGGGCCCCTCCAGTGGAACCTCTCACCCTCACTCTACAAGGGAGTCAGGCAACCTCAGCTTAAGGGCCTCCTGTGATGGAGAACTCACCACCATACAAAGGTATTTGATTCATTCAACTGTAACCCAAGGACTTTGGTTGAGTGCTTGACCTGAAAGGACCTTTTTTCTCTCCTTGGTTCAAGCTCTGAACCTGAAATTTTACTCTGAGGAAAACTCTAAAGTCAAGCTTAAACAACTTGTATATATTTTGAATGTATTTTGTATATCCTTATATATGTACATATTGTCTGTTCTAATAGAATGTAAAGTCCTAGATGGGAAGGCCCATTTTATTTCTGTCTTTAAAAAATCCCAAGTGCCTAGAATAATATCTGGCACAATAGAGTGACTCAGGTCTTTGTTGACTTTTCATGATGGGGTCTTCTTGGCCCCAAGATATTGGAGTGTTTTTCCATTTCCTTCTTTATCTCATTTTACAGATGAAGAAATCGAGGCAGTCAAGGTTGAATAACTTGCCCAGAGTCACACAGCTAGTTAGGATCTGAGGCCATATTTGAACTCAGGAATAAGTCTTCCTGACTCCAGGACTGGCACTCTATCCACTGCACCATCTAACAGATATCCCTGATACACATAACAGAACCTCTATCCTATCCCTTCAAACTCCCATATAGAGGCTGAATATATAATATAAGGTATTAAAGCATATTTCAGCTATCACATATCACAGAAAACCTAGAAGATGTAAAGAACACAGGAGCACAGCCTACCAAAATATGTCCACACAAATAGCCTATTAGTTTCATTCAGCAGTCTTTGGGAAGAAAAAAAAACAGTTTGGGGACTGCTGAGCAAACAGTTCCCCTTCCCATCAGACCTAAATGTCTAAGAAACTCACAATAATAACATCTGCAAGATCCAGATGTCAGATGTCTCAATCCAAATGTGCTGCTTGAGACCTTCACGCTCTCTGTTTCCCACATCTGGATTGCACTGCTTCACCTCCATCTCTCAGGGCTCCCAGTTTCTTTTGAACATTAACTCTCAGGCATCACTTCCTATATGATGCCTGTCCTAATCCCCCAGCTGCTAGTGTACTCTGTCCAATGACACTGTATATATTTTAAATATGTTTTGTATAGATTTATAAATGGACCTGTTGTCAGGCTGGTAGGTAGCACAGTCCTGGAGTTAGACTCATCTTCCTGAGTTCAAATTTGACCTCAGACACTTACTAGTTGCGTGACCTTGGGCAGGTTACTTAACCCTGTTTACCTCAATTCCTCATATATTAAAATGAGCTGGAGAAGGAAATGGCAAACCACTCTAATATCTTTGTCCAGAAAATTCCAAATGGGGTCAAAGAGTCAGACATGACTGAACAGCAAGTACAAGTTGTTTCTCTTTATAGAATGTAAAGTCTTTGATGGCAGGGCTTTTTTTTTTCAGTCTTAAGAATTCCAGGTGTCTGAGGTGAGGCTTGAAGGAAATAAGGAATCCCATGATGTGGAGGTGAGAGGGATGTGCGCTGCAGGCATCAGGGGTGGCCAATGTGAAGGGACAGAGTCAGGAAATGGAGTACCATAGAGGAGGAACAGTAAGACGGCCAGTTGGCTGAACTACAGAGTGCAGTAAAGGGAAGGAGGCTGGAAGTCATGTTGAATCCATATTGTAAAGACTTTAAAAGCAGAGGACTGTATAGTTGATCCTAGAGGTAATAGAGTCACTGGATTTTATTGAATAAGGGAGAGATGTGATCTAACCTGAGCTTGAGGAAAACTGCTTTGGCATCTTTGTGGAGGATAGATTGGAGCAAAGAGAGACTCATGGAGGGAGCCTAGTTGAGAGATCATTGTACCAGTCCAGAGGCGAGGGAATAAGGGTCTGAAATACCTAATAAATACTTACTGACTGATCTGTTGATCCTTTCACACCGTGACATTCAATTATTCATTTATAAAACAAGAGAGTTAGACAATATCCACTCTCTAATCCCTTTCAGCTCTAACTTTCTGCAATTTTTCCCCCTCTGGATGAGACAGAAAGACAGTTCCAGTTAAGAGAGGACCTTTTTCATTTGATTTTAATTAGCCTCTGGTTTATTTAAGTTCTCTGCTCTTCTTGCTGTCGATGGGTAGCCACATCCTCTGCAATTTTCTAGGCAGGAGAAGAGGCCCTTGTGGGGTGGTTGGCCACTGTTGGCCAAGATGCACAGTCAAACAGGGCTGTAGCTCTATGCAAAGGGTGCATCTCAAGTATCTCTCATTCCCAGGGCACTTGCTTTCCCAGCACTGCAGTGCCCTAGATAGTGGGGATTTGCTGAGCTCTCTGTTGCTGCATGTTTAGCTGACTTGGTTGCAAACAGCATCACAAGAGATATTTCTGTCTATGTGACAGCCACTTCTTTGCCTCCATATAGTCTATAAATGGTTCCCTTGTTTCTGCTCTTCAAACGGTTTAGGCTCATTGCCTGGAGTCCACCATTTATAAAAAGGCAAGAAGCAAAGGCAATCAAGGGTTCTTTCCTTTGAGGATGGAGTTTGATATTGCTAAGGTTGCTAATGGTAATGGGGAAAAGGAGAGAGGCAGAGAGGGGTGAGGAGGAAAGCTTCTTACTTGAAAATTTAGCAGAAAAAAGATGTAGTTACAAGATCTTTCCTACAGAGGTTAGAGCGTCTTGTTCTAAAAAATGGCAGCCTTACCTCCTCAAATCACAGAGTGTCAAACCTTTGACTCATAAAACCTATAACATCTGCACTGGTAAAGGGCCTTGGAATCATGGGCTCAGAAGGGCAAAGCAAGGACAAGAATCTAGTCACTTGACCCTTTAGCGCATTGATTTTCCCATTGTCCAAGGTATAGAGAGGCAGACACCTTCTCTTCTAGCTTCACCAGCTGTTGCTGTAATTGTGACCAAGTCATTTCCTCTCTCTGGGTTTTAGGAGATAATGATCCTTGTCCTATTTCCATCCCAAGGATGCTGTGCAGCTGAAGGTGAAGTTAGGAGAATTACCTGTGATAGCTTGAGATCTGAGCCTCAGTTTTCTCCTCTCTAAAATGGGGGTAAAACTTTCACTGTTGCCCTCATTGGATCATTGGGAGGAGAGCACTCACATTTCTTTATGTTTCTTTATGGCTTTATGGTATTAAAATGCTCATGGTGATAAATAGGTAATGGATGGAACAACAGTGTGAAAAATATATAGGATTCTAATAGTATTGTTATCCTCAAAAATAAGAGGTAGATGATGACCTTTCTGTAATGGTCATTGAATAGATCATCAGGTTGGGTTTTTTTTAATGTTTCTTAAATAGAAATTATTGGGGTTTTTAAGTGTTCTTAAGAAATGATGGGAAATGTGCCATTTTAGTAGAGCCCTGATTCACTGATGGTGTACCCTTTGAAATCCTTCTTCATAATGGGACCTGAGTAAGACTACTAATGACAGTGTGTCAGGAATAAACATTCTGAGATGCTTTGTCTCTTTAATAGCCCTCACACATCCGTAGTATCAACCAAAAGAAGAGGCCTGATTTTCTTTGGGACTTTTGATCCCTAATATTCCAAACTTTTACTTTTTTCCTTTAAGTTTCAGATAATAGTACAAGGTACAGTGGACCTGAGTTCTAGTCTCTGGCTCTGCCACTCATTCCTATGTGACCTTGGACAAGTCATTCCCCCTTTCTAGGCCCAAGACTCCTCATCTATAAATTGGTATTAATAATAATATTTGAATTATATAATTCATGAAATGTTGTCAGAATCAAATGAGCTATTGTATGTGAAAGACTTTGAAAGTTCTAAGGCAGGCCTGCACAACATATGGCCCATGGGCCAGTTGCAGCCCACGAAAAATGTAGAGGATAGAAAAGAAAGTAAAGATGTAATGAGTGCTTTGTCTGTGCCCTGCTTAGCCTACCTTCCACTACTCACTGTGCCTCTCATGTAACTTGGCAGGTGGGTTGTCACTGTGTGCTCTCTTCTATTTGTCACGTGATCCGCAGCAACCACTTATCCTCAGTCTGTCTCTAGTCTGAGAGGAGCTAGAGTTCTATCTTTTCATTGCTTTCTGTCATTACTGGATTTGAACGGGGACAAAGTAACAGTTTTTCAAGAAAGTAAACTCAGAAAATGAGATGGCACTAAGGGTTAGTTTTTAGATTTCTAAAGAAATCAATTTCAAACATGATTCCAGATGAACTGGAATAAATAAAATGGTTCCATGATAATCTGATTGATGACAAGAATGTAATGTGTCCATCAACCAAATATAAATAGTAAGAAAATCTGAAAAACATATTAAAACTTGTACTGCTTAGCAAAATAATTTTTTAACATTTATGTGATTTCATGATAAATAAAAATCTTAAGTAATAAGTGTAATTAATTGATATTAATTAAAATTTCTCTTTTTAATAGGGTTTATTTGCAAAATAATTTAATGATTCACTATACCTTTACTTGGAAAGTGAGCTACTAAAAGCCTATCTGCGGTATGAAGAAGTTTAGCTTATTTTAATTTTGGCCCCTACCTACTGCCAAGTTGTGTAGGTCTGCTCTAAAGTAAATATCACAGATGGGTGGGGTATAAAGGGAAGAGCTCTAGAAATGAAGAGTTCAAGTCCTATTGCAATTATGTGACTTTAATAATAAAAAGTAGCATTTATATAGTGTCTACTATGTGCCAGGTACTGTGCACAAATATTATCTCATTTGATCTTTACAACAACCCTGGAAAGTAGGCACTATTGTTATCCCTATTTTATTTATTTATTTACTTGTTTAATTTGTTTTCAGTGTTTACAATCACTTCCATATATCTGAGATTCTTCCCCTCCCTCCCCACTCCCTCCCTGAGACAGCATACAATTTTATATAGGTTCTACACATACTTTCCTGTTAAATACACTTTCACCTTAGTGATGTTGCATAGAAGAATTAAAATGAATGGGAGAAATCATAAAACAAACCAAAACATAATACAAAAGAAAATGATCTACTTCATTTTGTGATCAAATTCCATAGTTCTTTCTCTGGATGTTGAAGGCATTTTGCCTTAAGAGACCATTGGGAATTTTTTAAGTCCTTGCATTGCAATGAAGTACTAAGACTAACAGAAAAATTCCTCGCACACTGTGGTTGTTTCTGTGTATAAAGGACTCCTGGTTCTGCTCCTTTCACTCAGCATCTGATCATGTAAGTCTTTCCAGGCCTCTCTGAAGTCTTCCTGTTCATCATTTCTTATAGCACAATAGTATTCCATTACATTCACATACCACAATTTATTCAGCCATTCCCCAATCGATGGGCATCCTCTTGATTTCTAGTTCTTGACCACCACAAAGAGAGCTGCCATAAATGTTTTTGTACATGTGAGACCCTTTCCCATTTTTATGATATCTTGGGGATACAGTCCTAGAAGAAGTATTGCGGGGTCAAAGGGTATGCACATTTTTGTAGCCCTTTGGGAGTGGTTCCAAATTGCTCTCCAGAATGGTTGGATCAGCTCACAACTCCACCAACGAGTTAGTGTTCCAACTCTCCCAAATCTCCAATATTTTTTTATCCCTATTTTAGAACTGAAGAAAATGAGGCAAACAGAGATTAAGTGACTTGCCCAAGGTCACAAAACTAACATGGATTTGAACTCATGGCTTTCTGCCTGGAGGCCCAGCAATCAATCCACTACACCACCTAGCTACTAGGTCTTACCTTAGGCCAGCTATTTGAACCTCTCTAGACTTTGGTTCCTTAATATGTAAAATGACAGGGATGAACTAGATTGCTTGTTAAGGTTATTTTCATTTCTTAATTCCAATGACCCTAGGCATCCAGAAACCTGGATTAGAACATCGGTTCTAAAACTTAAGGGCTTAGATGAATCATTTCTTTTCCCTTATCTAAAAAAAACCATAATAACATCCATACTATTTCCTAATCTTAAAAAATGATAATCATATCCATACCATTTACTTATCTAAAAAATGGTAATAACATCTATACCATTGAACCCATAAAGTTTGTCTGCAAGGGTAATTAAACTTTGCTATTCTTACAAGCAGGTTCCATTTTCTCCTTGAAAAATTTCCAAATTGCTCCCACTCCAAACAAAAGAGAATGAAAAGACATGGGCCCTTCATTCTAGCTCTGCCACTAACTAACTTTGTGACCTTGTGTAAGTCACTTCCTCCTTCTTGACTTGAGTTTCCCCTTCGGGAAAATGAATGGCTTGGACTAGATGACCTCTGAGCTCCCTCACAATTTATCTCTGCTAGCAGGTGTTGAATTTAGCTTGGTTGTAGATGGTTAGCCTTAATATCCCATGTTCCCTTCTTTCCCAAACCCTCTCCATTCCAGTGCCTTCCTCTGTTGACTATTTCATATTTATCCTGTATATAGCTTGTTTTGTATATATTTGTTTGTATGTTGTCTCCCCCATTAGATTGTAAGCTCCTTGAGTACAGGGACTGTCTTTTGTCTTTTTTTGTATCCCCGGTACTTAGCCCAATGCCAGTGCCTAATAAATATTTATTGATTGATTTTTCTAGAGGCTTAAGGATTCTTTGTAGTTATTCTGTATATTGTATGGGTGGGAGAAGCAGCCACCTGTGTAGCATGCTCTGAAGAACTTTGAGAAAGGACTATTTGCCCCAACTCTTCCCCTGCCACTGAATCTGAATTCCCACCACTAGTCAATCCCTTATGTTAATATTTCTTCCCTGGTTCCCACAGTAGTCCATAACACTAATCTTTTACATCTCCTATAATGATTTACCATTTAAAAAGTGTTTTATGAAAGCCCTTTATATAAAGTCATTTTGTAAAGGACTTTGATATTTGTGGGGCACTTTACAATTTATAATGGGCCTTAAATATTTACAACAAGCTTTGGAATTTACAAGAAAACTTTACAGTTTTCAAAAGGCATTGTTGTTTACAGGGTATTCTAAAGTTTACAAAACTTTACAGATTAAAAGGCTTTAACACTGACAAGGATTTTTACAAATTAATAAAGGCTTTTCTAGATTGCAAGGAGATTCACAGTTTTCAAAGAGCTTCACCATTTTCTAAGGGCTTTCAA
Source organism: Bettongia penicillata ogilbyi (assembly GCA_023548195.1). Taxonomy (NCBI): domain Eukaryota; kingdom Metazoa; phylum Chordata; class Mammalia; order Diprotodontia; family Potoroidae; genus Bettongia; species Bettongia penicillata. The sequence goes on along the minus strand of JAJHZJ010000889.1, from coordinate 1,243,659 downwards.
GTTAACAGAATGCTTATCTCTATTTTTATCCTCACAACCATCTCATGCTACTTAATGAAGTTCTTACTCACATACAGTACTTTTTTTTTAATCTATCCTACTTGCCTGAGCTCTGAGAGGGCTCTAGATTTTGTAGCACATGAAGTGTTTCCCTCAGGGCTGAAAATAGAGTAGATATCAGTAAATAGTTATGGAATAAATAAAATAATCTGTAAGGCCAGCAAAATGAGTATTATTACTCCACTTTGCAAAAGAGAAAATAGAGGTTCAGAAAATTGAATTAATGGAGTAAAAAGTACTTGGAAGTAGAAGACTACAGTAGATCAAATCCTATCTCTTCCACTTAGTAGACCTTGAGCAAGCTATTTCATTCATTTATTCATTTAAGAAACATTTATTAAGTGCTTACTATATGCCAGGCACCTCTCTGAGTTCAAAAATTAGGTGGTTACTAGCTATTTTCAAGTTATCAACGAAGTACTTTATAAATGATAACTTAATCTTATATTGTACTTAACAAATGGCAATGGAAAGTAGAACATCTGTACCATTAATACCCAAGTTTTTTATTCCATTTAAGTCCACTGCTCTCCATTTCTGATGCCTTATTATGACAGGGAGGTGAACTCAGGTTCTCAGAAAATATTCCAGTAGAGAGAAAGCTCTGGAAAGGCCTACCAAATGGAGAAACCTTCAAGGACAAAATGGCAGTCAACTCAGGAATCTGTTCAATGTAACCGTCAGTCATGCTAAGTTCAGAGAGTCTTACCACACAAAGCTGACCAATAGGTGATGAATTGTCTGAGTCACAGAAGGTCCCCAAACCATCTTCTAAGGTGTAGATAGACTCCAGTATCCAATGTGGAAATAAAACATATGTGGATGGAAACGCCCAGACCTTTGTAGTTTTGAGTAAGTTACCTGGCCTGGTCTGCGGAGGTGGAGGAGAGAGGGGGGAAGAAGAATCAGATTTATGGAGTAAGTCTTGATGAAAGAAAAGAATGATTTGAGGCATTGGGAGACCTTGAGCAGGTGAGGGGTGAAGGGTAGGGAAGAATAGGTTGGAGAGAAAGATAAGGTGCAGAGGTGAAGGCTGGGAGAATGCCCAAGAATGTACTTTGTCCTCTCACAGGTAGAATTAAATTAATCCCTAGGATGCCTGAGATTCTCTGATTCTCTAATTCTGAGATTTGCACAATGCCATCCTCTTGGGTACTTTTTCTTTAGCTGTTCCTGAATGGCTCAGTTGACTTGCTGTTTACCTCTCATCCCAAATTCCCCATTTTGAATCACAGACTATAGAACATCAAAGCTAGAAGGGTGATTAAGAGTTCATCTAGTCCAACCCCCTCACCTGTGAGACCCAGAGAAGAGAAATGACTTGCCCAAAGTCTCACAAGTAATAAATAACAGAGGCAGCATTTGTACTCGGGTCCTCTGACTCCAAATTCAGTTCTCGTTCTCTGACATTATGCCACTTCCTGCTTGAGTTTTCCTTAAAAGGCCTTTGATCATATAGCTTGTTAGCCTATAGTCTGCATCTGGCTTCTTTGATACACTTATTTGGCATATGGTGAGACTCATGAGGTTGCTTTGTGATATGAGGGCAGGAAGTGAGGTAGACCACGGGAAAAGAAAAATGAAACTGTGACAAATTCCATCTCCTAGTGTTAAGAAACATCCCATTCCAATCCCTTCTTTTGTCTTTACCTCCCCATTTCCAACATCTTACATAGAGCAGGAAAAGATCTTAAAATTTACAGCAGTTTTTTTGGTGGTGGCAAAGAATTGGAAATTGAAGGGATACCTATCTACTGGGAATGGCTAACAAATTATGGTATGTGATTATAATGGAATATTACTATGAGAAATGAAAAACCTGGAAAGACTTATATGAACTGATGTAAAGTGAAGTGAGCAGAACCAGGAAAACATTGTACACAGTAAGAGAAACATTGTGTGATGACTAGCTGTGAATGACTTAGCTATTCACAACTATATAATGATATAAGACAGTTCTGAAGGACTTATGATGAATAATATCATCCACCTCCTCAGAAAGAACTGTGATGAAGTCTGAATGCAGATTGAAGCTTTTTTTATTCTTTTATTATTCTTGGATTTTTTAATGTTTTTTTAATTAATTAATTAATTTTTAGTTTTCAACATACTCACTTCCAGAAGTTTTAAATTTTCTTCACTTCCATCCCCAAGACAGCATGCAATCTGATATAGACTCTACACATACATTCCTGTTAACTATATTTTCACATTAGTCGTTATATTGAAGAATTAGAATGAATGAGAGGAACCATGAAAAATAAAAAACAAAACAAAAAAACAAGATAACAAATGGTATGCTTCGATATGCATTCAGATTCCATAGTTCTTTCTCTGAATGTAGATGTCATTTTCCATCATGAGTCTTTCGGTATTGTTTTAGGTCCTTGCATTGTTGTGAAGAGCTAAATCTATCAAAGTCAGTCATCACATGCTATGACTCTTACCATGTACAGTGTTCTCGTGGTTCTGCTCACTTAGCATCGATTCATATAAGTCTTTCTAGGTTTCTCTGAAGTCTGTCTGTTGGTTATTTCTTATAGTACAATAGTATTACATTACATTTATATACCACAACTTGTTCAGCCATTCCCCAATTGATGGACATCTCAATTTCCAGTTCTTGGCTACCAAAAAATGATCTTTGTTTTCTAATGGCTAATGTGGAAATATTTTTATGAGTGTTCATGTATGTCAGATTGCTTGCCTCCTTAAGGAGAGAGAGGAAGCTAGGTGGTACAGCAGATAGAGTACCAGCCCTGGAATCAGGAGGACTTGAGTTCAAATTCAGCTTCAGACACACTAGCTGTGTCACCCAGGGCAAGTCACTTGACCCTGTTTGTCTCAGTTCCTCATCTGTAAATGAACTGGAGAAGGATATGGAAACATATTCCAGTATTTTTGCCCAAAAAACTGCAAGTGGGGTCATGGAAAGTCAGACAGGACTGAAATAACTCAATAACAACTGAAAAGAATAAAAAAAAATGTGTTTAAGAAATAAAAAAAGAAGGGTAAGACCTTAGAAATCATCTAATCCAATTGCCTCATTTTTTAGGAATCTGAGGCTTAGACAGTACCTCACAAGTAGGAAGTAATGGAACCAGGATTTGAATCCAAGGCCTTTGACTCCAAAGTCAGCCTTTTTCCTCACAATATTATGTTGCCCCTCTAAACCCCAGCAGGTTCTTCCCTACGTCAATCCCATAGTACTCAGACAAAGGACCAAGCTGCCATCTTTCACACATTAGGAAGTTGAGATGTTTTAGTTTCTGATGGTCCCCTCCTTTTCTCACAGAGGGTCTGCTTAAACCATGAATCTGTTTTGAAATAAAAACTAATCAATACTCAGTAGTCTAAAAGAGATAGAAAGTCACAGAATCTCAGTTAGAAAAGAATTAAGGCTAGCTAATCTAACCAGTGCCTAAAGAAGAATCTCTCCTAAAACTTATCCAATAAATAATCATCCAGCTTTTGCATGAAGATCTCCAATAAGAGGGAATGCACTCCTTCCCACAGAAATCCATTGTGCTTTGGACAACTCAAAATTGTTAAGAATTGTTTTCCCTATCTCAAGCCTAAATGAGTTTTAAATTCAAAGTCAAAGAAAATCAAATCCATCCTATCTTCTTATAATAGCCCTTCAAATACTCTGATTACTATTATATTCTCCCTAAGTTTTCTCATCCCCAAGTTGTCTCCATTTCCATCAACAGATTCACATAAAGCAGGAACTTGAGGGCCTTACCAACTAGATTGCCTTCCTCTGGACACCTTCTCGTTTATCAATATCCTTCTTGAAGGCTGATCCCCAGATCTGAACCCAATACTCCAGTTCAATTCAACCAGGGTAGAGTCCACTGGCACTACCATCTTCCTGCTTCTGAACATCATAACTCTCTGAATTTAGCCAACTGATTGCATTAACTTCCTTGGTCATCATATCATAAATGTTATCTCATTGAGTTTGATATACACTAAGACCCCCAGATCTTTTTCAGATTAATTGATCAGTAAAAAATATTGGAGAGCAATATAGTTGGCATTGAAAAATGTCAGGGGGGTACAAAAATGTGATAAAATTCAATATAAAAAATTTAAATTTATAAATAATAAAAGGAGTGTTGTTAGGATGACAATAGCCTATTCTGTGCCCAGTCCTGTACTAGGTGTTGTGGGATATGGCACAATCTCTGACTGCACAGAGATTAATAGTCTAGTTAAAGAGAATGCGCATGAAAGACTTATGGACTGTCAGAGCTGTAAGAATTCTTAGAAGTAACAGCAATATTGTTTTAAAATCAATTTGAGTGATTAAGTCATTTTGACTATTATAAATACCCAAATTAACTACAAAGGACCTATGAAGGAAGGATTCCTCTGCATCCAGAGGAAGAATTGGCAAATAGAAGTATTTATAAAATTATTTTACATATATATACTTATTTGTATATAATAGTACCCATGTCTACGGTGCAGAAGAGAGAGAGGGAAGAAAGAAAGGGAAAAAAAGAAATTTACATAACTGTATTTTATATATATATGTATATGTATATATAATAGATTTTCAGTTTCATGTGCAATCATCTTTTTTATTATACTATGGGAATGTTTATTTTATTGTATAAATTAAAAATTAAATAAAAATTTTTAAAAATAATTTTAATCATAGAACACAGAATGTCAAAACCAGAAGAATTGAGGGATAACTCAGTCCAATCTCTTCACTTTACAGACAGCAATGGATTTGGAGTCTAAGAGTATGAACTTGAATCCCCGAATTACTACTTACTAATTGTGTGACCTTTGGCAGTTGACTTCCACTCTTTGGGCCTCAGTTTCCCTCCTCTGTAAAATGAGGGAATTGGACCAGATGATGTCTATGCTCCCTTTGAAGTCTAAATAAATTTATCCCTTCCAAATCTCAAGGGTTAGGAGCATGATGCCCCTGTGATCTGGAAAATCCAAATAAAAATTGTTGGCTCTTCCTTTTTACCATAGAAGTCTGAATTAATTATAGAATTAAGAGAAAAAAATATGTTGATATTATACAATACTATACATATATTTTATGCATTTCTGAGTTTCTAAACTTTTTCTGTGTGTTGTCTGGTAGTCTTTATGTGTTGTCTTTGACTTGCGCAAAACTCCCAAAAAATTCCCATTTAATTTCTTATGCCAACCCACGATACATTGAAGCTGTATTGGGAAAAGTCATGATGTAGAAGGAGTGATTGTACTATGAAACTGAGACTTAAAAGAGATGTCAAATCACTTCCCCAAGGTCACAGAGAAGTAACTGGTAGCAGATTTTGGGACTCAATACCAAGTCTCTTTCACAGTCTTCCACTGCTAAATGGTGCTTCAGGAAGGATACTAGTAATGTGTGTCAGCTTGAGATGACAATGAGATTGACTGTCCCAAGCCAGGTAAATTGGATCACTTAGGGAAATGGGCCAACATGTCACGAGACAAGGACCAACACTTTTGATGACTCCAGGGCCAGATTAGATGTAGTGGACATACATTAGTCTATATCATCCTGAATGTGTCTATCCAAGAGACAAAAATGCCTACTATGTGTCTATACTCTTACATTAGTTGCCACACTATGTGAAGGAATGCAGTTCTGAGGACAGAGTTATCAGAGCTGATGCTAGGGTTACGGCTTAGCAAGTTTTATGCCTGGCCGGCAGGCTGCTTATCTTCCTGTGGAGCTTGTGAGTAAAAGAATGTGGGAGTAAAAGAAGGTGGGAGAGTGGGTCATGAAGCAACTCTGATTTATTCAAGCAAGCACTCTGATTATATAGTCTCTGCCCTGTCAGCCAAACGAACTATGGTAATACATACAACAAACCTGGAACTATGGTAATGGTAACACATTCTACAAACCTGGGACCATGGTAATAAAAACAAACAAGGGTGGGGCCATCCCTTCCAGTGCCATCTTGTTCACCCTTCCCTGCTCTAGACTCAGTTTACCTGATGTCCATCAGTGTGGCATCTCAGGTGGCGTGGCAGTCAGCGCACCTTACAAGCTGAGATTAAGGAATTAAGCTGAGATCCTTTAAAAAAACATAAATTTTACTGATACCTCTTGTTTTTCTTTGTATCACCAAAATTTTTCCCAATAGCCTTCTTCCTTTGTCTCTTAGAGAGCTACTCCATATAACAAATAATATTTTTTAAAGACAAAAAAGGAAAATAGAATCTAAACTGATCAACATATGGCAAAAGTCTTAAAATATATGCAGTGTTCACAATCGAACCTCCAATTTCAGCAAAAGGGAGAGCTTATGGTATGTTCTTTGGAGCCATGCTTATTCTTTGTAAGTTTGCAACTGAATATTTTTTGGTGGTTCTTTCCATTTATCTTCTAGCCATTACGTATATTGATTTATTGGTTCTTCATACTGTACTCTGCATCAGTTAATATTCTTCTTCCCATTCTTCACTGTATTCATTATATTCGTAATTTCTTATAGCAAAGTACCGTTCCAATACATACATGGACCACAATTTGTTTAGCTATTATTTCCCAATCAATGGGCATCTACTTTGCTTCCAATTCTTTGCTATCACAAAAAGTGCTGCTATGAATGTTTTTATGTATATGGGGATTTTCTTCTCTTCATTTATCTTGGGGTTTAAGCCTGCCTTGGAATCAGGATCATATGTTCTTGTCAGTATTGGAAATAAGGGATAAAAAGAGGAAATAACTCCCCCTAAGGGAACTTGGACACATTCCTATGATGCAAACACTAGTGCCCACTGTATCAGAGAGGGAGTAGTCACTATCTGATGCCTTTGCAAATGTCATGATGCCCAGATGACTTGTTCTCATATGAATTTTGTTTTTGCGGGATAGAAAGGAAGACATTTTACTAACCCAAGTGTCTAGGATGGGGACATCCCAGTTAAAAGCATCGCAGAAATGTTCTTTATATTATTTCCACTGTATTATCAAAAAACAGCCCAAATCACAGTCATATAAACCAAAAGATTTTACTTGTTTAAACAAAGGAAGCAAAGTCAGGTTGCTCAGAGTAGGTATTGTTCCTCTTGGGTAATATCCATCTAATATGTTGTAAACTCCACAAAGATGGGCTGTGTCTTATTCACTAGCAGCTGTGTAACTCTGGACAAGTCATTATCTTTTCTGGGTCTCAATTTCCTCATGAGTGAAATGATGTGCTTGTTGGAAGGAATAAATGAGATAATGGATGGCAGATTCTTTATAAATTATAGGGTACAATATAAATATGAGCCATTATCACGTTATCTTTGTAATCCTTATTGTTTGATAGAGTAATCAAAAGATACTCCTATGCACCAACATGGCATGCAATGCACTAGAAATACAAAGACTATAATGAAGCAATCCCAGATGTCAAGGAGCTCACATTCTATGAAAACAACAAAAAGGCATGGACGTATATAGGCCTATGCAAAATATATACAAAGCAGGTATTGGATAATTTGGTTTGGGGGGTAAGGTAAGCACTAGTCTTGCCTGACCTTTTTTCGAGGGGAGAGTTGTTGGGGAACCTACTTGGAGGTGATATCTGAACTAGGATTGGAAGGAAGTTGAGATTCAAAGAGGGATGGGAGCCAGTTATTGTGAAGGCACAGAGACAAGAGATGGCATTTCATGTGTGCAGATTTGGCACGTAGGTCCATGTGGCTGGACCATAGAGTGTGTGTGAAGGAGGAGAAGAAGGCAGAATGGGCCTAGAAGGGGTAAAATGGAAGAGGCTGCATGGTGAGAGGTAAGACATTGGATTTTGAAGGCAAAGGATGCAGGATCAAAATCTAGCTCTTTGTAAAAAACAAGAGAGAGTTTTATTACCTCATTCCTTATTCTGATTGCTTCTGGTTTTTTTTTCTTCTATCATTGCTATTCCTAGAATTTTCAATATGAAATAAATAATCAGCAAGTATTATTTGTAATGGTGATAACCTAGTAGCCCTCCTAGAAAGATCAGGTATGAAACAAGGAAGCCAACCTCAGCTCTTTTATTTAAAAGGAAAGAAAAAAAGATTATATTTATTGAGTTTCTTACAGAATAGGAGAACTATAGAATCTCTTAGTTGGAAGGAATATCAGAGATCAGCTAATCCAGGGGTGGGGAACCTATTGCTTCTATCAATAAGCACCCCAACATACATGGGGGGCCTGCTATCAGAAGTTCTTAGATCTGCATTTATAAAAGGAAAGACAACTTTTGAGGGGTTAACAATCACTTTAAAGAAGCACTTATATCATTCCTCTAATCAAGCTCTTACCTAGTTCAAGGGAGTCAGCACCCTGAACTTCCCTCTCACCATTTGATTTCTCACAGAGAAATCAAAGATCAACAGACATGACTTCCTCTGCCTGACCATAATCACTACATACATCACAATTCAACAGAGAGGTCCAACTGTCTGGCCATAGTTACCAGACAGGGAAGCACCAACATGTGGATTTTCAAAGGTGGAGGGCTCTATAGTGACTTCTCAGAGTCCTCATCTGGCCAAACAAACACTTCCAGTCAGTAAGCCCCAAAATAAAACCACACCACAGAGTCTTTATACACTTTTTTAGAGTCAGAAGGCATCACATCCCTTGAGAACAGGTGCCTCATTAACAAAAGGTATGGACCTTCCTACAAACTTTCCCAGGCACAAGAATGGATGAGAAGATCCTCCTTTATCACATTATTCAGAGGCACTTTTAGTAAGACAAAAACAGCAAAAGATCCTACTTGGCCTTAGATGTCCTCAAGGCCACATATGGCCCTCTAGGTCCTTGAGGGGTACATGTGGTTTCAAGGCCACAGGTTCCCCACCCCTGAATCCAACCTGATCAAGTGGCTGCTCTCTATAATCTCCAAAAAGCAGTCATCCAGCCTTTACTTGAAGATATTGTCATGGGGTATAGGAGTGGTAGGGAGAGGGGAAGAGAGTCCCATGACCTCTAGACTCATGAGTGAAAGAACAAGCTCTTATATGCCCAGTCAGGCTATGTCCATGTGGTGCCAAACTAATGAATCTATTCCTGGGATTTCAGAACAACCAAGATGAAAGGGCCCCCTAAAGTTCTTATAGTGCTACACCTTCATTTTGAAAAGGAGAAAACAGATGAGAACTGAGGCAAACAGACTTGCCCAGAATCACAGAGCTAGTAAGCGTTTGAGGCCAGATTTGAATCTTCCTGACTCCAGGCCCAACTCTCTATCTATTATGCCACCTAGATGCCCCAAGTTATTCATCTGTAAAATGGGGATAATAATATACACCTACCTGACCAGGTTGTTGTAAAGATCAAATGTGATAAGCCTTGTAAAATGTTTTATAACCTTTAAAGTGATATATAAATACTAGCTATTCTGTGTCTTCTATGTCTCAGCATCCATTTCAGTAGTGAAGGGGGTAAATGAATGCTTTGACATATGTATGAGTGAATATTGGGTAGAGAAAAGAAGGGACACCGGGAAAATGAGTTTTCCATCTTTCCAGCTCCCTTAAAGTTACAATAAATCTTTCCAAAGGGCACCACAATAAAGTGGAACGTGCCCTAGGCATGTGAGAGAGATTGGGTTTCAAATTTCTGCTCTGTCCCTTGCTAACCTTGAGATGCTGGGCAAGCCTTTCTCTGGGCCTCAGTTTCCTCAGGTGATCGGGCCTAGATTATTTGGACATGGGTTTTTAAGATGTCAAACTTTTTTTAACCAACACTTCCTTCCCACCTTCCCCAGCACCCCCAATACCTGAGACATGCCGCCTCAACATAGATAAAATAACATTTGCCTGACAGGATTTCCGGATGAGCTCTCTTGTTTGCCCTCTCCCACACTCTCAGACTGGGGAGTTGTACTTTTGTTTCTCTATTTTCTTGCCCCGAGTTTCAATTTTTAACTCGGGGCTATTTCCCCTTTGTAGCTAAACTCTATTTCCTTTTCCTGTTGGGTTTTAAGTCGAGTCTGCACCAGAGCTGTTGCCTATGTAAGGTGCTAGGTCTCCACTGAAACTCAGTCCCAAGTGGCAGAGGTGAAAGTCTTGGCACTGCCTAAACTCAAGACTTTAGACCATGGCGACAGGGTGAGTATTAGACCTGGGGCCTGGGGAAGAGGGATTTTAGCACCAACCACGTCTAGACTGTTGGAGTGGGAAGATTCAGTAAACATTTATAAGCGCCTATTGTGTTAAGAGCATTGTGCTAGGCTGTAGGGAAGTTTAGAAGAGAGAATTTCCACAACTGCAAAAATATTCAAGGCTAAACAGAGCTCTTTTGAACCAAGTCCCGAGTCCTCATTTTCTAGAGGAGGTAATTGAGAATCACAGAAGCAAAGAGACTCATCTAAGGCCTTAGCACTTGATACTGCCAGAAGTATAATTCAAATCCTCTCTTCTGTGTCCAAATTCATCATTTAGGGCTTCTCCTGTGACCAAAAATGCATAGCTAGTCAATTATAAAATTGAGACTCCAGCCCAAGTCTCCTGACTTCCAGTTCAGGACTTTGTATTCTATGTCTCTCCAATGACTGGGGTGCCCAAAGGCTTCTATGTATAGTGGGTTCGCTCTGCAGCTACACAGGGTCACAAAGATGGCAGGAAGAAAGGTTTAGTCTACCTCTGTGTCTGAGCACAGAGCATGACCGAGGCATCGCAGCAGCATTTTCCAGAATGTGGTCTGAATCTAGGGGTGAAGAGGTGAGGTAGGACTGGTTTAATCCTGGGGAGGGTAAAATTGGGGAATGGTGTGGCTTTCCATAACAATAAAAATGTCATAGATCTTTCCTCTAAAAAACTAATTCTGCACAACTGTACTAAGCAAGGCACCCATCTGGAACACTGAGGACACAGAAATAAAAAGTGATACAGGCCTTGCCTACAAATTCATGGGAAGGAGTCAATGGGTATGTAAACAACTCTGATACAAAGGAGAGCCAGATCAAGGCAAAGCCATCAGGCAAAAAGTGCTAAGAGAATTTGAGGTGAGAACAATCATTTTCTCCTTGGAGAGGAAGGTGGGTCACAAGGAGGGAGAAACTTCTCCAAAGAATTTTCTTATTTGCAAGTCTTCATTCCTGCTCTATTCTGGGGTTGAGATTCCATGCACTCTCTCCAACAGGGAAGAATTCCTTTCAGTTTTGTTCCTTTTCCCCTAATCCTTAGAGGAACAAAATAATTCTTTTATCTGTACAGGACTGTACAGTTCCCAAAGCACTTTCATACACAGCATTTCATTTTATCCTCACAAATAGCCCTGTGAGGAATTATTAACCCACTCTTATAGATGAAGAAACTGAAGCTTGGGTTATCAAAAGAGGCCCTGATTTCCTTAGTTGTTAAAAAGGAAAATAAAGAGCAGGGAGGGATAAGGAGAGGAAGGAATAGCTGAAGTTTGATTGATTCCCGAGTTTCCATCAGACTTTTCGATGCCATGATACTATGGTTTCAAGATCCCTTCCAAGCTCTGGTAATTTGTGTCCTATTATGCTAAAGCCTCCTAATATTTTTTGGTTCTGTTATTTTAAGATTCTTCCCAGTTCCAATATTCTATATTCTCTCATTCTAAAGCCTCTTCTATCTCTTCCATTGCACGTTCTGTGACTCTAAACCCTCTAATAGCTCAGACATCTTATGTTTTATGATTCTAAGGACGCTTGTCCTTAGACTCACTGTAAAACGTTAGGTTCTGTGATTCTAGGGTATCTTCCAGCTCTGGTCTTCAGTGGTTCTGTGATACATCCAAGGTTCTATGTAGTAGCAGTTAAACTAATGCTAGAACCCAACTCCTGACTCCTAGATGAGTGAATGCCCTCTCCAAGTACGTTGACAAAAGTTTGTTTCTGTGTCAGTTTCATACATCTGGGGGGTCTGGCTTGCCTCCTTCCTTGGTTTGTGTGAGATAGTCAAGCTTATGTGATTAAAGAACACTAACAGTTCTCCACATCATCACCTAAAATATATTGGGGAGACTTCCATTGGAAAGAGATGGGAAAACTATTTCTTCCTTTCTGGATATGTATCCCCATTAGATTTAAACTCCAATTATGAAACAATTCTAAGTATTCACAGATGGAAGATGTCTTAGATTCATAGAACATAAAGTGTCAGAGCAAGCTTAAGAGGTCTAGCCCTGTTACTTCGTGATACAGAGGAGGAAACTAAAGGCTTGTAAGGTGCATCAACATGCTGGAAGCCAGACAGTGGGCAAAGGCAGAGAACCTGGTTCTTAACACCAGAGGCTCAGCAGCTTTTTATACCATTGTCCCACCTTCCTCTTGGAATATGGTTTATGATGAATCACCAAGGGACATTTCAGGGATTAGAGGACATCAGTTCTTCACTGGACCAGAATCTCCTTTGGCAAAGTGAACACTGGTCTCTGAGAACAGCAACCATTTATTAAGCACTTCCCCATGCTAAGTGCTGGGGCTGGAGTTTACAATGTTTAGATGATATACAGCTCCTGCCCTCAGATACCGTACAGATTAGAAGGAAGATGATGACATACAGGGTAAATATATTTGTTGTTTTTCAGTCTTTTCAGTCATGTCTGACTCTTCATGACCCCATTTGAGCAAAGATACTGCAGTGATTTTCCATTTCCTTCTCCAGCTCATTTAACAGATTAGGAAATTTAGGCAAACAAGGTTAAGTGACTTGCCCAGGGTCACCCAGCTAGAAAATGTCTGAGATCAGATTTCAACTCAGGTCTTTCTGACTTGGGGCCATGTACATTAGAGAAGTGCAAAGCAAGGACCCACATGTGGTATGAGGAAGGTCTTTGCTGAACAGGAGGACATGGCATTTGGATTGGACTTTAAAGGAATTTAGTAGACAAAGGGTGGGCATCCTATGCATAGGTAATGGAATAAGCAAAAGCAAGAAAGCTTGAGGGTATATAATGTATTGAGCATTGAGGGGATTGGGTAGGAGGAAGGAAACCATGGCCTGAATTGCAGGCAGAGACTGATCTAGTTTGGCCAGAACCTAGAATACACCAAAAGGAGAATGCTATGATACAAAGCTGGAACAACAAAGTGGTACCAGACTGTGGGTGACAGTGAATGCCAGACAGAAGGGTCTGAACTTGAATCATTTGACAGTAGGGAGCTATTGAAGATTATTGAGTACAGTTAATACATGACCAACTCTGAAGAAGGAGACAGATATTTCCGGGAAGCTGTTGGGAGCAGTCTAGAAAAAAGAATTTCCTTGAGTAGCTTTCATCCCTATGGAAGATTGACCTTTTCAACTAGTTCTATATTCCATTTGTTTTCACCATTTGAAGGCTTGTCGAGCAGTGATGGGCAAAATGCCTGTGAACTTCCCATGTCAGCCTTTCTGACACAGAGATGCCATTGGTCAACAAGTTATTTTTGGTTGTGATGGGCAAAGTCCTATTTACACATTCTCTTTTCATGCCAATCAGTTGTTTGATACCAAAATATATCAAAAGTTTTAAAAATAAATAATAGTATTTAATCTTCCACTAATTCCTAGAGGAACTACAAATGCTCAATACTGATATCTCTGAAATTCTTCGACAACGCTTTGATTTCTTAGTAACCATCCACATCTGTCTAGTGCTTTCCAAATCACTTTCACATCCACTAGATTGTTTGGCCCTCACAGCACCTCAATAAAGAGGTAGGGAAGGGATTCTTCTTCCTGTTTTAGAGGTAATTACAAGTTAAATCACATAAGATCTCCCCCATGATAACACAGCTAATTGAATCACAGAGCTAGGACTCAGATTCTCTCACGCCAAGGCCAAGGTTCTGGGCATTTTCTATGGCTCCCCAGGCCTGGAATGCTCTCCTTCTTCTGCTCTGATGACTAACCTCCCTGGCTTCCTTTAAGTCCTAACTAAAATACCCTTTTCTAGAGGAAGTCTTCCCCAACCCTCTTAATTCTAGTGCCTTCCCTCTGTTAATTATTTCCTATTTTATCATGTATATAGCTTACTTTATATATACTTGTTTGCCTGTTGGCTTCCCTTTTAGACTGTAAGCTCCTTGGAGTCAGCTACTGTCTTTTCCCTCTTTTTATATACCTAATGCTTAGCATAGTACCTGGCATATGGTAAACATTTAATAAATATTGATTGATTGACAAGTTTTCAAGCCCGATGAAGCTTTATCCTACTTCTTTATATCATTTTTGTAAGTTACTGTATCATTTTTGCCTAATATTTTTTAAGCACTCAGTAACATAAATTTGGAGGCAGCAGAATACAGTGGTGAAAGTGCTTGAACCCAGAACCCAGATGACCTGGTGTTCAAGTATAGGCTCTGTGTGACCCTACACTAGCTATGTGACTGAGTCATTGAATTTCTCTGACTTTCCTTTTCCTATCCACAAAATGTCATTTATGATACCTAGGTCACCTCTCTTCAGTAAGAGGGAGAGAAGCACAAGGGAGAGGTCCTTAGTGGCTCTTTTTAAAGTCTCTATTAAAAGGAGTCTTGAAAATTTTAATGCGCTCTAAAATTGACTGTTGGAATTATGATAGTTGTGTTATGGTAAACAGAAACATCTGGAGCAGTAAAGCATATATAGGTAATATATGCTATATAACTTGTGCCTCTGGTTCTTTCACACTCAAGTTTAAGACCCTCTATCTTGGTTATTGCCTTTAAGCAGTGAAAATTTTGCAAAAGTTCAACAAATCTTTTTTTTTATTTTAATTTTGAATTTAATGTTTCTGTTATTTTAAAGTTAATATACATGAGCAATTTTATATACAAAGGACAGGAAATGAAGATTCAATTCAATTCAAAGCATGGTATGTAAAACCATGAATCTGTTTGTACAGCTTTCATCTTTAAAAGAAAATAGCAAATTCAATGCACTAGTTTCAAAGCTGTCCTACTTTTCTGTGTCTCCTTCTGAACCTCTGTTCAATTCAAGGCTTTCTAGTTCTTGGAATATTAAAATTTCCTCCCAATTGGTTCTCCTCCCACTCCCAATCCATCCTTCACTCAACTGCCAAACTGATATTCTACAGGGCAGATCTGACCATGTCACTCCCCTACGCATTAAATTCCACAGGCTCCTTATCACCCCTCTGATCAAATACAAAATTCTATTTTTGTCGATTACAGCTCTTCCCAAACTGGACCCTGCCGACTTTCCCAGTCTTCCTGCAGATTATTCCTTTCCAGGTACTCTGGGAACACTGGTTAGGAGGCATCCTCATAGTACAGGGGACAGCATGACAAAGGACCAGACTTCAAGACACTCCCTCTCCTGACTTTGATCCTTTTCACTGGATGTCTCCTCCACCTTCCACTCCCCTGCCCAGCCTCCCATGCCTGGAATGTTCTCCCCTTATCTCTACTTCCTGGCTTCCATAAGGTTTCAGCCCACACACCATTTCATATAGGAGGCTTTTCCTGGTCCCCATTCCTGCCTGTTCCTCAAGTGCTTTCCCCCTGAGAATACCTCCCATTTAGACTCTATACACCTTGTCTCCTCCATTAGAATGGGAGTTCCTTGAGGGCTGGAATCATGTTTTTACCTTTCCTGTATCCCCAGTGCTTACCATAGTACCTGGCACATAGTAGGCACTTAATATGTTTTTTGATTGCCTTGACTGAAACACCATAGTACAGTTGACTTCAGGTTTAGAATCAGAGTATCTGGCTTCCAAGTTATCTCTTACTTACTACCTGTATGACCAGACCTCAGTTTCCTCATCTGCAAAAAGAGGGATTTGGACTAGATCAGTGGTCAAACGCAAATAGAAAGTGAATGTGCTTGCTACATATTGACTTAGAAAACCACAAATTAACATGGTCTATGTTGTATTGCATTATTATTTCTTTTGTTAAACTTGCCCAGTTACATTTTAATCCAGTTCAGGCCTCACTTGAGAGTTTTGCTGATTGTGAGTTCGACAACTTTGGATTAATGACCTTGAGCCTCTATTTAGCTCTAAACTTATGATAAGACTATAATTAGTTGATTTTGAGATCTGATTCATTTCTTTCCATTGAGTGCAGCTGTATAGTGGTGGTTGGTGTCTTAAGGAAGTGGGTGGATATCTCCAAACAGAAACTTCCTTGTGGGCAAAGCAATTAAGGAAGTGAGGCTGCGGGTACCCTGATTGTGGGACAGGATGTCTGGGTGATCTTGGCTCAGCACTGTTGTCCAGGATAAATCTACCCCCTTTAATAACAACACTAGAAATGATAGCCTCCCCACCCCTGTAGTCCAAGATTCTGCCTCTACCAAGGGGCATCATCATAGTATAAGGGGGAGGAGTGGAGGGAGAAGAGCTCGAGGACCAGATTTTAAGGCCCAGCTCTTCCACCAGTGAGTTCTATGACACTGGGCAATTCACTTCCTCTATATTATCCTCAGTTACCTCATCAGTAAAATGGGGAAAAGTAAATATTTGCATTACCTACTTCATGGGGTGGTAGAGATCAAAAGAGAGAATGGATTGAAGCACTTCCTAAACTGTATACCACTGTGGAAGTGAAAGCTATTGTTATTAGGTGGTTAGATTTTGGTTTTTGTTAAGCGGGGGGGGGGGTTGTTTTTAATTTTTTATTCATTTTGAACTTAAATACAAAAAGAAAAAAAGAACATTTCTGTGTACACAGCGCAACATAGAGAATTCAGCATAAAACCATGAATTTCCATTTCAGACTCTTTACTTTTTTAAAAAACTACATGATAAATACTACACTTTATTTTCAGTTACCCTGCTTTTCTGTGCGTCCAAATGCTTTTTTTCTCCCTCCTTCCATACCCCACCCTAGAGAAGGGTACAATTAAATACACACACACATACACACACACACACACACACACACACATATATATATATATATATATAAAATCTTCTATTTAACAGTTCTTTCTCTGGAAATAGAAAGCGTCTTCCTTCATAGGTCCTTTCCAGTTGGTTTGAGTATTTATGATACTCAGGATGAATTTGTCATTCATAGTTGTTCTTAGGATAATATTTCTGTTACTATATATAACATTCTCTTGAAACTGATCATTTCACTTTTCATTATTTCATGGGTAGATTTTTTTTTTTTTGGAGGCAATTGAGGTTAAGTGACTTGCCCAGAATTGCACAGCTAGTATATGTCTGAGGTCATATTTGAACTCAGGTCCTCCTGACTCCATATGTTCCATTCACTGAGCCATCTGACTGCCCTTGTGACTTTTTAAAAAATAAAATAACATAAAGTAAAGCACTTTGCAAACCTTAAAGTGTTATATACATAGTATTATATACATATACATATAATATGTACACCTTATTACTGATCATGGTGGAAAGTACACAGGGTTTGGAGTCAACAGACCTGAGTTCAAATCTTGTCTCTATCCTGACCTTGGACCAATTACTAACTCCCCCCTCTGAGACCAGATTACTTATTGATAATATGAGGGGGTTAAACTAATTGACCTCAAAGGCCTCATCCATTTCTAACTATGTAATCTATGTCATCCTCACAGTGAAAGCACTGGAGGTTGCAATACACACTAACAGAAGGAGTACCTCACACCAAGGAGGGTACTAAGCAAGATGCCACCCTCAGTGCCAAGGTGCCCGCCTTGTCCCTTAGAACCAACTTACAACTTCATTCGATACCCCTCCCCTAGCCTTAATTATCTAATATTCATTTCTGTGATCATGTCTTATTCTCCTCCTGGGTAAGTTCTGTGAGGGCAGAGACTGTATCTCATCTAAATTTTGTGCCACCCTCAGTTCCAGCATAGGTAAGTGCTCAGTAAATGCTGAACAAATAAACATCCCTTTTCCTTTTTAATCCCGGGGAGGAATTATGGTATGGGGGTATGGGGAGAGGGGAAGAGCCCTGAGGAGTACGTTAAAAGACCCTGGACCTAATTCCAGGCTCACCACTAATTTGCTGTGGGGACTTGAGCAAATCGCCCTCCATCTTTGAGCCTCAGTTGTCCTCATCTGTAAAACAGAGAAATTACTTGCACAACCTAACCCCCACAGAGCTGTGATGAGGACCAAATGAAATCATGGACTTTCAAAATTGCAAAGGACTCTCAAAATGTAAACTAATGTTGGTCTTGAGCAGACCAAACATGAAGGTTGTATTCCAGCCTTGCTGACGTTGAGAACCATTTAACTGGAACCCATTCAGAGAGTGATCACCCAATTACCTTGTGCCTTAACTACTTCATGTTAATTTCACATTTATTCTGCAATATATACATATATAGGTGTGTATGTGTGTGTATATACATATGTATATATTTAAAAATAAATCATATTAAACTCTTCCTCCTTTTTCTCCTTCCCTTTCCCCACTCCCCCATAGCATGTAAGTTATTTCAGAGCAGGAATTGTTTCTTTTTTTTTTTTGTCTTTGCATTCTCACCGTACCTAGAACAGTGTTTGGTACATATTGTTGAGTCATTTCATTCATGTCCAGCTCTCTGTGACCCCATTTGAAGTTTTCTTGGCAAAGATGCTAGAGTGGTTTGCCATTTCCTTCTCCAGCTCATTTTACAGATGAGGAATTGAGGCAAACAGAGTTAAGTGACTTACCCAGGGTCACACAGCCAAATCTGAATTCAGATCCTCCTGATGCTATCTACTGTGCCATATAGCAGCCCTATATGATTGGCACATAGTAAATACTTAAGAAATGTTTATTGATTGGTTGATCAAGATCATGGGAGAACTAGATATCCTATCATATGAGAATTGCTTAAAGGAATTAGGGGGAAGGAATATTATTCTGGATAAGAGAAAACTTATTAGCAAAGACTTAATGACTATAATTAAATAGCTTAAAGACAATTAAATTTAAAGCGATTAAATGTGTTCTTTGCCCCAGAGAACAAAACTGAGGCCAAAGCCCAGAAGTTACCAAAAGAAGATAGTCCCTCCCAATGAGGCCCCCCTGCTGAACATTTAAACAAGTGAGCTCCCCATCACTGGAAGTGTGCAAGAAGAAACTTCATTTCCACTTATCTGGGCTGTTTAGTAGAGACTCATCCATGGGGCAGAGTTGGACTAAACACACGAAGCTCTCTTCCAACCAAATTCTATGTTTGTGACTCAGGTTGTCCAGGGACATGCTGCAGAGAAAAAAATGAACATTTAGAATCTCAAAGAAAACATTCTTTTTTTTTCCTTCTTGGTGGCTCAGGGCTCTGAGGACAAGTCGCAATTCAGCCCAGTGGCTAAACACAGGCAGATTTATTTTTATAAACCCCTGGCTTCTCTGTGCAAATCACTTTGTCCTCAGCGGAGGAGGTTTGCTAACTGATGGGTTTCAAGCCAGATTTTCCAGAGTTACATTTGGCCTTTCGTGCTTAAAGTAAACAAGTCGGGCCTTTCCAGACTCATTCTTAGAGCCTGCGCTCCCTGCTTCCTCGATTTTATTTGTCGGTCCCTCGACTGTGGCCAAGACAATAACTGTCCTTTATTCCTCTAGGCATTGCTTTACAATTTCCAAAGTACTTTTTTATACTTTCCAAAATTCTGGCACAATCTCATTTTATCCCAAGCGCCTCCCTGTAAGGGAAGCAGGGCATGTAGTACTACTTCTACTTCACAGATAAAGGAATTGGAATCCAAAATTGATTTAAGCAAGAATTACTACCTGGCATTGTACTAGTGACTTAACTAAATCTCACTGCCCCTCACCTTAAAGCCCGTCACAACCTAGCTGGAACTACCTTTCCAGACTTATCATTCCCCTTCACCCACATGGCAGTCCAATCAAAGTGGCCTTCTAACTGCTCCTTATCCATTCCCCATCTATCTCTGGATCTGTGCGTCAATTCCCTGTCTCCCTTCTCTCCTCTGTCTCTTAGAAGCTTTCGTCTCCTTCAAGACTTGCCTTCTGGGCCTATCCTTTCTACTTTCATAATCACTCTCATAGGCCCCCTTCTTTCCTCTGACACTGTAACCACCTTGGAGTAGGCCGTCATCAGCTCACGCTTGGACTGTCACAATAGTCTTCTGGTTGGACCTTCCTGCCTCAAGTCTCTCTCCTCTCCAATCCACTTTCCATCCAACTGTTAGAATAATCTTCCTAAAACAAAAAGCTAACTAACACACACACACACACACACACACACACACACACACACACACACACACACACCATTCAGTGAAGTGTTCTCTATTTCCTCCAGGATCAAATATAAAATCTTCTGTTTGACTTTTAAAACCTTTTATAACCTGATACCCTCCTACCCTCACAGATATCAGTCTTACACTTTATTCCCCTTCACATACTGTATGATGAGGGGAAGTCAGGTTGTGCGGTGGTTAGAGTTCAGGGCCTGGGGTCAGGAAAACCTGAGTTTAAATCTAGCCTCCTATATTTACTAGATATGTAACCCTGGGCAAGTCACTTAACCCTGTTTGCTTCAGTTTCCTCATCTGGAAAATGAGCTGGAAAATAAAATGGTAAATCACCCTAGTATCTTTGCCAAGTAAACCACAAATGGGATCACAGAGAGTTGGAAATGACTGAAATGTCTCAACAACTACATGAACCAAACACTGTATTAGGCACAACGGGGATACAAAGACAAAAAAGAAAAATCAAACAATTCCCTCTCTGAAGTAACCTACGTGACTGAACACCAGCTATGAGACTGTGCTCAAGCAGCTAGATGGTGAAGTGGATAGAGTGCTGGGCTGGAAGACTGGTCTTCTTTAGTTCAAATCTGACCTCAGATATTTACTTGCTATGTCACCCTAGACAAGTCACTTAACTCTATTTGCCTCAGTTTCCTGATCTGTAAAATGAGCTAGAGAAGGAAATGACAAACCACTCCAGTATCTCTGCCAAGAAAACCCCAAACGGGATCAGACACAACTGAAAATAACTGAACAAGCAACTTCTGATGAAAAACAGCAACTTCTGATGAAGTGACATGGTTCTCTTTGATGTTCCCCACACTAAACACAATATCTTCCAACTCTGCACATTTTCGTTGGCTGTCTCCCACGCCTAGAATGTTCCTTATCTTGTACCATAGAAAGAGTGATTTGCCCAAAGCCATATAACAATTAGGGCAGACTAGGACCCTTATTTCCAAGGGCCTCCTATGGGATGGTCAGGGGCTGGAGAGAACACGGGCAACTAGACTGAGAATTAAAACACCTGGGATCAAATCCCAGCCCTGCTACTTTGCCTTTATGTGACCTCAGACAAATCACTTGTCCTTTCTGGCCCTTGTAGAGTAACAGAGTGAGACCCTGTGATTTCTAATGTCACCTCCAATTCTAAGTCCAATGATCCTATGGATGATTACACATCCAAATGTCAGACAAAAATCTCATAAAATCTGGGCCAACCAATAGGAGATTTACTACCTGCCACCCCATCATTCCCCTGCCTACACACTCCAGGGAAGGAGCAAAGAGACCAGACAGCATCAGAATGATTGGTTCACATTTGCTGCTGAGGAACCAAGCATTAGTGTAGAAAAGCCATATATTTTCAGAACTCTCAGGAAGGAGGGAACCAACTTTTCTGAATAACTGCAAGTTTGCCATTTTAAGCAGTATTAAATATTTTTAAAATTTTTTTTATCTTCTGGGGTAAAAGTTTGTAAAGTGTAAATGTTTGTAAAGTGCTTGTCTTCTGGGGTAAAAGTATTTCTAAAATGGATCAGTACACATGTGTAGATGTACACCTCTCTGCCATTTGAAAGAGAAGACTCTGAACTTTTTTGAATCCTAACCGTTTCTTAAAGTTATATAACAAACAGCAATTTTTATCCTGTACTGTAACACTGATACTGGTAAGGCAAACTACACTATGTGAGCTGCTTGCGCCTATACTAAACCAGAGGCTGCTGTGTTTTGTGATTTCTTATGTTTGTTTTTTACTGTTTCTGACGCCTCCCACACTTTCAGTTGTCACTTCTCCCTCTTTTGGGGGATCAGAGGGGGGCTACCCATAGCAACTCTCTTCTCTCACTTTTCATTTTCTATTTCTAAATGTGCTATGGATTGAGAAGTTAGATCATTCAATCTGTTAGAATTGGGTGTAAAGTAAGAATTGATTGGATCTGAGTCTGTGTTCATCCTTCGTTGCCGAAGAAGACCATGCCATCAGAGAAATGGTGACATGACTTGCACTTGACTTTGTTTTGAGTGAGGGAGGGCTGTGCAGGTCACCAGTCTCACTTCTCCTCCACAGCCATCTGAATCCAGTGACCAGATAGATATTCCTCAGGATGCCTGGAGATGACCCAGGATGAGGCAGTTGGGGTTAAGTGACTTGTCCAAGGTCACATAGCTAGTGAGTGTCAAGTGTCTGAGGTGAGGTTTGAACTCAGGTCTTCCTGACTCCTGCACTGGTGCTCTACCCACTGCACCACCTAGCTGCCCCTAAGATCTGAGTGAAAGACTGATAAGATGCATGGGTTTTGTGCAGGGGTTTTGGTGACATTGCTTTCTTGCTGCTGAAATGCATCTTTCCTTTCTGTTTCTGGGCTACATTTTGAAACTATATGGCCATTGGAAAGCAGAGTTCTGGAGAGGCAGTGTTATCATAATGACTCTTTCTTGTGAAGATTACCAGATCACATTATTATATGTTTATTTGAAAATACTGGGCCAGCAGCTCTTTTTGTGGTGGCCAAGAACTGTAAATCGAGGGGATGTTCATCAATCGGGGAATGGCTGAACAAGTTGTGGTATATAAATGTAATGTACTATAAGAAATGATCAACAGACGAACTTCAGAGAAACCTGGAAAAACATATATGAACTAATGCTGAGTGAAGTAGCAGAACCAGGAGAACATTATACACAGTAACAGCCACAGCGTGTGAGGACTGTTTCTGATAGACTTAGCCCTTCACAGCAATGTAAGGACCTAAAACTTTTCTAAAGGAATCGTGATACAAAATGCCATCCACATCCAGAGAAAGAACTGTGGAGTCAGAATGCAGAATGAAGAAACTATTGTCTCCTTTGTTATGTTTTGTTATGTTTTTCTCATGGTTTTTCCCATTCGTTTTCATTCCTCCGTGCAACATGATTAATGTGAAAACGTATTTAATAGGAACGTATGTGGGGAATCCATGTAAGATTGCATGTCATCTTGGGGAGGGAGGGAGAGAAAATTTGGAATTTATAGAAGTGATTCTTGAAAACTGAAAACAAACAAATTAATAAATTTGAAAAAAAGAAAAGAAAATGCTGGGCTGGGATACATTTATACTGGGGCAGCTAAGGAATGCAGTGGGTAGAGCATTGAACCTAGAGTCAAAAAGACCTGAGTTCAAATCCATCCTTGGACATTTTATTAGCCATGTAACCCTGGTCAAAGTCATTTAAGTCTGCCACTTAACTGAGGCATCTATGAAACTATGATTTTGCAGATAATTATAGCACCTACCCCCAGCATTATTGTAAGGAGAAAATGACCTAATGTTTGTAAAGTGCTTTTAAAATCTTATAGCACTATAAAAATGCTAGCTATTGTTATTATTAATGGAATCCTAGAACCATAAAGTCTTAGAATCTTAGACTTTCATCAGAGTAGACCCACAGCATCTCAAAATTGAGAGACAATTCTTAGAAGTTACATAGTTTACCTCTCAACCTTATTTAGGAATTTCCCCCATTATATCACGAACACCTGGATGGCTGTTTCTTGGTTTTTAGGTGGCATGATTGTAAGAAAGTCTCCATTATGTTGGTCAGCCTCTCACCTAATTTAATATAGAGAAGGGGCAAAGGGAGTTTGACTGGTGATCTGAAATCTGTTTCCTTCTGCTTCCCAGTGAACAGAGTATTTGCCAAGCCCGGGCTTCCGTGATGGTCTACGATGACACCAGTAAGAAATGGGTGCCAATCAAACCAGGACAGCAGGGATTCAGCCGGATCAACATCTACCACAACAATGCCAGCAATACCTTCAGGGTTGTTGGAGTTAAGCTCCAAGACCAACAAGTGAGTAGCCATACACAACCTACGTATATAAAGATGCTAGACGGAAGACATAAACAGAGACCCAGCAAGATCTCTGACTCCAATCATTAGCCCAGTGTATTAGGCTTTAGATAGAAGATCTTAATGGTTTATAGAATCTCAGAGTATCCACCTTATTAAGGTCTTATTAGGTACCAAGCACTGTACTAAGTCCTGGGAATGCAAAGAAAATTAAAAGAAAAACAAAAAAACCAGTCCCAGCTGTCAAAGATCTTACACTCTAAAGGGGAGATGGCACGAAAACAACTGTGTGCAAACAGTATAAATACAGGATATATATAAATATAATAATAATAATCACTACCTTTGTGGCGGATCTTGTAAGTGATAGAATTTAGCTGGGACTTGAAGGAAGTCAGAGAAGGCAGGAGGCAAAGCATTCCAGGCATGGAGGACTATGTAAAATGGTAATAATTATGCTTGACCTACCTACTCTCTAGGGTGGAAACAATGCATGCAAAGTGCTTTGTAAGCCATAAAACACTATATAAATGTCATCTCCTAATTTACCTTTCATTTGAGCAATCTCTTTGTCTTGAAAGGTCAATTATCTTTCAAGAGTTTGTCGAACCTAAGTATTATCTCTTTTTCTAGATCAGACTGAATAAAAAAAAAAAAAGACCCAGAGTACCCATCATTCCACTTATTGATGCTAAAGGATTTAAATGTGAAGATGTTTTTTTGAATCACTCCCATTCTGAGCAGATACTCCATGTCTACTGAGAAAGGGAGCGAGGCCTGCCCCGCCAAGGACTGATATATCACCCCTGACACCTCACCTTGGTGAGGAGACAGCCAGTTCTTGCAGGGACTCATTACCAGAACACTAGCCACCAGCTGATATGTTTTTTTCAACCATAGCAGCTAATAAAGACCATGGGATCTGCGCTGGTAGAAAGAATGCCCACGTGAATGAAATCACAGATCATTTAAACTCTCTAAAAGTAGAGAGGGATAGCTATATGGCACAGTGGATAGAGTGCTAGGCCTGGAGTCAGGAAGACTCATCTCCAGTCTCTTTGCCAAGAGAATCCCAAATGGGGTCATGAAGAGTCAGACAACCGAACAGTCATCCACCTGAGCAGGGAGGTTAACCCTGAATAGGAAGACCATTTGGAAACTACCAGTTGAAATGTTCTGACATAAAATTTAGCCTTTTCTCTGCCAGAAAATTTTCTGTAAATCAACTCTAGTTAATATAGTTGTAATTAAGTCCTTGCCAAAATTATCAGGCATAAAATCCTCAGATTGGAAGAGGCCCTATGGATGAATCACTTAGTCGTATCTTATCATTCTACAAATGAAGAAATTTAGGGCCAGAAAAGGAAGGCGACCTACTTATGGTTACTCAGAAGTTAACGATAGAGCTGATACTAAAACCCTACATCTACATCTCCGGATTCTCATTCAGGACTCTTTCCTCTTTTCCATCAGTTTTCTAATCCTAGACTACGCACTGAATCAGTTAAGCAGCAACTTTTCTAAGGTGTACCTTCTCCTCACATGGCCTCAGTGCGCTAGATTTCAGCAACTCCAGGGGTAGGGACCAAAAGCTGGGAAGGATGAGGATAAATGTATAGGTTCAATTTGTGGTAGCTCAGTCCTTCCAGTCACAGCAGACTCTTCACTGATCCCATCTGGAGTTTTCTTGACAAAGATATCAAAGTGGTTTGCCATTTCCTTCTCCAGCTCATTTTACAGAAGAGGAAACTGAGGCAAACAAGGTTAAGTGACTTGCCAGGGTCACATAGCTAAGTAAGTGTCTGAGGCTGGATTTGTGTGCGTTTGTCCTTCATTGCTGAAGAAGACCATGCCATCAGAGAAACAATGACATGAGTTGCACTTGACTTTGTTTTGAGGGAGGGAGGGTTGTGCAGGTCACCAGCCTCATTTCCTCCAGAGCCATCTAAATCCAGTGACCAGATATTCATCAGGATGAATCGAGATGACCCAGGATAAGGTAATTGGGGTTAAGTGACTTGCCCAAGGTCACACAGCTAGTGAGTGTCAAGTGTCTGATGTAAGATTTGAACTCAGGTCCTCCTGACTCCTGTACTAGTGCTCTTATCCACTGTACCACCTAACTGCCCGAGGCTGGATTTAAAACTCAAGAAGAAGAGTCTTCCTGACTCCAGGCCCAGCACCTGCCCTAACAACAACAAATCATTTTTCTTACATCCTTTCCCTTCTGTCCCCTCCCACAGTCACCACATCTATTCACCCTTTCCTTACCCGGACCATTATAATGAGCTCCTAATTGATCTCCTGGCCTCAGGTCTTTCCCCACTACTAGTCAATCCCCACACAGCTGCCAAATTGCATTTCCTGAAGTTCTGGTCATTCTGCTACGCAATAAACTCACAGTTTTCCCCCTCTGGCATTCCAAATTCTTTACACTTTATCCTAAACATATCTTCCCTGTCATTTTTTTCCCCCTTATGCCCTCTAAGGTCCAGCCAAGCTGCCTTTCTTACTATCCCATCTCAATTTCTCTGCTTTTTCATAGCATCTGTCATCTGTTCCCGGAACACTCTCCCTCCTTCCTCTGCTCTTAGAATCCCTAATTTCTTTCAAGACTCGGGTCAAGTTCCATTTTCTACATGAAATCGTTCCTGTTCCTCTCCTCCCTGACAAAATCACTTTTTTTGTATATATTTTCTATGTGCCTATATGCCTATATGTATGTCTCCCTTAAGAGAACATAAGCTTCTTGAGGGCAGGGACCATTTCTTCTTTGTCTTTGGATCCCCACTCTAGCACAGTGCCAGCTACGAAGTGGGAGTTTTATAAAAACTGACTGCTTGATTTGCTCTGTAAAATAAGGGTCCTGGAGCTTGTGTTCTCCAAGGGCTCTTTCAGAGAGTCATGGGGCAGAGGATGGAGAGCAAGTCTTGCTATAGGGAAGACCTGGGTTCAGATTCTACTTCCAACTTGCACTGGTTGTGTCGCTGAGCAAATTACTTATCATTTCCCTAGGAGACTCCCTAACACCAAAACTTGCAAAGCAGATGTAAGAGGGGTCTTAAGATCATGGAATATATATAACACTACAAGGTAGCTGGAATGTCATACAGTTCAGCATTTCACAAAGCATGATTTTGAGACACCTAAGGGGTCCTGGAGACTCTTTCAGATCTGAGAGATCAAAACTGTTTCATAATAATGCTAAGATGTTTTCATTTCTAAAATGGTAAATGTGTGTGTGTTTGCACATGTAAGCTGGGGGAGGGGGACTTGTTTTAAGTGTGTAAAAGGGTTCTAAGACAAAAAATGCTTAAGAACCATAGATCTAGTCTAATGCCTACCACTACCACCATCACTAATTTTACAGAAAAGGCAACTGAGCAGTTTACAGATTATGGCCAATGTTCAGGTAGGTCTCTTGTCTACATTATGTAAATATTAAACCAAAGGATCACTGAAAGACTAAAATGATATGGGGTGAAGAACTATTCTTAAACCTATCCCAAACCCAAATGGACCAAAATGCTGAGTTCCCGAGCACATGATGTATAGAGGACATTATTCAGTAAATACAGTTGAACACCTCCAGTGGCTGGGGGATTCACCTTCTCACAAATCAGTTCATTCAACTTTCAAACAATTCTACTTATTAGAAAGTTCTTCCTTACATTGGATAAAAATCTGGCATCAAGAAGAAATTCCTATAATTTCTACCCACTGGTCCTAGCACTGCCCTCTGTAGTTATATGACAAGTCCAAGGGACAGCCACTCCAGAAACATTTCTTGCTGTCCCTGAGTTTTCTCTTCCATGGGCTGAAAATCCCTAGTTTTTCCAAATGAGTCTCATGTGGCATGGTTTATAGAAACATCACCATCTTAGGGTGGATTCAGAAGTCAGTAGAGTTAGAGTGATTGCTCAACCATTCAGCCACAGACCCTGTGGACCATAGCATGACAATACTACCTCCATGGGGTTTTCTTGGCAAAGACACTGGAGCAGTTTGCTGTTTCCTTCTCCAGTGGATTAAGGCAAGCAGAGGTTAAGTGCCTTGCCCACAATCACACATCTATTTATAGTGAGAGTTCAGATTTGCATTCAGGTCTTCCCAACTCTAGGCCCAGCCCTCTATCTGCTGAGCACCTAGCTACCTCCAAAAGCAGTGTAGAAAGCGCATCAGTCAAGTTATTAAGAGAACTGAGTTCTCATCCTGTCACTTACTGTGTGACCTTACTCAGATCACTTCTTTTCTGGGCCTCAGTTTCCTTCTCTGTAAAATATAAAAGCTAAACCATATGGTCTCTATAGTTCCTTCCTGGTCTAAAAATTCTCTACCTGGTCAAAATTCTCCATGAGTATTTATTTAGAACA
The DNA here is from genome assembly GCA_023548195.1 of Bettongia penicillata ogilbyi. NCBI lineage: Eukaryota > Metazoa > Chordata > Mammalia > Diprotodontia > Potoroidae > Bettongia > Bettongia penicillata. The sequence continues at coordinate 1,215,294 of JAJHZJ010000889.1, read as the reverse complement.
ACTCAAATATTAACATGGGAACTGAACAAGATACTTGGAGTAATAGTAAAGCATTATTAGTAATGGTGAAAGAGAGAACTTAGCCTAGTGGCTATGATTCAGAGATGTGACCTCAGAGTCAGCATAACCTGAGTTCAACCTTGCTCCTGATGTATCCCCGCTGCATGACCCAGGACAAGTCACCTAGCCTCTTAATGACTCTAAACAACTCTTAATACAACCCTGCTCATTTCCAAAGTACTTTACTGCTAACAGATGTTTTCTTCAGAACAACATTAAGAGATAACTACTACAGGTATTATCTCTTTCCCATTTTACTGACAAAGGAACTAAGGTTCAGTGGCTATCAAAGCTAGACTTGATCAATCCTCTTACAGCTACACCTGATTTAAAATTCAAAATTAACCAAGTCTCAACTGGTAATAGGACCAGGGAACAGGAGCAAAAACTTTAGATGGTTCTTAATAAAAATATAACAATTAGCCATTAGTCTTTTTTATTTTATATTCTTTTTATATTTACATTTATAGTCTTTTTCATATTAAATTTTAACCTCCCCAGCAAGGTCTTTTTCCCAACTAAGAACAAGGGAGGGCATGGCAGGTATTTGGAAGAAACACTGTTTTTGCCACCTTCCCATCTGGGGTTTATTTTTAACCTTCAAAGCCTCAGAAAGGAACCTGAGGATGGATGTGTGAGTACATCCTCCACTTGAGAATCCCAGATTTGGGACAGAGGAGGAGGCTGCCCATGTTGTGTGGGTTCGGTTTGCTGGTGAAGCCCAGCATTTCCTAACCCCTGGAGAGCAGATGATTTAGTGAGGGCCAGATGGTTTTGAGACAGTGGCAGGAAGCTTTCCAGGGCATTGTGATTTTTGGTGGCTGGGATAGAGAAAACTACAACTGGTGTTTTCTGTTTCGTTTTTCAATAAGGACCTTAAAATCTTAGACTCGTGCAATCTTGGAATTTTAATGATAATAACTAACTCTTATATGGCATTTACTATGTGCCAAGTGCTTTACAATTATCTGATCCTTACAATAATTTGGGGAGGTGTTATCATTATCCCCATTTTACAGTTGAAGAAACTGAGGCAAAGAGAAGCACACAGCTAGTAAGTATCTGAGGCTAGATTTGAACTCAGGTCCTTCTGACTCCAGGATGCTCTAACCATTCTACCACCTAGCTGCCTCATGCCTCATTTTAGCTCAAAAAGGGAGCTCAGTGACTTGGTGTCTGCCTTACAGAAACTTACAAAGGAGTATTTTATAGGAAACTCCATCCATAAAAGACTAATGGTTAATTATTATATTTTTATGCCATTGCAACTCATGGAAGGAAATCACAGAACGTCAGAACAAGAAGGCACCTTAGAATCACAGAGCCAAAGAATGGCAGAGAGGAAAAGGGCCTTGCCACTATTCATTCCTACTTGCGTTTTACTGATGAGGAAACAGGGATTTAGCAAGTAAGAGGGACTTGGTCAAGGTCACACAGGAAGCCGAGTGATGGAACTGCCACCAAAGCTCTGTTTTCTTCCCTCCCCAGCCTGTGTTCTTTTCACCACACCAGGCTTCCTCTCTCTGTGGTGACAGCCAGCATATGTCAGAAACATCTCAGGATGCTTCTGAAGCATGAGAACACGAAATCAAAGGAAGAGGGCCATGTGTAGCTCTCAGTCATCAGATCAAACTTGGTAGCAAACTGTTCCCCAAATTTCCCTGTTCCTGCATTTCCCGGGCACCTTCATATGCCTCTAATTCCATCTCCCTCCAAGATCTGGCAATACAATTCCCCTTTGTTCCTTCAGTCCAGGGCCCAATGCTTCTGCCTCTAAGAAGATTTTCCTGACCCCTTCCAACCAGAAGTACCCTCTCCTTTCTCTGACCTCCACTTTGTAAGACTTTTTGGAACACTTTTACATTCTGCTTTGTTTTAAAGTCGTATACGTGTGTGTGTGTGTGTGTGTGTGTGTGTGTGTGTGTGTGTGTGTATTTTCCTAAGAGACTATAAGCTTCATGGGGATCAAAAACTATGTTTCAGTCATCTTTGTCCCTCCAACTCCACCCCTAGGACTAGAACCCAGTGACTACCTTTTACATAAATGAATATGTAGAAACTTCCTCCATCTGAAGGTAGGATACCTTTTTCACCTAACGAGCAGGACAGCCCAGTCCAATAGCATGCTGATATTTAACTACAGGAGCTGGGGGTGGAGGTGGGGTGGAGGATGTATGCCAGTAGCATTTGCCAGTTTCCAAGGTGTAAATGCTCACACTGAAAATTTAACAATTGGCTCAAAAAGCCTGTTCTAGGTCCAGCTCATCCCTGGCCCTGCCCCAGTACATCATTCAGGAACAACTCAGACTGACTATACTTTGAAGGAGGATGTAGAGAAATGCGTATGTCAAGTTATGGCAGCAGAAATCTAGATCAATTAGAGGTTAAGGGAACTTAAAAGATAATCTGGTTCATCCCTTCCTCCTACAGATTGAGAAACTGTGACCCAGAGACAGATGCAACTTGCCCAAGGTCACACAGCAAATTAGTGGCAAAGTTCCAACCCAATCCCAACACTCACCACTTCTGTTAGAAACAATGAGGCCCCAAAACTGAAGGCGTCCCGATTTATCCAGGCTTGAGCAAATGATAAAGGGGGGATAGTGGGCCTAAAAGCAGTGAATTAAGACCTGCAGGCTTGGAGCATTTGTCTACCATGCCTTTGAATTGTAATGATGGTGCTGCAGGCCTTCCAGGGTACAGCCCATAAGGAGGTAGAACACCTAGCAAATAGGATGTCAGGCCTGGAGTCAGAAAGAGGTGAGTTCAAATCCACCCTCAAAAACTTAATAGCCGTGTAACCCTGGGTAAGTCTTAACCTCTGCCTCTGTTTCTTCATCTGTAAAATGGGGGTCAACATAACACCTGCCTCCCAGGGTTCTAAAGATGCAATGATCATTGTAAAGTGTTTAGTGCAGTACCTAGCACATACTAAGTGCCAATATAAATGTTAGATGTTGTTATCATTATTAGAATAGCCCTCATAATTTATAGACAGAAATCATAAGAAGTGAATAGGTCTCCACTTATAGTCTAGAACAGGAGTGGAAGACTCGTAGCCTGCATACTCCTGAGGGCCGCCTGAAACAGATTAAAACATAATTGGGAAATATTTAGCCAATTACGGCAACTGGGTGGCACAGTACATAGACATCAGGGCCTGAAGTCAGAAAGACATCCTGAGTTCAAATGCAGCTTCAGGTCCTTACTAGCTGTGTGACCCTGGGCAAGTCACTTAACACTCTTTGCCTCAGTTTCCTCATCTGTAAAATGACCTGGAGAAGGAAATGGCAAATCATTCCAGTGTCTTTGCCACCAAAACCCCAAATGGAGTCATGAAGAGTTGTACACAACTGAAACAACTGTTATATATGTATATGTATGTACACATATATATATGTACACACGTATGTGTGCATTCATACACAATATACATGTGTGTACATGCATATATGAGTATATATGTATGTATGTGTATGTGTGTATACATATGCATATACATATATAGATATGATTTTTTGTTTCTCCGGTTGCTTCAGATCCTTTTTTTCAGTCATATCTGACTCTTTGTGACCCCATTTGAGGTTTTCCTGACAAAGGTGGTTTGACATTTCCTTCTGCAGCTCATTTTACAGATGACGAAACTGAGGCAAACAGAATTAAGGGACCTGCCCAGGGTCACACAGCTAAGTAGGTGTGTGAGGTCAAATTTGATCTCCGAAAGATGAGTCTTCCTGACTTCAGGCCAGGTACTCTGTGCACTAGAGCGCCACCTAGCCGCCCATAGATTCCCTAGATATTGTTGTCATTGGAAAAAACTGAGTTGAGTACTTATAAGTGAAGGCATGGAAATGGATCTCTCTTCTTGGGCTGATTTGTCGCCCTGAAAACCCCACTGGGATGGTCATTCAAATAATACAGAGGGATGCCGGGACTAAATTGCTCCAACTGAGAGTATTTCTGACTAAAGGACTTTAGAAGTTCAAACGAATACTTTTACTAGGGGGATTTGTTCTGTTATGTTTGGATTCAGTCAAAGGGCTTCACTTGAGGACCTAGAGGGTCACATGTGGCCTGGAGACTGCAGGTTTCCCACCCCTGGACTAGACCATTGTTGTCAAAACTCAAAAATGTGAGCCACTCAATACTACGTGACTATCACTGCAGGCCCTGTTTGATTTAGAAAACAACATATTAACATGCATATTATCTATATTCTGTTGTATTTTTAAAAATATTTCTCAATTGCATTTTAATCTACTTTGGCCTATGTTAAGGTTTCTGAACTAAATGACTTCCGAGGACCCTTCCTCAATCTACAATCCTCTGATCCCATGTACTATCAACAGACAATACCATGTATAGACTCCCTGTTGTTGTTTAGTCATTTGCAGTTGTGTCTGACTCTTCATGACCCCATTTGGAGTTTTCTTGGCAAAGATACGAGAGTAATTGGCCATTTCCTTTCCCAGATAAGGAAACTAAGGCAAAATAGGGGTTAAGTGACTTGCCCAGGGTCTCACAGCCAGTAAGAGTCTGAGGCCAGGTTTGAACTCAGGTCTTCCTGACTCCAGACCTGGCTCTCTGTCCACTGCACCACCTAGTTTCACTGTATAGGCTGGTAGAATTATACTATTTGGAGTTGGAAGGGACCTTAGAGGTCATCTATTCTAAGCTGCTCATTTTAAAGAGAAGGAAACTGTAACCCAGTAAAGTGAAATGATTTGTACAAGGTCACACCGATATTAAGTATCAGAGTCTGAATTTGAATTCAGTTCTTTTGCCTCCAAATCAAATGTTCTTCTTTCTACATCATACTCCACAGAGTACAAGGGAAAGAACAAAAACTTAATGGTCATTTAAAGTGAACTTCTTCTCACTGTAGGAATTCCTACAGAATTTTCTGGTTTTCTGGTAGAATACCTCCTCCAGAATTTTTTGCTTCAATACCTCCAGTGACCATGAGCCCTCTCTAATATTGAGCTTGTGTCTGCTTCTCCCTCTTCTACTACACCTACTGACCTCCCTAGCTTCCTTTAAATCCTAACTCCAGTCATCCTGATGAATATCTGGTCACTGGATTCAGATGGCTCTACAGGAGAAGTGAGGCTGGTGACCTGCACAGCCCTCCCTCACTCAAAACAAAGTCAAGCGCAAGTCATGTCATCATTTCTCTGATGGAATGGTCCTCTTCAAAAATGAAGGACGAACACAATAATAAATCCCAACTAAAAGCCCATCTTCTCCTGAAAGGCTTTCTAAGCCATCTTAATTCCTGTGTGTTCTCTCTGTTGATGGTTTCCTAGTTATCGTAAATATAGCTTTTTATATATGTGTGTGTGTGTTTGTATATTTTCTTCCCTGTTAGATTGTAAGCTCCTTGGGGACAGGGACTGTTATTTGCCTCTTTTTGTATATTTAGCACTTAGCACAGAGCCTGGGACATACATAGTAAGCATTTAACATTTGGTGATTAATTGACTCTCTTTCTGACCTTTGCCAGTGCACATAACAACCTTTGATCTTGCCATCACCCACAAGCTTACCACCTCTTTGTTCAAGAATTCTGAAATCCCCTTATCTGACCATAATCTATGGGCTTTTCACCTCTCCCTCTACCTCTCCTTACATCACTCTCCTGCTCTTCATCTGCCATGCTGTGACCTCCAATCTCTTGACCCTTCAGTTACCTCCCGAGCCATTTCCTCTGCACCACTTTTTCCTCTTTTCCCCATTTTGACTTCTTGGTGAACCAATTCAATTCTGTCCTCTCCTGAATCCCCAGTACTCTTATCAAATCACGGATTATGCCCAGCCCAGCCTCACCCTTGGATCACTCCCATCATTTGTTGCCTTAAGTGAAGGTGGAGAAAATCATGCAGCTATTCTGAATCCACTACAAATTTATATTACACAACCTCAAGTGGGCTCTCACTGCTGCTAGGCAATCCTACTATGCCTTCCTTATCAGTTTACTATCCCATTCTCCAGAGCAACTGATTTTCTCCAACCTATCTGACTACTCCTTCTCTTTCTCCTTTACTTGATCCTTCTCCAGATAATACCCTCTGACCTCCGACATCCCTCAGGGTTTGGTGCTAGGTCCTCTTCTCTTCTCCCTCTATACTACTTCATTTGTTGATCTCACCAGTTCCCATGGATTTAGTTACCATCTCTATGATGATAATTCTCAGATCTACCTTTCCTGCCCCAATTTCTCTGCTGACATCCAAACTCATACTTCCAACTGCCTTTCAGACATCTTTAAATGGATGTCCAGTAAACATCTTAAATTTAAAATATCCAGAACAGAGCTCATTTTCTTTGCCTCAAACCCTCCCCCTTCTTCGACCTTTCCTATTCCTATAGAGGCCAACACCATGCTCCCAGTCCCTCAAGCTCCTAATCTAGGGATCATCCTGGACTCCTTACTATCTCTGATTCCCCCTTCTCCCCCATATCCAAGCTCTTGCCAAGGCCCTCCAGTTTCATCTTTGCAATATTTCTCAAATATACCCGCACTACCACCCTAGTACAGGCCCTCATCACTTCATGCCTGGTCTATTGCAATAGCCTGCCTCACCTCTCTCCTGCTCAAGTCCATCCTTCATTCAGCCATCAAAGTAATTTTCCTAAAGTATAGGTACAGTCATGTCAATCCACCCTACTCAATAAACTGCAGTGGCTCCCTATTGCCTTCAGCATCAAATTTTTTAAATGCTCTGTTTTATGACTAATGTAGAAATATATTTAGTATGACTGTACATGTATAGCTTATATCAGATTGCTTGCCATTTTGGGGAAGGGGGAGGAAAGGTAGAAAAAAAATTGAAACTCAAAATCTTACAAAAGTGAATGTTGAAAAAAAAATTAAAAACTAAACTCACCTACTCCTTAAAAAAAAAAAGAATATAAGCTCCTTGAGGGTAAAGACTATCTTTTTACTTGTATTTGTACCCCAGCACTTAGTATAGGGCTTGGCACACAGTAAGTGTTTAATAAAAACTTGTAGACCAACAACAAAACAAAAGCTCTGTTTCGCATTCAAAACCTTCATAACCTAGCCCCTCCTACCTTTCCAGTCTTCTTATACCTTATTTCCTGATACATGCTCTTCATTCCAGTGGCATCTGGCCTCCTGTATGTGCCACAAACAAGACACTCCATCTCTCAGCTCTAGGCATTCTCTGCCTGGGAACACTCTCCCTCCTTCTCTCCAGCTACTGATCTCCCTGGCTTCCTTTAAGACCCAACTAAAATTCCACTTTCTAAGGAAGCCTTCTACAATGTCTCTTAATTTCAGTGCTTTTCCTCTGTTAATTATTTCGTATTTATCCTCTCCATAGCTTGCTTTAAATATATTTATGTGTATGTTTTCTCCCTCTTTAGATTGTAAGTTCCTTAAGGAGAGGGACTTTGGCCTCTTTTTGTATCCCCACTGTATACAACAATGTCTGGTATATAGTAGCTACTTAATAAATGTTGATTGATTTTCTTCATTATAATTTTTCAGGTATTAGAAGACAGCAGTCAGTCATCTCCCCTTAAGTATTCTCCATATTAAACTTCCCCAGTTCCTTTAACCAAGGCTCATATGACTAGGAATTTGTGGATTTAGTCAAGCAATGGCTTGGAGTGGGAGGTAGGGTCTTTAATAAATAAAACTTTCAAAAAAAATTTCATGTAGGCTAAAGCCAAGTAGAAGGAGAGAAAAGGTGGAGTCCCATATCTGGAGGCCCAAGAAGTTGCTGGACATTATAGTGTGAAGGACAGAGTGCTGAATTTGGAGTCAGAGGTCAATGATTCTGATCCTGACATATCACTTATTAGCACTATAACCTGGAAAAATTCCTTAACCAAGTTGGATTTCCATTTCCCATCTGTAAAAAAGACTAGGTAATCTGTAGGGTTTTTTCCAGTTTTCAATCATCTGGCCAGCCCTGGTCAACTTCTCAAACCCCTGTGTCTGATGGAACCCATAGCTCCCCTACTCAGCCCAATCCTCATCCTCACAGCAATCAATCAAAAAACATTTATTAAGCACCTATTACATTCTAGGCATTGTGCAAAGCACTGCAAGTACAAAGAAAGTTAAAGACAGTCTATGCTCTCAAGAAACTCAAAATCTAGAAGAAGATACAACATGCAGACATCCATGTACAAATGAAATATAAACAGGATAAACCAGAGATAATCAACAGATGAAAGCACTATTATTAAGGGGATTAGGAAAGGCTTTCTGTAGAAGACGAGATTTTAGCTGGGGCTTAAAGGAAGCAAGAGGTGGAGATGTGGGCACACTTCCAGGCACAGAGGACAGCTATGGAAGGTGCCAGAATCTACAGAGGAATGTCCCTTTTCAGGAACAACATAGAGGCCACTGTTGCTGGAGGGGTAGGCAGGGAGGGTGGAGCTGAATTAGTGTAGAAAGACTGGAAAGGTAGGAGAAGGGACAAGAAATGAAGGCTCTGTTTCTCGAGGCATTATTATTGTTTCCAGGCCCAGGTCTTACCATCTCCCCTTGTAACTTACCTGTGGGGTTCTCTCCTTGATTCCACATTGACTTGTGGTGATTTGTCACTGTTTGAATTTGTCTTTCCTCTAACACCTATATGTTGTAATTTCCATTCACATCACCACTCCCCACATGTCTAAAGGCTCAAGACAGCGTGCCACTTTCTGTAATTATCTCCATCTCCAAAGTTCCCACAATAATATCTGAGTGAGGTATTCAAATTAGCCAGGACTGTTCATCAGAAGATCTATGAGAATGAAAGGGGAATGGATCATATATTCCTCACAGCACCACAGAAAAGGGCAGGAGAAGAAAAGATTTATAATCCCCTCCCAATGTTCATTTGAATAAGTGTCTTGGGGTGGCTAAGCCATATTTAGAGCACTAGCCCTGGATTGGGAGGACCTGAGTTCAAAATCCAATCTCAGACACTTAATAGCTATGTGACCCTGGACAAGTCCCTTAAACCTGTTTGCTCAGTTTCCTCATCTGGAAAATGAACTGGAGAAGGAAATAGCAAATCCCTCCAGTACCTTTGCCAAGAAAACCCCAAATGGGGTCACAAGGAGTCAGACATGACTGAAATGACTCAAAAACAGCAACCTAAGTGTCTTATCTCCTCTATAAAACATTCATTCAATGAGCATTTATTAAGTACCTACTATGTGGCAGAAACTGTAGTAAAAAAAAAAATGGGCCTTAATTTAAGAAGCTTTCATTTTATTGGTTCTAAACAACATGTACATAGATAAAACAATTAAATATATACAAAGGAATTTTAGGAGGCAAACTATTAGCAGTTGGGAAGAAAAAGACAGGTCTTACGTAGAAGATGTGTGTGTTCATCCTTCATTGCCGAAGAAGACCATGCTATCAGAGAAATAATGACATGACTTGCACTTGATTTTGTTTTGAGTAAGGGAGGGCTGTATGTAGAAGATAGCCCTTGAGACTTGTAAGAAGTCTGAGAAATGGAAGTAAGGAGGGAATATATCTAGACATGGCAGGTAGCTGAAAGCAAAAACACTGAAATGAAATAGAATATGGAATGTTGTGGAAATAAAGAAGAGGATATAAGTCCATTTTGTGGGTTCTTGGAGGAAAGGAAGCCATGTGCATTAAACTTAGAAAGGTAGAATGGAATGAAATTGATAGGTTTTTAATTCCAGGCCATTTATATTTTATCCTAGAGGCAAGCAGGATCCTCTGAAGCTTCTCCAGCCAAGGAATGACATATTTAGAACTGTGCTTAAAGAATATTAATTTGTCAGCTGTGTGGTGGGATGGATCAGAGAGGACCAAGACATGATGTAGGGGACTATTACAGTAGTCAAGGAAATGGTAATGAAGGCCTGAACCAGAATGGTAGTGACCATTTTAGTGGAGAGGAAAGGGACTCCTGCCAGAGAGGTTGTGGATGTAGAATTGATGAGACTTGGCAGTTGGAATATGCGGTGGGCCAGAGTTGAAGGAAAGGGAAAAGTCATGAATGACTCCAAGCTTGCCAACCTGGGTGATTGAAAGGATAATGGAAGCCTAAGCAGAAATTGAGAAGTTAGGAAGGGGGTGGGGTGGAAGTAAATAATAAGTTTGCTGAGTAAATGCCCTTTGGGTTGGTGGTGATGTGGGACTGAAGTTCGAAGGAGGTTAGGGTTGAATAGATAGTCAAAAGTCAACTGCATTGAGATAATCATTGAATTCCTGGGAAATTGATGAAATCAACAAGGAAAGATGTAGGGAAAGAAGAGCAGGGAGCCCACAACAGAGCCTTGGGAGATGCCTTGGGTTAAGGGCTAGGATATGGTTAACGGTCCAGCAAAGGAGACTGAGGAGAGTCCAGTCCGGTGGAATGGCCACCAAGAAAGGCCAGCATCATACAGAAAAACAAAGAGAATATCCAGAAAGAAGTGACCAAATAAAGAAGTCAAAAAAGATGAGGACTGAGAAAAGTATGAGGGCTATAAATTCCCTGGGAAGCCCCTTCCTCCTTTCCCCCCAACCATAAGGAATACTCGCTCCTCTGAATTCCTAGAGCCCTCCCATAGTACATTCCAAGCAATGGATGTGGCATTAGTAAAGGCACAGGGACAAGGGAGTTCAGAATAAAAATGACAGCTGGACAAGTAGTCTTGCTGAATTGGAACACAGCCTGTTTGAAGGAAATAGCAGGAGACAAGGATGGACTGGTCTATTGGAGTCATATTTGACAGAGCCTTGAATGTCAGGATTGGAAGTGATAGTTTTCTGTAAATAGACAGTGGAAAACTTTTAGTAAAGGTTTGTGTGTCAAGGAGTGGCATGATCAGGGCAGTGCATTAGAAAGATGACATGGGTTGAAATGTAAAGTATGCCCTAGAGAAGATAGATTGAAGGCAAGTCTTACTGTAAGAAGTCCAATAGAATAGTTTTTAGTAGTCAGTCAGCTAGTTGTTAAGCACTTACTATATACCCAGTGTTCATTGGCCTTATTATATACGCCTTTTGTCATCTATTTGTGCATCATATCATTTTTCAGGTAAGCAAGTGAGCTTCTTGAGGACAGGGCCTGTGTCTTGTGTGTGTGTGTCTATATATATTTAATAGATACATCATTTTTTGCATACATATATATCATTGTTTTTACTCATAGCACTTAACAGAGGGCCTTGAACAGAATAGTCACTTAAGTATCCATTGAATGAAAACCTCAGAGCTGAAAGGGACCTTAGAGGATAACTACAACCCCTTCCCTATATGTAAATATATATATAAAGCCCAGAGAGGTAAGAGCACCTAAGGGCACCCAGCTAATAACTGGCAACGCCAGGGCTTAAGCCCAGGTACCCGTACCCCAAGGTTAGAGCACTTTCCACTGAACCAAGGTCCAAGTCTGAAAGCTTGCCCTTTCTTGCTTCCTTCTTTCTCCAGCTCCATCCCTCAGGCTGGATAGGAACATCTTCCTCTGAGGTTCTTTGGTCTAGCACTGGCTTGCATGGACAGCAACTTGCCTACCTTCCTTCCACCCTTCTACTGGTTCCACTTTATTTATTTACTCGTGTCTCTCCTCCCTCCCTCCACCCCCCATCCCCCACCTTTCAGGTCGTGATCAATTATTCAATTGTGAAAGGGCTGAAGTACAATCAGGCTACACCAACATTTCACCAGTGGCGAGATGCCCGGCAGGTCTATGGCTTGAATTTCGCCAGCAAGGAGGAAGCGACCACCTTCTCCAATGCAATGCTCTTTGCTCTGAACATCATGAATTCCCAAGATGGAGGTAAGCAGCTCCAAGGGCTTTATGTGGGGTCATTTTCCTGCTCTCCAGTGGCTTTCTCTATTGGGGCTGAAATTCTAGGCTGAACTCACTTAAGAATACCCAAGAAGGGGGAAGGGAAGGGAGAATGAAAGGGGGAGGTGGGATTTCACTTGTCACGTGTGAGAACTATGTTTGATTGCTAGCAGCCCATCAAGACCTAGTTATACATGCTTTCCTGTCATCCTCTTCCCACTTTCTGGAGCTCAGAGTTCCCAGGATGAGATTGGACAAACTCCCTCAGATGAGAAAAACAAGATGTACTTGTCCAAAGTCATATGGATAATTAGTGGTAGAACTCGAGTTACGTTGTACAGTTGAAAGAGACCTCAGCTGTCTTCTAGTCCAACCGAGTAAATTTTACATGGAATTTTGTAAATTTTATAAATCAGGAAACTGAGATCCAGAAAAGTTAAAAAAAAAACAAACTAGGAAACATTCAGAGGCAGGATTTGAACCCTGGAGCATTTTCTAGTACACTACTTTCTGAGTCCAAATCCTATGTTCTTTTCATATGCATTGGACTTAGGACAGAGTAACAAAATGGTGTGTCCTTTGTTGAAAAGGTGGGAGGTGGTAGAAGGAGGAGGCATTCTGGAACTCCAGCACACTAACTCCATTAGCCTGTAGATACATTCTCATGGAAATCTTCTGACTGGGGCATCTGCTACTGAGCTGGAAGGGGTAGCTCTTTCCTGCTGGCTGGTGTAAACATTACTATCAATAAAATTGAAGTTTATAGTGGAAAATCATTGGCCCTGAGCCTAGACTAGATAGGAGACAGTGAGTGGGGAACGTCACGCCTGCTGTCTCAGTGTGCAGCCCCCATATGGTTATTTCAGGACTTTTACAGATATAGAAAGCACTGCCTGCCTACATATCTGCCCAAGACTTGGTGGGTTTCCTGTGACCTTTGAAAATTTTCCTTTTAAGCCTCTAATCTCTTAACCCTGCAGTGTTCTGGACCTAACTCCTGTGAAAGCTGCTTTAAGTTTTAGACAACAGCTACATTTGCTTGGTCAGACTCTTGGAGGAACAGAAATTGCTGGTTGGGCTTGAGGTGAATTAGCTTTCCTATGCAATGGGGAGCTCAGAAGCCCAAACCTGAGAAGTCTTTTCACCAGGGGTGAGCCTTATCTGAGAAGCTCTCATCTATCTTCTGCAAATCAACTTGTCAAGGAAGGAGGGGGAAAAGCAGTTAAAGGGGAAAAAGTCAAATAAATGGTTCATTTAAAGAGAGAAGTGAGTAGAAGGAATTACTAACCAGCTATGGTGCTCATTAAACCTTAGCTCACAATCAATGTGAATTCTTGTGATTATTTTTTTTTTCAAAGCAATCAGGGGTAAGTGGCTTACCCATGGTCACACAGCAAGTAAGTATCAAGTATCAGAGGCCTAGTTCGAACTCAGGTCCTCCTGACTCTAGGGCTACTCTTGTGATATTACTATTGTATAATATTATATACTATTACTATAATAATTATATATATTGCTATTTTTATATATTATATATAATATTTTATATATATTACTATTTTTACTACCATTACTATCATATTAATATATTAAATAGCTCCAGGGTGCTATTTCACCCATGTGGGGAATATCTCCCACCAATGCAGATCGAAGCCCTTTCTCTCTGCATTAGTAGGTTGTTTGCTCTAGACAGCATAGTACAATGAAAAGAATACTGACATGAGAAGTAGGGGGACCTGGATTCATATCCTACCACTGAAACTTACTAGCTATGTGACTCTAGGCAAGTCACTTAAACCTCTCTCCCCTTCAGCTTCTCAATCTGTAAAATAGCAATAGTAATAATACCTTCTTCTCAGGGTTGTTGTGAGGCTCAAATGAAACAATATAGATAGAAGCAACTAGGTGGCACACTGCTGAACCTAGAGTCAGGAAGATCTGAGTTCAAATCCAGCTTCAGACATTTACTAAGTGTGTGACCCTCGGCAAGTCATCCATTAGCCTCAGTTTCTTCATCTGTAAAATAAAGATAAACCAATACCTATTTCATAGGATTGTTGTATCAAATAAAATTATGTGTGTAAATGCTTTGTCAGTCTTAAAGCATTATAGGTAAATAGTAGCTATTAGTATTTCAAGTCTTAAAGCACTATAAAGATGTTAGCCACTATTACCATTACTGGTTTTCTGACTGTGCACAGGTCACTGGGCCTCAGTTTCCTCTATTGTAAAATGATGGGCTTCAGAGGTCCTTTCCATCTCTGGAGCTTTGATCCTATGGTCTTCTGGTGATAAGCCCACCTATATTTAGCTCAGCTGGTCCTCAGAGGATAACCTTAGAGTCCATTGCTAAGCTGTATTTGTAGCCTCTCCAATGTGGGATAGAGCCCTGCTAGCTTGGAGTCCTCTGTCCCAGCTCTAGAGATGCCAGGAGAATCTCTACCTTATGGAAGGCAATAGAGGAGGATTGCAGAAGAGGATTATTACTTGGCTTGGTAGAAAGACTATTAGATACAGATCAAGAAGACCTGGCTTTGATTTGCATCTCTTGCTACCCATGTGACTGTGGGCGAGTTACCACCTCTTGAAGGCTCAGTGTCCTCAACTGAAAAATGGGGACAACCAGACTAGTGCTACATAATGGATAGAAAACCAGCCTTGTAGTCAGAAAGAAATAAGTCAAAGTCCCATTTCTGACATATACTGGCTGTGTGGTCCTTGACAAGTCTCTTACCTTTCCAGTACCCTCAGGCAACTTTCCGAGACGATAAATTGCAGGTTGGGGAAGAAGAAAGAGAGTGAACATTTGTCAAGAAATTACTTTGTGCCAGAAACTGAGGCAAACAGAGTTAAGTGACTTGCCCAGGGTTATACAGCTAGTAAGTATCTGAGGCTGGATTTGAACTTAGACTTCAGACCCTGTGCTCTATCCACTGCACTATCCAAGTGCTTCAAGTTGGGAATTTATATTGGTAGAAGGAGTTTCCCCACTAGAAGTTCCTATCTCAAAGTTTTTGTCATTTTGTCATCACGGTGTCAGGTGACTTTTGGATGTCTCTTAATGACAGAAATTTTTTTCTTTGTTTCTGACTAAAACCTGCCTCTCTTTTTGTGGTTGTTTTTGGCTTTCTTTGTATCCCCAGGGCCTAGCAAATAGTAGGCACTTAGTAAATGCTTGTGGACTTGACTTTGTAAATTGTAAATAGCACCAAGCAGAGCAAAGAGCAGCGATAGTGTCTGTGTGCAGGTGAGACACCAGATGGCCCATCAAGGGGCTGTCATTTAAAACCCTACTACCTAAAACCAGCCACCATAAGTGAACATCCAAATATTTCCCAGTGTCAACTCCAAAAGTCATTTTGTATTTTAACTATTTTAATATCATCAGGCATGCAAAGGGATGTTTTTTGCCTATTGTGTCTCTGGAGGGTGATGAGAACAGTTACCAATTTAGGATTCCTCTGGAAGGTGCTGGGTTGATTTCAGAAGCTACCATCCCTTTGAGACAACTGGATAGAAAGGCCTTGGTTATTTTTAGAACTGAAATGACAACTTTCTGGAGCTAACTCACCTCAGTATAAGGAAAAACTTCCCAACAATGAATGTTCTCCAAAAGTGGCATGGTGTGCCCCAGTAGAGTTCACTCATTCCTGCAAGTCTTTAATTAAAGCCTGGATCAGGACTTCAGGAAATCACAGAAGGGGTGTGTGTGTGTGTGTGTGTGCGCGTGTGGGTGTATAGAGAGAAAGAGAGAGAAGAGATAGAGAGATACATACGTGTGTGCGTGTGTGTGTGTGTATGTGTGTGTGTGTGTGTGTGTGTATGGAGCAGGTAGATGGTACAGTGGATAGAGTGCCAAACCTGGAGTGAGGAAGACTCATCTTCTGGAGTTCAAATCTCACCTCAAATGCTTACTAGCTGTGTGACCCTGGGCAAGTCACTTAACCCTGTTTCCCTCAGTTTCCTCATCTGTCAAATGAGCTGGAGAAGGAAATGGCAAACCATTCCAGTATCTTTGCCAAGAAAACTCCAAATGGGGTCATGAAGAGTTGGATATAATTGAAAAAACAACTGAACAACGACATACATGCATACATGCATATATGTTGATAACCTAATGTCACTTCCCTAGATGAAAAAAAAATTGTGGCCTTTAATTCTTATGGCAAGGAAACTCCTAAGGGAGATAGACAAGGTAGCCCCAGGTTTAAATAATAATCAAAATCTTAATAACAAAAACTTCTATAGCACTTTAAGCTTTGCAAGCACTTTACACAGTATTATCTCATTTTATCCTCACAATAACCCTGGGAGGTAGATGCTATTATCATTTTCAGTTTACAGATGAAGAAAATAAAGCACACAAAACCTAAGTGACGCACAAGTTCACACAGCTGGTAAGTGCCATGGTCAGGGAAGGTAGTATAGTGGAAAGAAGACTAATATTGTAAAGAAGACTATATTGTAATTATAAAATAAAATTTACATTCTAGCTCAGCTATTTACTACCTTTGTAGCCTTGTACAAGTGACTTAACTTCTCTGGGACTTGGTTGCAACTTCTGTAAAATGAAATGTTGGACTGAATGGTCCCTTTGGGTTCTAAAGACTTCTGTGGCTACAGACAGATTTTTGGGGGGTAAGAAGATGGAGGAGGGAGAAATGACCACAACTTATGAAGAAAATTGCAATTACTGGGACTCTAACATTTTCTTTGTTGGAGGTTGGGGACATTTTTGGTTCTGGATCCTGGCCAACTGCCTGAGTGAGTAAGAAGGAGTTGAATAACAGGGAGGTAATTTGATCTATCCCTTGCCTAGGTGAAACCCAAGCGCTACAGGGACCAGGGCTCTCTGTGTCTTTTGGGCGGTGGCTATTTACAGATAAATCAGATAATATAGTGGCGGTTGAGTCATGACATGCAGGCTTTGGGTAAAGTGCTCTTGGTTTCATGAGAAGTTCAAGGGTGCTTTCTTTGGTCATAGCCCTGATACCTCATTTTCCCCAAATAAACCATTTAGGTGGCCAGTGAACTCATCACTGGGATTACAATCCTGTTCAACAAATATTTCCTGAGTACCCAGCTCCCTGTGAAGCCCTATACTTGACACAAAACCTACTTTCAAAGAGTTCACAGAAAGAAAAGACATTCAAACAATCTAGCAGGCATTTATTCAGTTCCAATTATGCACCAGTTATCATGGGGTAGTGAATGGAGAGAAATGACTTCAGAGTCAAGCCCCACCTTTGCCTCATCTTGGCTGTGTGTTGAGGCAGTCACGTCCCACTCTTCATGACCCCATTTGGGGTTTTCTCAGTAAAGATACTGGAGTGGTTTGCCATTTTCTTCTCCAGCTCATTTGAGAGATGAGGAAACTGAGGCAAAGAGTTAAGTGTCTTGCCCACGGTCACACAGCTAGTAAGTGTCTGAGACCAAATATGAACTCAGGCCTTTCTGACTCCAGGCTTGGAGCTGTACCCACTACAACACTTAGGTGCCCAAAGGCTGGCTGACTCCGGGCAATTTACTTAACCTCAGTTACCCCTTGCAAGTCTCTAAACCCAAGTTGCATTATAGTTGCAAATCTACAGTGGTAAAAGGGATTCCTCATCTCAACCTTCTCACACTAATGAAATTACAAGATAGTGCTGTCTCTCCCAAAAGTGCCAGGAAGGCACTATGTTGGGCTACAGAGTTCCAAGACAAAAAGGAAAAAACCATTCCTGCCTTGAAAGTATTTACTTTCTAATGAATTATGCATATAGCTATGTAGAAAGTCACTGGTGTATAAGATGTTCAGGGAAAACCAGCACCTCTAGTGGGAAGGCTGCTGAGCCCTTTACAGGACTGCTCTTTCACCTTTGGCATCTGCCTATCACCTAACTCCCTCACTTCTGGCTCCAACAAGCTGTAGCATGGGCCACACCCAGATAAAACTATTAAAATTGTTTTGGCGGATGGGTTAAACCAGGTTGAGGGTAACCTGACCTCAAACCCATTGGTGAGTTAGGGAGGATGGCTACCCCAAGCATGAAAAGGCTCCCCACCCCCCAATTCCCTTCACCTGCACCCCAAGGAATGGGTAAATGAGAACAATTTATTTCATTGTCCATGAAGGTGGCCGAAACAAACTCTATGAAACACTTAGAGCTTGGTCAGACGTTGAAGACACCAACGACATCCGTTGCATCCTCGGCCATCTCCAATCATCTTGACTTTCATCATACCATTGGACTTCGATGACCCTGGAATAGAGGGAGGCTGACAACTTGGTGCAATTCTGCCTCTCTTAAATCCAATTCATGCTCAAGTCAGGACATCACCCCATGATGACACTGGTCCTCTTTGAAAGGAAAAAAAACAACCATAAAAGAGACATTAGTGAGGCTGTACGAATATGCAGATCACTTTCCCTTTCTGATCCTCAGTTTCCTCATCAGTAAAATGAAAGAGATGTTTGAGTTGATGGCTTCCATCCTTTCCAGCCCTGACATTTTATGTCTGTGATTCCAAGACCCCTTCCCAGTCTCAGTTCTATAAATACTGTTTGTCTGGAGAGGCCTGTGGGCTGTCTCACCACTTCACAAAAGTGAAATTAGTCACCAAAATCCCTTTCTGTAGACAGAAATCCTGAGAGATACTGAAAAGGCTGAATCTCCCTCAATTACCTCCTGAAGGGAGTCTACAACAAGAGTGAGCGGGGGTCTTTGTAAGCCATCTGTTGGCAAGTTATATTCTTTCCCTCATTTTTGTCACCGTAACTTTCAAGTGTTCTGGGAACTTCTATTTTCAGTTAGTGACCTCTTCTTCCTGCACAGTCTTTGTCATTCTACAAGAGCATCTTGTTCTGTAGGAACTAAGGAGCCAGTTGTGGTTTTAGCTGCTATGGACTGATTTTTGTACATATTCCGGGGTTATTTTGTCTTCCTAGAATCAGAGCATATCAGGGCTTAGGAAGGATGAGCCTCCTCATATACCAAAATAAATTAGCCAGTCCTTTCTTTCTTCTCCTGCTTTACACATTGGTGCTTGATAAGTCATAGTTGGGGGCAACTAGGTGGCAAAGTGGGATTGGCATCAGGAAGACTCATCTTCCTGAGTTCAAATCTGGCCTCAGACACTTAATAGTTGTGTGACCCTGGGCAAGTCATTGAACCCTGTTTTCCTCAGTTTCCTCATCTGTGAAATGAACTAGAGAAGGAAATGGCAAACCACTCTAGTATCTTTGCCAAGAAAACCCCAAATAGGGTCATGAAGAGTTGGACACAAACATAAAACGATTGGACAACACCAGTGAAAGTGAAGGTTGAATCATTCTACTTGGCTCTGAAGAGCTATACTAGGATTAATTGTGGACGGCAGATCTGGGTCCAGTGAGGGAGAATTTCCTAACAGTCAGAGCCATAGGACAGTGAAAAGTCCCTCACAAGTGGTGGTATAATGACAGAGAGGTAGGAGAGGCATCTGTCAAGAATTCTATGGAGAGAATTTCTATATTTAGGAAGGTGATCCAGATATATTCCAAGGTCCTTTCTGTCTCTAGATTCAATTTTTCTATAAACTGTGACATTATCACTGTTGGTTTGGTTTCTCATTCCTCTCATCTCCTTATAAAAATTCGCATTACTGTGGTTATATTTGTTAAAAATCAACTTGCTTTGGAATTTCACCAAGACCACTGAGATACTCACCACAATAGTGCAATGCATTGAAAAAGCATTTGCCTTAGAATCGGATAGATTCTGACGTCCAGTGAAACTTTTATGGGCCTGAGTTTACTTATCTGAAAAATGGGGAGAACAATACTCTCATTCCCTAACTCACAGGATTGTTGTAAGAAAAACACTTTGAAAACCTTCACTTGCCATAAAAAATGTCCATTATAATTACAACTATTGTTAGTGTTATATAAACATGGGTAGTACCAAGCCAAGGTGGGAATCACGTCTTTCTCTTATAATAGATTGGTGCTCAAAATATTGTATAGGTGATAGCACATAGTAATGGCTAGAACACTGGATTTGGGAGTCAGGAAGGCAGCTAGGGTGAAGTGTTATAAATGCTAAGACTAGAATCAGAGTAGACAAGAATTCAAATCCAGTCTCAGACACTTGCTAGTTGTGTGACCCTGGGCAAGTCACTTTACCTGTGTCTGCCTCATTTTCCTCAACTGTAAAATGGGGATCATACTGACACCTACTGGCACCTACTTTCCAGGGTTGCTTATGAGGATCAAATGAGATAATCCCACCCCTATCTGTAAGATGAGGGGCTTGGAGCCAGTCAATAGCTTCCCATCTCTAAATCTATGATCCTATGATCCTATCAATGTTTTCTAAATCAGATCTTATTTTAAATGCATTTAAGGATTTGGATACTTGAAGGAGCCCTAAGGTGAATCCTTTTACAAAATAACTTATAAATTTGTCAAATCATCTAACGTGTCTGATTTTTGAGTTGTATTTTTTTTTTTACTTAAGGTCTATAAAAAGTAATATCTAGGGGCAGCTAGGTGGCACAGTGGATATAGCACTAGTCCTGGAGTCAGTAGGACCTGAGTTCAAATATGACCTCAGATACTTCTAGCTGTCTAACTGTGGGCAGGCAAGTCACTTAACCCCGATTGCTTCCAAAAAATAAAAAATAAAGTTCTTTTAAAAAGTGATGCCTAGATCTATTTATCTGATCCCCTGCCCTAAATCTCCCTCATACACTTTTCTTAACTTGTTTATAAAGATTAGACATTAGGAATTTGGGGTGATATCATTGATACTATTAATGATTTGCTTATGTCAAATCACCAAGTTATTTCTTGGTTATTTCTAGGTTATTCCTTAAAGAATAAGGCAGGAAACTAGCCAAGGGCTTGTTGGTAAAACTTTCAATAAATGGTTAGAACACAGGGTGGCATAATGGGGAAAGAAATCTCTGACTCTGGAATTAAGGGATCTGGGTTTAAATCTCCCCTCTGACACTGCAATGCAAGGCCATAGGCAAGTCTCCTAAACTCTGTGGATCAGAGTATCTTCATTTTTAAAGTGAGAGGGTTGGACTGGGTAGCCTCTGATGTTCCTTTTATCTCTACATCTGTGATCTGCTTACACTGTGACCTCCTCTTTCTACCAGTGTGACAGGTTCTTGACCTTCCCTGGGAAATTATTCAATTCACTTAAGCAAGCGTTTGTTAACATTGCCCCTACCCCACCACCATGCACATGGTCCAGTGCTAGGTACCTGTGGACAGTAAAATACATATGGAAAAAAGAGGCAGAAATTGGGAAATGATATTATATGATAATAGTTATAATATAATATAATAGTTATAAAAAGTTCAAACAGCCTACAAATGAATATTGTTTTTCTGTTTTTTCCTTCCTTTTTCTTTTACTTGAAAGGGTTAAATTGCAAACCGTAGTTAATTTAGAAAGTGATCCCTAAAAGCCAAGGACAAGTCATAGCAGATTAACCTCATTCCTTTTATTGACAGGGTTGTTAGACTGATGGATCAGGAGAATGATGCATTGAGTTGCAGCAAAGCGTAAGATTAAGTGGACAAGAAAAATAAATAAAAGATATGTAAAGACTGGATTACAGTACAGTTAAGTTCAGAATGGTTGAATGACTGGACCTATTGATGGTTTTATGTTAGTTTGTGAAGGAATTCTCTAGTGGAAGGCTCCAGGCATCAATCAGTCTTTGGCCCTGGCTCTTCATCATTTCTAACAGTAACTTGAATGAGGGGATGAAGGGCATGCTTATTACATTTTCAGATGATACAAGACTGGGAGGTATAATTAGCATGCTAGACAACAGAATCAGGGTCCAAAAAAGATCTTGCCAAGTTAAAGCAATATTTGTTTGCTCAAAAATTTCAATTGTATCCAACTCTTCATGACCCCATTTGGGGTTTTCTTGGCAAAGATGCTGCAGTGGTTTGCCATTTCCTTCTCCAGCTCATTTTACAGATGAGGAAACTGAGGCAGAGTTAAATGATTTGCCCAAGCGTAGCTGATAAGGGTCAGAGGCCAGATTTGAACTCACAAACATGAGTCTTCCACCTCTGGGCCTGGCACTCTGTCTAGCTGAAAGTTAAGAGAAAAATGTAAATTCCTATACTTAAGGTTTTTTTTAATGTATTGAAGTGTTTCATTTGTATATTACAGATATTTCCAAAAAACAGCCCATTCCACAAAAGGTCTAATAAGGAACTGTAAAAATTAAACTAAAAATAACAATATAGTGACCTCATTCAAAAAATGCAGTAGTTCATATCGGAAGCACACATATTCCCATTTTAAAAAACCTGATAAACAGAAATCCATTTTCTTTCCATCCCACCCACACCTCACCATTTATGAAATGTACATGTGTGTGGTAGGGGCGTGTCTTCATTCTACATTCATTACCTCTTTGGAGGTAGATAAAACATTTCTTCTGGAATCATGAATGGTCAACATATTGATCACAGTTCTTAAAACTTCAAAGTTGTTTATCTTTACAGTTTGTTGTTTTTATATAAATTGTCCTAACTCTGCTTATTTTAGTCTTCACCAATTTGTAAAAGTCCTCAAACTTGTTCATTTTATAATTTTGAGGATGTTGTTTAAACTACTCTTTTGGTTTTGTTTATTTTACTCTGCATCCATTCAAGTAATCAATAAAGATTTATTAAACACCTATTGTATGACAGGCATTGGGGATCCAAAAAAGGGGCAAAAGACAGTCCCTGCCCTCAAGGATCTTACAGTCTAGTGGAGGAGACAACATACAAACAAATATATACAAGACAGGATAAATATATATACATATAAATAAATACATATATGCATAATATGTACATATATGAATCAATAAATGTATATACATATACAGGATAAATAGGAAATAACAGAGGAAAGGCACTAAAATTAATAGGGGTTGAGAAAGGTTTCCTGTAAGAGATGGGATTTTAGTTGAGACTTAAGGGAAGCCAGGAGATCAGTAGGAGGGACACAGAGCATTCTAGGCATGGGAGACAGCCAGAGAAAATGCCTGGAGCTGAAATATGGAGCATCTTGTTCATGGAACAGCAGGAGGCCAGTGTCACTGGATCTAAGAGTATGCAATGAGGAATAAGGTGTAATAAGAATGGAAAGGGTGAGGGGGGCAGATTATGAAGGACTTTGAATACTAACAAATTTTATATTTGATCCTGGGGATAACAAGGAGTCTCTGCAATTTATTAAGAAGGGGGATGGGAGGGGTGGTTTGCAATGGTGGACATCTACTTTAGAAAAATCACTTTGGTGGCTTACTAGATTGGGGTGAAGAGAGACTTGAGGCAGGCCCACCCACCAGCAGGTGATTACAATAAACTAGGTGTTCAGAGGTCAGGGAAGGAAGAAAGGAGATGTATTCAAAAGATGTTACACCTCTTTCTTTGCAAAGATACAATCAACAGGCTTAGTCAACACATTGAATATGGAGAGTGAGAGATAGTGAGGAGTCAAGGGTGACTCCTAGGTTGTGAATCTGAGGGACTGGAAGGATTGTATCTCCCTCTATGACAAATGATAAGAGTAATTGAATGGGGGGAAAGTTTAAGGGAAAAGATAACAAGCACTGTTTTGGACATTTTTCATTTATGATTGTGCACCAGACAACTAGAAGTCCAGGTCTGAGATGTCTGAAAGGTGATGCAAAATTGGAGATCAGTAAAGAGATGATTCCAGCTTTTCCATGTCTCTTTGAAATCATCTGTTTCTTACAGCACAATAATATTCCATCACACGTATATACTATGAGCTTTTTCAGCTGTGCCTCCGTTGATGGGCATTCCTTTAGTTAAAAATCAAGTTTTCAAGTATAATGTGGAGGAAGCATGACCAGACAACCGGTACAAGAGAAAGTGATCCAGGAGGTCAAGTAGACTGCAAGCTCAATGTGAATCAACAGTGTAATAGTCTAGCAAATTTTAACTAGCAAATTTGGCATGTGGGGCACATAGCATACAACAGTCTCTCAAAGAAACTTTATAAGATAAATTCAGGGAAAGGGGGAAACTCCAGACCACCAAAAGGAGACTACTTAGGGATAGTACAGTAGGACAGGATATAGAGTTAGGGCATCAGTGGGCCAGGAAACTCAACTGGGGTATGACCACTGGGGAAGGAAGAATGTGACCTTTTAAAAATTACAATTCTTGCTAACTAAAAGATAAGTTCAGTTTTTTCTATGCTAGTTAAAACAATATATAAAAGTGTTACTAGTGGCCTCTAAATTTTGGTGCCCTGGGGAAAAGGCCAGGTTGCATTTTCTTTATTTGTGGTCTTGCATGGAAGTTTAAAAAAAAAAAGTTAATGTATTTTTAGGCTATAATAAGAATATTATGGTATATGAAACAAGAGTGGTGAGAGTTACATTCTGACGTTGCCAGACAATAAGAGAAGTTTTCTATTCAGTTCTAGTCATTAAATTTTAGAAAGAAAAATAACAAAGCTGGAGCATCTGCCCTACGAGCATGTGTAGCAAAGTGGATGATCTGTGGAGTGGAAGTCAGGAAGACATTACATCCTGCCTTAGAGATGTAGTAGCTGTGTGATCCTGGGAAAGTCACCTAATGTCTCTCAGGCTTAGTCTCCTCCTCTGTAAAGTGGGGATGAGAGCACATACTTCACAGGGTGTACACAGGATCAAATGAGATAATATAAGTAAAACATCTTGCAAACTGAGAGAGCTATATTGCTTTTAGCTATTGGTTATTATTATGCACATTAAAAAGATGCTTAGAATGGAGAGGTTATTAAAGCTCATACTCCATCAAGGTCAAGTGAAGGAACTGGGAATGTTTAGCTTGGAGGAGAAGGAAGGCTTGAAGAAAAATATGATAGCTGCCTTCCAATATTCAAAGGAAATTCACATGGAATCACTCATTCACGCATTCTTAAGCCCCTCTTACCTGGGCAATCACTTGACCCTGTTTGCCTCAGTTTCCTCATCTATAAAATGAGCTGAAGAAGGAAATGGCAAATTGCTCCAGTATCTTTGCCAAGAAAACCCCAAATGGGGTCATGAAGAGCCAGACGAAAGTGAAAAGCAATTGAAAATGAAAATTTTTCTAGGTATTGTGTGGTAGGCACTGGGAATGTAAATATGAAGAAGGCAATCCCTACTCACAAGGAAGAGGCATTAATTGGGCTTGCTCTGCTTGGTCCTTGAGAACAGAGGTAGAAACAATGGATAGACTGTTGTATGCTATGTGCCCCACATGCCTAATTTGCTAGTTACAGATTTGCTAGACTATTATTTCTGTGGATTTGAGGAAAAACTTCCTAACAATTAGAGCCAGCCAAAAGTGACACGATCTGACTGCCCTGGCAGAGTGGTCCCCTCACTGGAGACCAAGGTGACGTGGTGTCACGATGGGCGGTTGTTAGAGAGGTTATAGAGGATATTCCTCTTCAAATACAAGTTGTCCAAGGTGTGACCTCAGGTTTGCAGTGATTCTCCAAGTGATTTAGGTCTTTTTAAAGAATCTTCATTAAACTGGGCACATACCTATATTCTCAGCTATTTAAGGACTGAGACTGCTGGATCTCTTGAGCTTGGGAGATCTGACTTGCAGTGGGCTAAGGCAATGAATGTCCACACTAAGTGCATTATTAATATGATGACATCAAACTGCTTGCCATCTTAGGGAAAGGAGAAAATTTGGAACTCAAAATTTTGTTTCAAAAATGAATGTTCTGATCCAACCATTCTGGAGAGCAATTTGGAACTATGCCCAAAGGGCTACAAAAATGTGCACACTCTTTGACCCAGCAATATCTCTTCTAGGACTTATCCCCAGGAGATCATAAAAATGGGAAAGGGTCCCACATGTACAAAAATATTTATAGCAGTACTCTTTGTGGTGGCCAAGAACTGGAAATCAAGAGGATGCCCATCAATTGGGGAATGGCTGAATAAATTATGGTATATGAATGTAATGGAATACTATTGTGCTATAAGAAATGATGAACAGGAAGACTTCAGGGAGACCTGGAAAGACTTATATGATCTAAGTGACAGGAGAAGAGAACTTTATACACAGCAATAACCATAGTGCACGAGGACTTTTTCCAGTAGGCTTAGAACTTTAAAAAAATTCCCAATGGTCTTTTAAGGTAAAATGCCTTCCACATTCAGAGAAAGAACTATGGAATTCAATTGCAGAATGTAGCAGGTCATTTTCTTTTGTATTACATTTTGGTTTGTTATATGATTTCTCCCATTCATTTTAATTCTTCAGCACGACTATGGTGAAAATGTATTTAATAGGAATGTATGTGTGGAACCTATATAAAATTGTATGCTGTCTCAGGGAGGGAGGAGGAGGGTAGGGGAAGGGAGGGGAAAAAAATCTAAGTTATATGGTAGTGATTGTAGAACACTGAAAATAAATAAAATTAATAAATTTAAAAAATGCTAGTTGCCAAATTACAAAGACCAAGCTTGGCCCTAAAAAAGATCTATTGAAATATTCTTCCCCTTCCCTCCTCTATTCTTTTGCAGAGATAGGAGGCCCACCTTGGGTGTGGAACACAGCACTTATTATCAGATTGTCTTGACATATTAATTAGTTTTAATGATTTGTTTTCTATGATTTTTTTAATTTAGTGTTTTATTTTCTTCCCCAATTACTTGTCTTTTTTAAAAAATTCTTGTTGTAAGATATGACCCTGGGAGGAGGGAGGGACAGAGGCATGGGAAAATATAGGCAACATAAAAGCAAAATATATCAATAAAAATGTGTTTAAAAAAAATGAATGTTAAAAAATGTCCTTACATGTAATAGAAAAAATATATTTTTTTAAATGGTAACCTAAAAAAATATGAATATTGTGAATCAGAAAACTGCTTAAGGAGGGGTAGAACCAGCCCAGGTCAGACACAAGTGCAAGTCAAAGCTACTGTGCCAATTTGTAGTGAGACTGGGGCTTGGAGCAGTCCCTGAATTTCCAGCCTGGATCAGATTGGAAGACCAAGTCTTTAAAAAAAATAATTAAAATCCTAATAATAGCAAATGGTTCTATAGCACATACTTTGTACCACGCCCTAAGCACTTTACAAATGTAATATTATCTCATTTGGTCTTCACTGCAACTTTGAGATATAGGGGCAATTATTATCCCTGTTTGACAGTTTAGGAAACTGAGGCAAATAGAAGTTAAATGACTTGCCTAAGGTCACAACAACTAGTGTCTGAGGCCAAATTTGAAGTCAAGTCTTCCTGACTCTAGCACTCTACCTACTGTACCACCCAGCTGCCTCCTTAAACAATGAGCATTTAGTATGTTTCTTCTGTCTAGTTTTGTTTTCTAAGAACACTCAGAAGTCCCTTATAAATAAGAGAAAATTATTTCCTGGAATTAATTAATTGGATACTAGGAAAAAAGAAACTTGCCATTCAGTCATTTGAAAAATAATTACATGACCCTGCAAGTTATTTCTTTATAGAGCCAATCAGTTCCCTTCCCTGTCCTTCAATTCCTTCCTCGGTAAAACTCGGGATGGGAGAGAAGGGCAATGAGGACCAGATGGTGTCTAAGGCTCCCAGCAGCCTTAGCAATCTATGGCTCAACTTGAATTTCCACAAATATTAAGCACCTCTGTCAGAATGTTGTACTCAGCCCTGGAGAGATAAAAAGATTAAGTAAGATAGTCTGTGCCTTTAGGAAGCGTCCAGCCTAACCGAATGACACATAGATAGCGATAGTACTGCACAATGTAGGAGACAGCATATCAGAGAAGAGCCAAAGAAGTTTATGTTTGTGTAAAGTCTGTTATGTGAGGTCTAAGCTGGTGCCGTCCGGAATAAGAGGAGTGAAGACTTCTGGAGGAGGTATCATTTGAGTTACGTTTTAAAGAATAGGTAGGAATTCAATAGGTGAAGAATTTGAGTTAGATTTTAAAGGTTACGTAGGAATTCGACAGGCGAAGATAGGAATGGGTGTTCCAGGCATAAGGGACATGCATCAGCACGGGTGTTGATGTTGTTGGGGGTGAAGGGTGAAGGAGTGGGACAGGATCCATGCTCAGCTGGCTTAGAGTTGAAATTTTCCATGTGTTATCTTCTTCTAGAACTGGGTCCTTCTTACTGTGTCCTATGTGTATTCCTTACACAGTGCTTTGCACAAAGTAAATGCTTTGAAAAAAAAATGTCTTATTCCTTCATTCATTCAATAGAACATATAGTTCTAAAATTATACCTGGCTCTTCTTTATATAAATCAGAATAGCCTTTCACCTCTCTGTGTGAGTTATCCAATTTTGATAACCCCCTGAAAGAAACAAGGGAACATTTACTCCTATCGCTATGTTCTGCTAACTCTTTCTGGAAGTCCAAAATACATAATGATAATAATTCATGTTTTTATAAAGTGTTTATGAAATATTTTTCCCATAACAAAGCTGTGATGGAGCTTGTATAAGTGTTGTTATTTTGCAGATGGGGAAACCAAGGCTCAGAGAGCTGAAATTATCTGCCCAGGGTTACAACATTAATTAAGGTTGACTCATAGATTTGAACCTAAATTTCTCTGAACTACATATTCCGCTATGTCACAAGAGCCAGGCTCTGCCCTAAAGGTGCTTATAGTTGGAGGGGAATAAGAAACAAAGACAGAGGAGTACTTGAGTATTTGAGAGCAACACAAAGTGTTCTGATGGTCCCAAGAAGAGTGGGAATCCTTGGAATGGGGCTGGGAGGGAGGGGAAAGAGAGAGGCATCAGGAAAGGCTTCATGGAAGAGTTAACAATTTAAATAGACCTTCAAGAATGGGTAGGATTTCAGCTGCAATAGTTGCTAGTAGAGGGACTCCAAGCTCGAGGAGAAGTGGTAGTTTCAGTGGGGAGGGGTGGGGTGCGGACAGAAAAGCAGAGGTGATGTTCAAAAAACAACATTCCAGTTTGACTTGAATGTAAAGGGAAACTATAAACTGAGCCCTATCAGAAAAGTTCTTAGTTACCCTTTGTCTATTAAGCTTATATTGCCATCCCACAGGATTGTTCTAAGGAAAGTGTTTCGGAAACCTTAAGATATAGAAATGTGACTTTGTTGTTATTACTGGTGGCTGTGCGGTGTGGTGAGGAGGAAATAGATGTAATCAATGTTGTAGACCTAGGGAATGGGGAGGGCCTGGACATTTGTCATAATTGTCTTAGTTAACATCGCCATGCAGCTGCTTCTACAAAAGCCAGAACTTTCCCTCTGCTGCAAGACAACAGGAGGCATCTTTATTATCATCCTGCATAATGTACAGTGGAACTCATTAATAATGTAACCTCCCAGTCACATAACAGAGACCTCATAAGCAAGATCCATGTGCTATGGGCTGGAAGAACTCCTTAACCCCTTCCATGGCCAATTCGATTGGCTAACTTCCCTGTCTTCCCTCTGCCTCAGTGGAAGGAAGGAAGGAAGGAAGGAAGGAAGGAAGGAAGGAAGGAAGGAAGGAAGGAAGGAAGGAAGGAGGGAGGGAGGGAGGGAGGGAGGGAGGAAGGAAGGAATTTATAATTTCTAGCGAAGAAGGGAGAGAGAGGGGAAATGAAAGAGGGAGAAATGGTAGGAGGAAGGACTTATCAACCATCTCCTATGTGCCAAGCACTGTACTAAAACACTTTACAAATATTTCATCCAGTCTTTACAACAGTCCTGGATGAGCCCCATTTTACAGTTGAAGGAACTGAAGCAGACAGAGGTTAACTGACTTGTCCAGGGTCACACAGCTCCTCTCTGAGACTAGATTAGAACTTCTGATCTTCCTGACTCTAGGCCTAGCACTCTGGCCATTATGCTACCTTGCTATCTCAAATTCCATGATGCCGTACTCTTTATTGTATCAAAGCATCACAAACGTTTAGAGTTGGGAGGAAAGGGAATAAGCATTTATATAGCACTTACTATGTGCCAAGCACTATGCTAGGTGCTTTTTTTTGTTTTTTACAAATATTATTTTATCCCCACAACAACTCTGTGAGGTAGGTGCTAATATCCCCATTTTACATCTGAGGAAACTGAGGCAATCAGAGGTTAAGAGACTTATCCATGGTCACACAGAAAGGAACTCACCAAATTCACAACTCAGATAAAGGTAGAGATGACATGATTATCAAATTCAAAAATGAAACACTGCCAAGAGATGGTTAATATGATAGAGAGTCAGTTTCCAAATAGATTTCAATAGGCTGAAACATTGAGATGACTCAAATAAGATGAAATTAGATATAGAGACAGAAACTGAACCTAGGATTTCATTGGTATAGGGAACTCCCAGGTGAGAAGACACCCTCTACCAGTGCAGGTCACAACCCCCTTCCCCCCCTCCCCCCAGCTCTGTAATTTCTAGTTACTCTCCTAGCCTTTCCCTAGATCACAGAAGGTGGGGCTTAAGGCCAGTTCTTCCTGCTTTGGAGGCCAGCTCTCCATCTGCCAAAGCACTGTCTCACAGTGATGAGATTAAATAGTGATAGATGTAAAAGCCTGGCAGAAACGTGGCTATATAGAATGCCCTTGAAAAATATCTCCAGATTTTCACAGGTTGCAAGCTCCATAGGAGGCACCAGTGTGAAACGACAGCCAGAAAATCTTGGGCTTGTTTTGTGCGTGTGTATTAGCTAAGGCTTTTAGACTACAGGGAACAGAGAGTTCAGAGAGGAGGAAGAGGATCATGGTCCCACTGTACCACCTGCCCTGGTCAGAGTTTATCTGGAATTTTGGGTTCAGTTTTGAGCAGTACATTTTAGGAAGGATCCCGGCAAACTGTAGTCAATCCAGATGACAAGGAGGAGTAGAGCCTTGAGATTATGTCATAAAAGAATTAACTGAAAGAACTAAGAGAAGGCTTGTTTTAGCTATCTTCAAGTACTTGAAAAATTGTTATGTATGGAACAGGTAGGTGTTGCAGTAGGAAGAGCACCGACCCTGGAGTCAGGAGGACCTGAGTTCAAGTATGACCTCAGATACGTAAAACTCTGTGACTCTGGGCAAGTCACTTAACCTTGATTTTCTCCAAACTGCTATGAGGTGATGGGGCGGGGCAGGGAAAGGGATTAGATTTGATCTAACTGACTTGAAGGAAGAATTAAGACAAATGGATAGAAGCTTGAGACATGTAGATTCTTGTCTTAAAAAAATTCTCAGTAATCTGGAATTGGCTGCCTCCGGAGGTTGTGAACTCCCCCTCCTCTTCACTTAGAGGTCTACAAGTACATGATAGATTATCCCTTGTCAGGAATGTCATAGAGGGGATTCCAGTTCTGGTCAAAGATGGCCCACTTTCCAGCTCTAAGGTTATGTGAGGGAAGCTGTCCTGTTGGTCAGACAGAGAATGCTGACAGATGGTGGAAGCAGAACCAGAGCTACAGTAGTCAAGGAAGGTAAACCACCTGCTTCTTTTTTTTCTCTAACAGCAGCCCTGTGCACATTATAAATCACCATTTTCCTTTGCACAGAACTGGAAAAACACTGTCCAGGTATGAAATAGGGCAGAAAGTGAGTAGACTGTTAGAGCTGGAAGGGCCGCTATATTCTTTGAAGGAAGAAAAAAAACATTTATTAAACACCTACTAGGTATCTGTCCAAAGCACTGCTAAATGCTTTAAAATATTATCTAATTTGAGCCTCACAAGAACCTTGGGAAGTTGGCACTATTATTAAAATGCTATTATCCTCATTTTACAGTTGAAGAAACTGAGGCAGGCAAAGAGGTTAAGTGACTTGCCCAGAGTGTCTGAGGCTGGATCTGACTTCAGGTTTTTCATTTTTTTTTTTAAGTACTATTTTATTTTTCCAATTACATGTAAAGATAATTTTCAACATTGATTTTGTATAAGATTTTGAGTTCCAAATTTTTCTCTCTCCTTTCCCCCCCAAGATGACAGGCAACCTATTAGAGATTATACATGTGCAATCATGTTAAACATATTTCCACATTAGTCCATATTGTGAAAGAAGAAACAAAACAAAAGGGAAAAAAACCACAAGAAAAAAACATCTATAGAGAAATGCAAAAGATTGTTCCTTTTTTTAAGAAACTAATCTGCATCAGCAGAGGGAGTATCCCTGCTGGGAGTTGGCTATGTCAATAAATAAATCAACATATATTTATTAAGCACTTACTATGTAACAGACACTGCTGGGGATGCTATTATTAAGAATGAGAAAATTCCTACTCAGAAGGAATTTACATCCTAACGAGAGAAACAAATCATAGGTGCAGACCCAAAATAATGATAACAATACTAAAGAGAATTTTCTTATTTGATAGCTATTCCTTAGAGCCAAGAGAACCTAGAGATCATGAGTGATTTCTCTATCATAAAGATTACAGTATTATTTTAAGAAAAGTACCCTGCAAAATGTAAAGTCCCATAAATAACTACATCCCTGAGAAACAAATTCATTCAAAGGGAGAGAAGAGATCACTATAAGTTGTAAAGGACACCTGATCTTGCCAAAGGAGAGTGACAAACATAAAGGGCTAGATTCTCCAGTGACCCATTTCTGTCATATCCATATAGGAAAAAGAAAACGTAAAGTGGCCAAGCATAAAGAACACTGCATTCTGAGTCAATGGACTTTTAGGTTGGAAATGCGACTCCTAAACTTGCCACTTCAATCTCTAGAATTCATTTTCCTCTTTTTAAACAAATGAGGCGATTGGATGAAATGATCTCTAAAATGCCTTCCCGTTGTAATTTTTTTAAAACATAGACAAAATATAGGCAGCTAGGTGGCACAGTGGGTAGGAATGTTGAGCCTAGAGTCAGGATGACTCTTCTTCCTAAGTTCAAATCTGGCCTCAGACAAACTTCCTGGGCAAGTCACTATTAGCCTCAGTTTTCTCATCTGTAAAATGAACTGGAGAAGGAAATGCCTGGAAACTACTCTAGTATCTTGACTAAGAAAATCCTAAATGAGGTCACAAAGAGTCCGAGAGCACTGCAAAACAACTGAACAATAAAAGCTCTGGGGTCCTCCTCCTTTCATAGCAGGAAGCTTCCTGCTTAAATAAGAAGGTTTTTTTCCTTAATAGTATTTTTTTCTAATCACATGTGGAGATAGTTTTCAACATTCATTTTGAATTTTGGAGTTGAATGTGAAATTTTTGAGTTCCCATTTTTTCCCCTTCCCTTTTCCCATCCCCAAGACAACAAGCAATCTGATGGATTATATATGTACAACCATGTTAAATATATTTCCACATTAGTCATATTGTGAAAGAAGAATCAGAACAAAAGGGGACAACCGCAAGAAAGGAGAAACAAAAAAGTGAAAGTCTGCTTTGCTCTGCATTCAGACTCCGTAGTTCTTTCTCTTGATGTGAATGACATTTTCCATTATGAGTCTTTTGAAATTGTCTTGGATCGTGGTATTGTTGAGAAAAGTTCAGTCATTCGTAGGTAATCATTGCACAATGATGCTGCTGCTGTGCACAACGTTCTCTGGTTCTGCCCACTTCGCTCAGCGTCAGTCCAGTAACCAGTTTCCTGGTTTAAATTTTTTTTTTTTAATAAAATAGACAAAGTGCCCAACCTGAGAGCAGCGATGGTCTGATTGAGCTCTGCCCTGAATAGAACCCATGTGGTGTGGTCTGTCCAATGCTGGGGACCACATTTGAGGAAGTGTACAATAAATTGGGGAACATGCAGAGGGGATGGCAATCAAGATAGGGAGGGACCTTTAGATCATAATGCACAGGGACAGGGTGGAGGACCTGGAGATGACTAGCCAGGATAAGGAATGACTTAGAGAGAATTTTAAGAGCTGCCTGAAAGTACTTGCAGAAAAGGGATTAAATTCATTTTACTTTGTCCCAGTAGCAAGAACCCGGAGCAATGGTGTACACATTGTAAAGAGGCAGATTTGGGGCTCAAAATAAGGAAAAATCTGCGAAAATAACTGTACAAAAGTAGAATGAACTGCCACAGAAAGCAGTGTTTCTCTTTGTTAGAGAGTTT
Source organism: Bettongia penicillata ogilbyi (assembly GCA_023548195.1). Taxonomy (NCBI): domain Eukaryota; kingdom Metazoa; phylum Chordata; class Mammalia; order Diprotodontia; family Potoroidae; genus Bettongia; species Bettongia penicillata. The sequence goes on along the minus strand of JAJHZJ010000889.1, from coordinate 1,181,471 downwards.
CAACTTAAGTCAAGCTAAACATGTGTTAGGTGTCTATGATGTGTGTGGGACTGTGGACTGTGCCAGATGCTGGATATACCAAAGTGAAGATAGTGCCAGCTTTTAAGGAGTTTACATTCTACTGTGGGGAGTAAGGGTGGGGACGCTGGCTATGACAAGCACACAAATATGTGAATATGTCACTTAAGGAAAGCGAGGGAACTAACAGCTGGGTGGAAGGGGCCAGGAAATGCTTTGTGGAGGAGGTGGTGTCCAAGCCGAGTCTTCTGAGAAGGAGAAATGAGAACATTATTCCTCCCAGAAGATTATTCTCCCAGAAATTAGAATATCCAGCCTCGTAAGGCTGGATAACAATTTCTTCAGGATGTAATCTAGAGGGACTTCTCAGGATAGGTACAATTGGGGCTAAATGACCTCTGGGGCAGGGGGGGAATCTTCCAGAGCAAAGATTCAATGAACCCAGCTCTTCTCACCTCAGGTCTAGTACAGTAGTCTTGGTGGCTGTTCAGTTGTGTTTGACCCTTTGTGACCTTACTTGGGGTTTTCTTGGCAAAGACACTGGAGTGGTTTGCCATTTCTTTCTCCAGCTCATTTTACATATGAGGAAACTGAGACAAACCGTGTTAAGTAACTTGCCCAGCGTCACACAGCTCATAAGTGTCTAAGGCCAGATTTGAACTCAAGAGGGTGAGTCTCCCTGACTCCCAATCTATCCACTGCACTACTCTAGTCACTGGTCCACATTTACCATCCTGTTTATATAATTCATCTAATTATTTAATGTTTTTTTTAAAATTAAATTATTTATTTTCATCTAATTTACTTAATTCATCTAATTTGAAAAAGATAAGTTCAGAGTATTGTGCCCCTCACTAATAGATAAATATAACTGAGATAACACAGAGTACCTAACCTCCAGGAGTTTTTGTTCAGTTAGAGAGAGGGAAAGTGCATACACTGAACCATAATGCACAGTGAAGGATGAGTTGTACATTAGAAAGACAGGAGCAAAGTTCTATGTGAGATAGCAGAGAGAAAAGGGTATTATGGAGCAGGATATGAAGTTAGCAAAAACTGCCTAGAAAAGGTGCCATTTGGTTTGAGCCTTGAAGTTTGTGTAGATATTCAACAGACAAAAGCAGAGTCATGTCAGATGGTGGGAACAAGGATAGCAAAGATGAAACTTCAAGATATGGTAGGGGGAGTCCAGGTCAAGGAGAAAATAGTACTGCAGGGCAGGAACTATAGAGCCTATTGAAGGGGGTAGCATACAATAAGGCTAAGATGGTGAAAGATTATGGAGGACCTTCAATAGCAAGCCAAGAAATTTGGGTTTTACTTGATGATTTGATTTATTTGATTTGACAGTAGGAAGCTACTGAAGGATTTGGGTAGAGCCATGGCACAACTAGACCTGTGCTTTAAGAAGACTAGTCTGGTGGCAGTATGAAGATTGGAGGGGATGGGAAATAAAGGCAGGAAGAGCTATTGGGAAGCCACTGGAATGGCTCAAGCAGGCAAGTGAGGACCTGGAGTAGATTCATGGCAATGGGAGTAAAAAAAGGAAGGGACAGCTAGGAGAGAGATTATGGTATTATGCCAAGATTTCTAAAATAGGAAACAAGAAAACAGAGAAGACAATGAAATAAGAAGGAGTAGCAACCTTTGGAGAAAAGGAATGTCAGTTTGGGACATGCCTTATTTGAGGACATTAAAGTAGAGATGGTGGGGGGGGGCGGTATTTAAGAGGCAGGTCAAAGCTGGGGATATAAAGTTGAGAATAATCTCCATCAGTATTTCTTAAATCCCTCTTTACAATCTGAAAAATTATTGAGGACCACCCCCAAGAGGTTTGGTTTGTATACACTATCTCTATATTGTCATATTTCTTGGAAATGTAAACATCTTACTATTACTATGAAAATAGTTTTTACCTGAAAGATCCCCTGAAAGGGTCTTAGGAAGTCCTCAGGGGTCACCAAACAACAACATTTTGAGACACACTGATCTACACAGAGGTACTAGTTGAACCTATAGGAGTGAAAATTGTCTAAAGAAATAAGATTAAAGGACCAAGAATGTTATCTGGGAAATACTTACTGTAAAGTATAAGAAAGAGAATAAGGAAATGACAAAAGAGACAGAAAAGGTAGGAGCAGTAAGAAAGACAGAAGGAAAACCGAAAGAACGTAGTGTCTGCAAAGAAGAGAATGGTATCCAGTAGAGGGGATGTTCGGCAGTATCCATAGCTACAGAGAAATCAAGAAGAATGAAAGGTCTCTGGATTCCATTACAAAGGCATTAGTGGTCTTAGAGCGAGTGTTTTCAGTAGGGCAGTGAGAAACTAAACTGAATTATAATTGATTAAGGAGTGATTGTAGGTTGGTGGAACTGTGAAATCAGCCATACTTGAAAGTCATTTGGAACTATGCCCATAAAATTATTAAACACTGCACACTTTATGACAAAAGAACAAAAAAAGAACTTTTGTATAAATAAATGTAGTGAACATGTATAATGCATTATACACACACACACACACACACATATTTGCTTATAAGAATACTTTCGGGGATGGTTTCGAAGAAACCTGGAAATGAACTGCTGCAGAGGGAAATAAGCAGAACCAAGAGAACAATTTTTATAATAATGACAACATTGAAAGTAAGATTTGAGATCTCTGATCAATGTAATGACCAGTCAAGATGCCACAGGACTAGTGATAAAATGTGCTGTCCACCTCCTGACCCAGTGGAAATGGATTCAAGGTGCAAATTAAGGCCTCTATTTCTTTTTTTAGCATAGCCAATTCTTGAATTTGTTTTTGCTTGGCTGGGCATATTTTTTACAAGCGTTTTGTTTTTCTTTCTTTTTCATGAAGTGAGGGGGATGAAATAGGAAGGAGAGAAGGTGAATTTTCATTCATTGAAAATAATTAATTTATTTAAATAGTTCTTGAGATGGGAAGATAGAGGCAAAGAATATAAATGACCCTCTAAAGAAGCATCCTCTTAACTGGGGATTTGCCCAGTCTTAAGATTATACTATAAAGAAACTTCCCTGATAGACTGTCTTTCCTATTTGTGAATGTCCAATTGCTGGGAGCCAGTGATTTAGGAGCCTGTAGCCATGTGTTGGTATTCTTGTGACTCTGAATCAGGCATTGTACACACCAAGCATTGGCAAACATTTCTGAGGGATAAAACCTATTTGGAGCAATCCTTTTAGGATATAATTTTTTGAAAAGCTGCATTATACATATATTCACAAAAATATGTGTTCATTTTTTTTAACTAGACCTGAGTGTTTTTTGGTATATGGGAACAACTGGTAAGAAAATCCTTCCACCAAGGCATATTGACACTTGAAATATCCTTATGTTTTAATTAATTTCAATATCATCTGTATTGGTTTATACATTTTTGTATTTATAATATGGATTAATACAGTCTTCAGAGTTCAAATCCAAGTTCGAACTTTCAGAATCACCCCTGGCTTAGACATCTAACTGATTCCCTTACCTCCAGTATCTCCCTTCTCTACCTTATCCTTCCCAAAGCTACCAAAATACCACTACCAGTTCCTTGATCCTTTTCTGTCTTCTCCCAGCTCCATGTGTTCATGCATGCTTTCCACCTATTAAATTGATTCCACCTATTAAAATCTTCCTCTTCTTTCTAGGCTCATTCAGTTACCTACTATGCTAAATGGAGCTGTCCCCATTACCCTCAGGTGAAAGTGACTTCTCCCTTTTCATATTACTTAGGCGTATATTATCTGAACTCCACCTTCCCTTTGGTCCTATCATTCTACCTGGTAATGTTCTCACTAGCATGTGTGTCTTCTCTCCCACTCCCTCCATTAGATTGTAAATTTCTCAAGGGCAAGAACTATATAGTGTTTCATACTTTTATCAGGCAAAGGTATTATACAGAGTAGATATTTAATAATTGTTGAATTGAATACAACACAATAGAAAGATATGACTATTGTCATGAAAGAAATGACTATTATCTGGAGAAGTCCCTTTTTGTAGTATACAAATATTTTCCAGAACTGGAAAAAAAATTCCTTTCCTATCAGAACATTGGTTCAATAAATTGATCAGATTCGCTAAATGTCACCTTGGAAGAGAGGGAGAGTCTGGTCCTGAGAAGGATGTGATATGGATCTGGAGTGACCAGGAAGAAATGTTCTATGTAGGCTCTCAAAGCACACCCAAGGGCTTCCTATTGACGTTAAGATAAAATTAAGGTTCTTCTGTTCAACATTTAAGCTCTTCACAGCCTGGCTCCCACTTACCGCCCTAGAGTCATTGAACATTCATTACTCTCCCTGACATATTGCGCTTTCCAGCCAAGTTGGCCTGTTTACTATTCATGTTATATGACATTCCATCTGGTTTCTCACTGTCCTTCTGCAGACTGTATCACACCATGCGTGAAATGCTCTCTCACTTGTGACCTCTGCCCCTGGGAACCTGAGCTACCTCCTAAAAGAATTCTTCAGTGTGTGTGTGTGTGTGTGTGTGAGAGAGAGAGAGAGAATGTGGGTGAGGTGAATATTAGTGGTTTTTCAGAAGCAATAGCAATCTACACATTTTCCTATTTTCTGCAAACTACAGAAAAGCAAGCTATCAACTAATTAACCAGGTGGTATATAACTTGGCCTCCAAGTGATGCTACTCCCAAGTCAACAGTCAAGCATTTCTCACCAAAGTGTGTTCAATGTACTTGTCATGTACAAAGCCACAGGATCTCCTCTGCTCACTAGAGTGTCCAGATTACAAATTCTTAAGCAATTCCCTCTCCCACTTTCCAAGTTGCTATAGATCACTTATGCGTCAGCCTCAATTCAATATTGATCTCAGGACAATAAAATTGGAACATTGCTCTAGAATATAAAAATTATGAAAATGTCTACTTGTTAAATCTTAACTTTACATTTGGGAAATTTGCCTTTCATCAACCAATGTTTCTCGCAAGTCTTTTAGGCAATCAGCTTTTTAGTGACCACATTATTTGTTTAAAAACAATAAAGTATATAATTATAAGTAAGGCTGTCATATTAAAAAAAAACATCATAAGGAAGTGGCATTGTCCAATCACCTCCCTTTCCATGACCCTTCAGAAAATCCAGCAAATGGAGAGAAAAATAAGGGAAGAAATTTCATGTTTTGAAACTCACCGAGATCCGTTAAACAAATAATCAGAGAAAATAAGGGAAAAGTATTGGAGTTTGGTATTGGCTTCCCACCTAGATTTAACAAGGCTAGAATTTCATGGTAGCTATTAGTCCCATTTAATTGTATTCAAGCCTGGCCTCAGATACCTGGCGCATCTTACATCCTCAGCGTCTTAGCCACATCTCTACTCCAGCCATCACCACCACAATTTCAGACTTTTCTTCTTCTGGCTGAATGAAAGCAATGGAATAGAATGATGAAATCTGTCTGTCTGTCTGTCTCTGTATCTGTTTCTCTCTTCCCCCCTCCACCATCTGTCATAAAGCCCACTACACAGTAAAGGGGAGAGAGTTGATCTACTTTCCTATATACAACTCTATCTTCCTACCTCTCTATTCCAGTGTCAAACTCATAGACAAGTACTCCCAATTGTGGATTTACTGCAGGCTCAGTTTTTCCTGTGACAGGATTCAAAGCCCCTCCAGCTTCCAAAGAAATGAAAAGCATAGCAAATGCTGCTACATTCCTCCCCTTAGCCATAGATTTTATAGTCCCTGAAAAATTACTTGAGGCATACTTAAACATCTGCAGGTATACGTTATAATCATCATAATGAACATGGATATTTAATATGCCAAGAATGATTATTCTGACATCACAAGTATTCATGAGAAATGACTTCATTTGACATCACAAGATAGTGCATGGTAACATCTGTATCACATCCACATTAATATTACATATCATAGATATGGCATGATACAACCCCTCATTTAAGAGGATGCTTCAAAAACTAAATGTTCAAAGTTCAATGTAAAAGTTCAAAAACTAAATTACATGCAGGTTGTATCACATGTACATAGTGATGATGCTGCACAGATACCTTTGGAAAGTAAGCAAATAGGTATAAAAGGAAAAATAAATGAATAACCAACAGCAACACTACATAACTAATAAAGCAAAAGCAACAAAAATCTATGCATAGTTAGCAGGCATACATAACAACAGAACATATATAACACTAATATACTAACACTAACATATATAAGGAAATAAACATGAGCAGCCAAGAAAAACAATCAGGAAGACCGCAATATTAATCAGTATATGCAAAAACGTATTATATGCACAAGCATCGATATTCTTATCTGATGATTACGTGTGCAATCATTTCTCCTAATTTTCTTGCAACAGCATAAATTAGTTTGGTGACAAGTCAGATGGTTCTAACTTTTCTGACCCTAGACCTGAGCTGATTTATAGTACAGGCTGATTGTTAGCGACCTCAGACCTTTAGACCGACATTCTAGAACCTGAGATTGTAAATGGCCCAAACTGATTTTCAGTATTTTAAAACTCTACGGAGTGACTCATCAGTTTTCATAATGAAGCACTGGGTAGAAAAAAGGTCTTTCTAGATCCAGTCCTTGCTCCTCCAACACTATATGAAAGGAGGTTTCCTTCAATCTGAGAAAACTAGTGAGTTACAGTATACAGTATCTTCTTCACCAAAACATTACCTTCTGAGCTACAGTCTGAATCAGATAGTCCCTCTATGAATGATGAAGGGTCTCTTCTCCATTATTCTTTTCTTCCTACTCAGTAGAAAGTCCAGATTTCCCTGAGGTCATAGGTGCGTATAATAAGTTGTCTTTTTACAGTTCCCCTCACTACCAGGGCGACTTTGCAAATAGGTAAATTGCCTTGGCTATAGGATCCTTTTAGCTGATCTGTAGACTGAGAGAAATACTAATTATAAAGATCTGCATTTTTTTCATCCTCAGGCACTTCAGAGAACACGACAATAGGAAGGTGTGGGTTTTACCCAAATATCTCTACTGTCAGGGTTATATTTATGCAATAGGAATGCCATCTGTAATGCCAATGAGATTTCTACTCAGGTCTCAGTGTTCCTAACGTACATTAAATGCTCACTCTGTGGGCCTCCTTGGGTATGGTAGGGTGTGGTTCTGGACTTCCTGGTTCTTGCAGAACCAAAATTTCCCCAAGCAATTTTCTCCTGGCTCAAAATGGATCCCGGTGGGAAATCTATAACGTGAGAAAGATTTTCACAACACTTTAGTAGCTGTGGAACTTTTCTGGTTCGTACTTGGATATTCTTTTACATAAATTGTCAAATGGTCAGTCATTACTTAACTATGACTCCTTTTTTAACTATCTCCTTCCAGAGAAACAAAAGTCAATGTACATAAATTCCAAAGGTTTGTTGGTAGTTGTACTCTCTAAATATACAGCAAAAATTGTTAGAATTTCTCTTTGAATACAACAAACACATCTCACACATAATTGGTGACTTCTGACCTCTTGGGCCAATAGTATTCATTTCTTACCAGCTCTTTCAAGGGTTCTGTCTTGAATTCTATGTCCAAAATCATGATGTCATGCTTTCATGGCAATAAAGTGATGATGGACCTTGGCTGGTACCAGTTGCTTTCAGGGGTACCATGTTATAGTCCAGTACAAAATGCCATTACACAACTCTAACTTCTTCCATTATCTCAGTACTAAAATCCATCAGTCAACAAGCATTATTAAGTACTTAACATGTGCCAGATACTGTGCTCAGCACTGGTGACATAAGAAAAGATAAATATGCTCTCTCCACCCTCATTTGCCCTGGGAAGATGATGAGTAAATAGCTATTACATGCAAAATATAGAGTATGTGGAAGATACCATCATAGCATTAGTGTCATTGTGAACTTTACAACCATGCTTCTCCAATGACATTAGTCTTCTCTGGCCAGACTTATAGTTGGCTGGTACTGCTACCCATCTCCAACAGGAAATATCCATTTGGCAATGGTCAAAACATGGGTTTGTGCTTCCTCCACACTTGAATTTTAGCTCCATTTACATAGTCCTTGAATTCTAAATAAGAAAGTCACAACCTACCTCAAGGCAAAGAACTCTCATCTGTGTGTGGGATATGAAATCTCATTATCAGTAAGTCCTCTGCCAGCAAATCCAATCAGTTTCTGATGACTATCACTCTCTTGCACCCAAACTTTCCAGGATAATGGTCATATTCAGGGCATAGTTTTCTCAGATCTGCATAAGCTAATATGTGCAAAGCACTTTATTGAACTATAAGAGTTTGTTCATATTAGACAATCAAGTGCTCTCAGAATAACTTTAGAGGATCCTGGGCAAACTGGTCTGTCTTGCTTTTCTGCATCTGGTTTTTTAGTAATAACTATAAAATCCTAGAAAATCCCATAAGTCTCAAAAGTTCTTTGGCTATCACCAACTGAGAAATGCTTCCATATTCAATGAGTCAGTCAGTGTTCACTCCTTGCTGAAATACTTTGTGGTTCACATAGTAGACAGAAGTTATGCAAAACTGATACTTGTCAATCAACAGCTTCAGACTAGCTTCTTCTAAACCCAACCCTCATTTCTATAGACCTCAGTTTATGTTCTTCCAGTATCTTTCCAAAGACAATGAGGTTGCCTAGATATGCTAACACTTCTATGTGATTCATGTCCCCCATGCCTTTCTCTATCAGGCATTGAAAAGTAACAAGTACCTGTAAGATATTTTAAGGCAGAGGTATCAAATACAGGCTGTGTTTCAGGCTGCCAGATTAAATGTTGGGAAATATTTAACAAAATAAATAAAATATAATAAATTATGGATAATATTAGTGTGTGGTTTTCTAAGTCAATATGCAGTCTATGGAGATCCAGAACATATGCTTAAACTAGTAAAAATTCATCTGGATAAATGAAAGCTATCCTCTTTTTTTCCCTCTCTCCTGGGAATCTGATAGTGTCTAATGTGTTAATCAAAAACTGAAAGCTATTGGCTTCCTAGCACACAGTCTAGGTCATCTTAAACTTTTAGTGTGGGGTACTAGTTCAGTTTATTATCCTGTTCAAAGTTTATTAGTCTACACACATTAGGATTTTCCCATTATTCCATTCCACCACTACAGATGCTGCATAGGAACTATAAGAATTTGCAATGACACTAATGTTCATTCAGATGGTTTCTGAGGTTTCCCATCACAAATAGACAAAGCCTTTCTAGAATACCCTCAGAAAGGTCAGGAGCGAGTGAGATGCATTCTGTGAGTTGTTCCTCAGGCACATCCCACATGCCAGTCTTAGAATGAAAAAGTGCCTGTCTTGCTGAACCTTTCCCTCATCTAGATTTTTCACATTGTGTCCTCACCTAGAAAAGGGGAAAATTCTTCTCTATCCAACAAGTAAGCTGGTTCAACCCGGACTAGTTCTTATAATCCAGAGTCCAACTGAGCCAGCTATTACTGGGGTCAAATGTGTGGAGTCCAGCACAACTCAGAGGCAGCCACACTCTTCTATGCTTACTCTGTGGGCACCATCCAGTACTACTATGAAGAAAGGACGAAACCTGGTAGCAACCCATGCCTTACATTTCTTAGAACAAGAAGGCTGCTATTTATCCATTTAAGTATCACTGGGTAAGCCTGAGCAAGTTCCCTGGCACTAGTGATATTGAGGATTGGGGTGTTTTAATCCATTTGCCCCAAGAGACTTGATGGAGATTTACTATCCGGTCAACCCATTTGCAGAATTTCACCTTTGAGACGATGCTGCTAAGCATCTGCTCTTAAAATCAAGGCATCCTTAATCACTTATTCATCCTTTGTTAAAAAAGGATTTTCCTTATGAACCTGATGGACTAGAGAACGTTGGACAGAGGGCAAAGCTATGACCAATAGCACTGTGCCTTGATGGCCTTGGGTGGTTACACAATCTAGAAAACTGTTGACAATAGCTTTGGTAAGTGGCCACTGCCTCTCCCCACCACCCCCCATTAGGTTCCTCCAGGTGCTCAGGCACCAGCTGTATCCTGGAATAGATAATCATAGAATATGTCCTATATCCAGGTAATCTCTAACACCACCTCTGAGATCATGATTCCAGGGGGAGAAAAATGGGAAGAACCCCCCAAAAATAACTCTGTATCCCTTCAGTGACCATTAAAAACTCCAAAATTAAGTGAAGAGTAGTTGGGTTGACTGGCATGAAAATCCATCACTGCAGCAAAGGAACCCTTGAGAAGGAAACATCTTCAAAATGAAGATACAAGTAGTGATACAAAACCTGAGACTGCTTCACTGTGAGAGTGCCCTGATCATCTGTGGCCCAAAAGGCAGCTACAGGAGGAAGCTTGGACCCCCAAGGTACTAGGAGAGGTCAGAGTCATCTGTCAGGTTCAGCAGCCCATGCCAGGCTCGTAGAGCCAAGAGTTCAGCCACAGAGTAAAAAATGATCTTCTCCCACCTCACTATGATTCTCTTTTAAATGATTATCCATGACTGGTCTCTAGGAACAGTCAAATTCTTTTAATTCACTCACTTCTGTGCAAGGTCCTTTCAGTTCTAATGAGATGGTTGTTATTGAATTGTTTCAGTTATATCTGACTCTCCATGACCCCACTGGGAATTTTCTTGGCAAATATGCTGTAGTGGTTTACTGTTTCCTTCTCCAACTCATTTTACAGATGAGGAAACTGAGACTAAGGTGTTAAGTGACTTGCCCAAGGTCACACAACTAGTAAGTCTGAGGCCACATTTGAACACAGGTCCTCCTGACTCAAGCCCCAGCTCTATTCATTGAACCGCCCTAGCTGTCTATCTAGGGATGGATGGAAAAGCGGATGTGGAAACTGAGTTTCACTGAAGGAAAGTGACTTGCTCAAAGTCAGAAATATAATCTAGGAGTAGGGTCAGAACTCTGGCTCCTGCTCTAATGGTCTTTGACCCAACATGCTGCTTACAACTAAGGCACAAGGTTCTCCACAGAACATCTCAGGGAACTCACTGGGCCATAAGACTACAATGACCTTCATCCTTGAAGCTTTTCCTTTCCAAAATTCTCCACAACTAGTGTCCCTCCCTTGCCACCCACCCCACCCACCCTACTCCCCGCCAAAAAAAACAAACTAGAAAAAAGAGATAGGAATTCTTTGAATCTCAATGATGGGAGAAAGTCTGACTTGTGTGGGCTACTGAGATGGTTGGTGATTTCTAACAGAGTCTGAAATGCTTTCCCCAATGAGCATGAAACAAGAAACCTAGCCCTCTGTGTAGTCTGCTCGGTTCAGCGTCTCATCTGCTCAGATGACTCTCTCTGGTAAATGCCTGAATTGCAATATACACTTTCTGAATTTGCCTTCCAATTTTTTTTAAAACCCAATGAGCAGTGAGGCCGTTGGAATCCCACTGTAAGCAAAAATGTGTTGTTAGTAGCATAGCCTCAGCTCCATAGATTGGAGCCCATTCCTCAGTCCAATTATCATGACTCACAGAGCCCTGAGCTGCCTGGCACATTCTCTCTCCTAGGCTTCCAGGTCCAAAGCCTCTCCCAGCTTACTTCCAGATATCTTAGTGTGTGTCATATGACTCAAAGATGCCTTTCTGCTCTGACGTTCTGTGTTCTGTCAAACTCTGAAAATAAATGACCAAATTGCTCTCAGAGTTTATAGGCAAAATACCTCATGGAGGAGGCTCCGGCACACGTCTAGTCTGTCTTCTCCAATGCAATAAGGAAAGCATTTTGCTTCTAACCTAGGTGAGCTCTTTGTTCACTTATTTTCAGTTTGATAGCTCTATGCTTCCAAGGCCCCTCCCTGCTCTGATATTCTGAGTTCTATGGTTCAAAGACTCCTCTCAGCTCTCTATGTGCTGTGATCCCAAGGCAACTCCCTACCTCTGATATTCTACATGCTCTGATTCCAAGGCCCCTCCCTGCTCTGACATTCTATATTCTATGATTCCAAAGCCCCTCCCCTAAGCAGAGACATTCCATGTTCATCCATTCTAAATAAAACATTTTCTGCCTTTGACCATCTATATTCTGTTTTTCTAAGACTCTACACTAAGTACCTAATGGATGGATGGCATGGGTGGTATGTGCTTCAGGAATTTAGAGGAGGAAGAAATAGCCATGAGCTGGATTGATTAGGAAGCTCTCTATGTGGGGAAGGGGCATTTGATCTTGAGTCCAAGGGTGTCGAGGCCACATATGGCCCTTTGAATCCAAACTTCACAGAACAAGAAGTTTGGATTTAGTCAAAGGGCCACACTTGAGGACCTCGAGGACCACATATGGTCTCGAGGCCACAGGTTCTCCACCCCTGATAGACCTTGAAGGATGTGTAGGATTCTGATAGATGAAGAGAAAAGACTTGATCCTAGGTAGGAGCTATCAGCAAGTGTAAATACCATTCCAAGTGGGTCATGGTTAGTGTAAGATTAATAGGAAGAAAAGTAGTCAAGGACCAAATTATAGAAAGTCCTATGATTTTCAAAGGGTTGTATAGAATCAGAATGTCTGAGATGGAAGGAACTTTAAAACAGAGTACCTAGTTCATCCTTTCATTTAACAGACTAAAAAACCAAAGCCTAGAGCCATGGTCACATAGTGAGGTGCTGAGGACTTCATCCTCTAGGCACTTGGGGGTGAGGGGTGGGGGAAGTACAATGATAAACTGACTTACAAATATAGTAATAGTACTTGATAAATATTTGTTGGTGAGTGGATAGCAAAATTACAGAATAAATCATAAAGGAGTTACTCTGGGTGTTGAGTTCCTTAGAATGAATAATTAGGGCATCAGCACATTGTCCCAGAAATTATAAACATGATCTAAGTTATCAAGTGGCATTCCATGACTGAAATAAGATAATGAATACAAAGTAATTTGTAAAACCTTAATAGCATTGTGTAAATGTTAGCTCATTATCATTCTGGCCAAGATTTCACAACATCCCCAGCAAACATAGGTTTTATTTGCCATTCTTGTCCCCTATACATTCTGCCCTAACGTCCCGTCACAAAGGGCTATCTGTGACGTATTTTGTGTTCGTATAATGAGACTTTAGTCATTTGGGCCTCTCCATCTAGATCTGTGAGGCCTGGCTAAAGCTAACTTTTGCACAATCCTGAAGAAAACATGGTGGCAAAATGATTGTGCTTTCCTCTAGCCTCACATAGTACAGTGTACATGTACACCTCTCATGCTCTTCCCATGTGCAGTATATAGCGTATATTCACTATGATACATCCCTCTGTAGTTTCATCAGAGTGGTTCCTTCTCCTAATGCAAATCTTAACCTCACTCTCCTCCACCCCCACATCCTCTATGTCTTCGATGACAGTTTCATAAGATGCTGAAGCAAAACAAAAGAAAACCAAACCTCATAGAGAACCTCCCGGAATGAGCCTCTCTCCACACTTAGCAAGGCTAATCCTCAGATGGCAGACACACAGCCCCTTGCTCACTTTGTTCTCAGAGCCCTTCCAGCTTTGTTGGAACTACCAGACCTTATGATCTGTGGAAAGAGCTTTCAAAAGTCCAGTCACCTTCATGCTCTGATAAGGCGCTGGAGACACACGTCAGTAGAGATTTTTGTAGTGCTATAACTATTGTAGAATTCTGGTGTATCTGTGTACATGTAGAACCACCACCCCAGTATGTACACCTGCAAGCTTCTTCGGCTGGGACCATGTCATCGCAATTGTTATCTCTCCTGGAACAGAGGACTCTCTGCTTTTAATAAATGCTTGTTGAATGAATAAATGAATAAGAATAAGAAATAAGAGCCCAGCCCTGAGTTCCTCCTATCTCTTGAAGAAGATTGCTGTTGTTTAGACCAAATTGCCAAACCCCGTGTGCCTCAGCTTCCTTCCACACCCATCAGAAAAGGTCTTCACTGCTATTATGTTCTCCAACAATGGTAAAGCCAGTGGAGAGTCTCAGGGCTGTGACTCACCACCCCATGCTCAGGGCAGTCATGCTAGTCACATGGTAGGCCAACCCAAAGTCTGGAAAGGTGTTGTCCTTACTCCCATACCTACAGTTGCTTTCCCTGGGACAGAGTGTCTGTGAGACACCAAGTCAAACAAGGCTACTTAATGAATCCATGTAAAGCCAACACTATGATGAGAAGGAAACCATGTGGAACTTCTGGAGTGTTTGTGGACAGATATAAATCATAATGATCATAGAGTTAGAGCTGGAAGAAACTTCTAAAGCCATATAGTCTCACCCTTTCATTTTACAGATGAGGAAACTGAGTCATAGAGGGGGAATTGCATGTTCACAATCACTCAACTAATTAATAATGATAATAAGTCATTTGATTCTCACCACAACCCTGGAAGAGAGGTGCTACTATTATCCCCATCTTACAGATGAGAAAACTGAGGCCAACCACAGTTAAGTGACTTGCCCAGAGTCACACTGCTGGTAAGAGTCTGAGGCTAGATTTGAATTTAGATCTTCCTAACCCCAGGTCCAGTGTAAGGGGGCAGACTATCCTGCACACTATACCAAATGTAAGGAGGCAGATCTGTTCTGCCTTAATTATGTCAAATATAGGGTGGAATATCATCTGAGAGAATACTGGGATGCCAAAGAAAGGACTCATACCAGCTGGGCTATTAATAAATTTTATTAGGGCTAATTAGGTTAATTGGGGTCAGTTTACTCACAAAAGACAATATGACAAAGTAACATCGTGCATCCTCATACTAACCCCAGGCCAGGTCAGGTATTACACTGATATAGAACAAAGAAGGCACGGTGCCAGGAATGGCCCAGGGCCAGATGCAAGTTTTCTCATGGGATGGTTAGAGCTTCCTTTGCAGTTTCCATTTATTCAAGGTAGTTTATAGTACTCCCAGTGCTCAAAGCACAACAAGCTAGGGAACAACCTAGAACTTGAGCTCTTTTACCATAGGGACCCTCATTTTTGCCTTATGTCCTCAGCACTTAGCACACGATCCTGCAGCACATAGAGGGTTTTCTTTAAAATGTATGTTATAATCTGTTTCTCCCATACTCGTTTCATTTAACCAAAAGAAAGGGACAAAAAAGGAAGTAAAGGAAAAGAAAGCCATCATCATAAAAATGGTCCAGACAGTCCCCATATTGTCCATGCCTGTGTACGTATGCCTCTCTCTACATTTTCAGTTCATCATCACTCTGTCAGGAAATGATTAACATGCTTCATTTTTAGTCTTCTGACCTCATGTTTCATGATTGCATCAACTGAGTTCTAAAGACTTCCATAGTTATTTTCCTTACAGTGATGTCATCATTGTATAAATTGTTCTAGTTCTAAGCTCACTTCACTCAGCATCAGTCCATAGAAGTCTTTCTAGTTTTCACTGAAACTATACCTTTTATCAGTTTTTATGGCATAATAATTACATTCATAGAAGAAAACATGTTTAGCCATTCCTCAATAGGACAGCCCCTTAAAAATGTTTCTAAAATTTGAAGGCATCTAGGTACTTTTCCTCTCTCTTTGGTCTCCCTCAGGTATAATTCTGTTAGTGGTCTTTATGTGGTTTTGTTGATGAAAATGTTTAAAGATATAAATCACTAATCAGTTTATACCTAAAGGAGATCAAAGAAAGAGGGAAAGTAGCTATGTGGACAAAAATATTTATTATACTGCTCTTTTTTTATAGTAGCCAAAATTTTGAGTTGGGCATACAACTAAAAAACCCATAAAAATATACAAATAAAAAATATTAACTAAGTGCAAAAAAATAGAAATCCTGAAAATAATGGAATTGACAAAACTATGAACAAAAGCTGTTGACTTGTTCAATAAAAGCAGGACCTTTAAAAAAACTAATTAAATAAGTCATTAGCTAATCTGATGAGAGAGTGAAAGACTGAGAATATGAGAGAAAAAAAGACAATTGAAATTTCTATAGCAGAAGTTTAAAAAGAACACTCACTAGAAATGAAACTATTAGAAGTTACTTTGTCCTAATTGTATCAGCAAAAAATAACTCAAAGGAAATGGACAAATAGTTACAAAAACAGAAAAAACCCACACTATAAGAACAAGAGATAGAGAATTTAAGTAAGTCAAACACAGAAAAAGAAATTAAATAAGCCATAAACAAACGTCCAAAGAAAAAACCCCAGGAGAAGATGGATTTATAAGTGAATTCTAACAAGCATTCAAAGAAGAATTAACTTCAATGTTGCAAAAAATTGTTTGCAAAAGTAGGGAAAATTGCATCCTACCATGCTCCATCAACAAAAAATATGGCATTGATACCTAAATAAGGGAGCGAAAAATCAGAGAAAGCTAACTATAGATCAATTTTAAAATATATATATAGTGTTATCTAATATCAACATATTTTATCTTTTAATACCATGATAATTCAGACTTCTGTGGTAAGAAGGGAAGGCCAAAAAATGTTATGCAGATTGTCCAGATAGTGGGGTCACTGCGCCCCTAACCTCCAAGGTGTGGAAGATAGAAAATAAACCCACAGAAATCATCAACATTTTTGTATTTTGTCAGAAAGAGACAGAATAAGAAATCATATTAAAAATTGCTACTACATATATAATATATACACATAAAACTATCTGAGAGTTCACTTATTAAGACACACAAAGGAATTAAATGAATACAATTATAAAATACCCACAAAAATAAAGAAAACTTAATAATCTATGCAAATTATTCTCAAATTTATTTATCTAATGGCTTCTTAAACTGGCTGTCCTGTAGACATCTTAAATTCAACATATCCAAAACTGAATTTGTTTTTTCCCACAAAATCCTCCCCTTTTCCTAACTTCCTTGATACTATCAAGGGCCCCACTATCCTGCCAGTCACCAAAGTTTGCAATCCAGGTGTCAGCTCCCCACTCTCCCTCACACCCATATCCAATCTGTATATCCAGTACTGTGATTCTACCTTCGAAACATCATTCATATATGTCCCCTTCCCTCCTTTGACTGAGTCACAACCTTGATCCATGCCCTCATTACCTCATACCTGGACTGTTGCAATAACCTGCCAATTCATCTTTACTGAAGAGTCTGCAGTACTCTGCTTGATTATACATATTTGTTAAAAGGAAGAACTTTTATTGATAAGAAAAGGATATTGATAAGAAAAGGATATACATATTTGTTAAAAGGAAGAACTTTTATTAATAAGAAAAGGATAAGAAAAGGATTAAAAAAAAGAATGTCAATGACACAGTTTTAAAATACACAAAAGACAGTAGAGGAAATTCGATGGAGACAGACAAGCAAGGCCATGGGGTGCATGTGTGTGTGTGTGTGTGTGTGTGTGTATATATATATATGTATATGTATATACACACACACACATACATGTATTTTATAAAATAAGCTGTATATTATGAATTCATAGCTTCCTCTTTTTCTGGACTTTGTAGATATTCATCTTTGTTAATAATCTTCAAGTTCACTGAACAAATATAAATAGAAAGTCAGGCAACTCCTAAAGGCAGATAGGTGATGTGATATTCTATAACTCTGCAATCTTTGTTCCTGGATTGAATGAAGACAGGCCTGCAAGCTTTCCCTGTACTGTATTAGAAGCTGGGGCTGAATGAGGCAGTACTCTCCTTAGGCTGCCAAGATGAGAAGACTGATAGCAAGAATCCTTGGAAGAAGAGACAGCCCTCTTTCTCTTTCCCTGGCAGGAAATAGTACTACCTTCTTTATTTATTCAAAACACTGAATACTTATTGAATCATAATTCACCTCTTAATTATCCTATCAAATCGAGGTGAGTAGGGAGATGAGTAAGCCAGAAGCATTTCAATTTGGCCTTGGAATAGATTATAATGTGAGAAATGTAAGAAACTTTAGAAAAATAGAGCACAGGATTTATTTGTTACAGGGTTTTTTGTTTTTGTTTGGGTTTCTTTTTTTTTCTTTCTCTCTTTGGTTTTTTGTTTTCTTTTGTCTTTGCTTTATTGGGGTGTGAGGAAAAAGAGGGTGACACCAAATAAAAGTTAGAAAAGAAAAAAGAGGAGGGCCATTGAAACATTGTACAAAGTATACGGAGGAGAACAGAAGGAAACATAGACAAACAAGATAGTTTTGAAAGTTGACAAGTTGAATTTATTATATAATAACAAGTAGGAGGCTTGCTTCATCATCAGGCCTTTTAGAGTCACAACTGATCAATGCAATGACCAATTTTTTTAAAGAAACCAGTACGAGTAGTGATTTGTGGTTTTATACACAATCCTGTTTTTATATTCTACTTTGCGTATGCAAATATCTCTTCTTTGATGTTTATTAAGTTCAGAATAATAATAATAAAAACTAGAGGACAGAATGTAAGAGCTAAAAATACTATATAATCCTAAGACCATAGACTGTCAGGGTTGAAATAGACTAACATGACACAATGGAAAAACCAGTGGCTTGAGATCAGAAATGATGTAGATTTCAATCCTGGCTCTGACACACAAATAGCCTCAAGCAGGATACTCAGGTTTAAGACCCACATGTTGGTGATCACTAACTTGTTCTCTGAACTTTACTTTCCTCATCAGTCAAATAAAATAGTAATTCGTAGACTAGCCTCTTCATAGAGTTGTGAGAAAAGTGTTGTTTTGTGTGTGTAGTTTTTTTTTTCTTTCAAACCTCAGTGAACTATAAATACACGTTTTTATTATAAAACTGGGATGTCAGAACTGGAAAGAACCTCGGACCATAGAACATAGAATGTTATAGCTGGAAGGGACCTTAGAAATTATCTAGTTCAAGTATGTATTGTAAAGATAGTAGTAGCAATAACACTAAATATTAACAATAACAATAATTGACAGTAGACAAGTTCTCTGAACTTTATTTTCCTCACCAGTCAAATGGGGATAATAATACAGGCACACCTCATTTTATTGCACTTTGCTTTATTACTCTTTGCAGATACTGTGTTTGTTACAAATTGAAGATTCGAGGCAGCCCCATGTCCATGGAGCAGGTCTGTTGGTGCCATTTTTCCAACAGTATGTGCTCATGTTGTGTCTCTGTGTCACATTTTGGTAATTCTCACAATATTTCAGAATTTTTCATGATCGTTATATCTGTTATGGTGATCTGTGACCAGGGATCTTTGATGCTACTATTGTAATTATTTGGGGACATCACAAACCACACCCGTATAAGGCAGAGAATTTTATTGACAAATGTTGTATGTGTTCTGACTTCTTCACCCACCAGCCATTCATTTCCCTTCTTTCTCCCTCTCCTCTTCCCTCTGTAATCCCTAAGACTCAACAGTATTAAATAATATTACATAAACTTAGTTGATAAAGCAGCAGCAGGCTTTCAGAAGATTAACTCCAATTTTGAAAGACATTTTGTTGTGGGTAAAATGCTATCAAACAGCATCACATGCTACAGAGAAATCTTTTATGAAAGGAAGAGTCGATTAATGTGGCAAATTTCATTATTGTCTTATTTTTTTAAATTGCCACAGCCACACCATTTATGCAATTCTGTTTATTTACAATTGTACCATTCACACTCCAAAGGTATCTATCTCAAAGGCTAGATTTGTTTAGTAATAATAATAAGTGTATGTTTGTATTATTCAAGTATGGGATGTCAGAGCTTGAAAGGACCTTGGAACATAGAACATGGAATGTTATAGCTGGAAAGGACTTTAGAAATTATCCAATCCAAATGTTCACTGTAATGATGATGATAACAATGATGATGATGATGTATTTCTATAGTGCTTTAAATATTTCCAAGTGATTTCTATAATAACAGCCCTAAGGAGAAAACCAAGATCCATAAAGGGATAGCAACTTGCTCATGGTCCACCAAGTTGATCTTGATCCTAGGTCCAGCATTCCTTAGTTGTCTCTGTTAAAGGTTATAGAGAACAAAATTACCTGTCTGGTGCCCTACATGTATTCCTTGTGCTCTTATCAACATTCTCTATAATCTCTTATCAACATCTCTATCAACATTGGATGAACACACAGTCACCTACTGTTACCAGAGGAAGTTAAATATTATGGAGGGGTCATGGAGGATAGCAAAAAAAAACAAAAAACAAAAACGAAAACACTCTCAGTGCATATAATACCAGCTGAGTAGAGGAGAAGTGATTGCATCCATGAGCACAGTGTAATGGAAGGAGCCAGGAGCCCTGATCCAATCCAGAGAAGTGGGCAGCCTGGCCCTTTGAGTCCAGACAGGTTAGCTGATCAGTGGTAGATGCTGCTGCCTGGGTTTCCCTGGAATTCAGCCAGGGAAGGGAAGAAACCTCCTTTTGGTCCCTAAGGAGCCAACTGTCTGGGTTGGCAGCTCTGCTGAATTTCAGGTCATTTGATAATGGGAGTGGAGAGACTCACAGCTTCAGCAATAGTTACCAGGGAGGATTTTTGACACGGGGATATCTGGAGTTCCGTTAGTATTCATACTGCATTTTCATTTTTGTAGCTCATATTCCCATAGCATTTAACAGTCTATCACATGGTTTCTGCAAGAAACACAAGAATGTGGTGAATTGGGCCAGTCAGGTAGTGGTTCCCAGGTTCCAGATAAGAAAACTAAGAGAGGCATGACTTGTCCATCGTGGGATCCCAGATGTAAAGCCAGAAAACACCTCAGAGGTCATCTAGTACGATCTTCTCGATTTCTCCATCAGGCGTTGGGAACTAAAGATGTTTCAGTGACCAGCTCATAGTCACACAGGTAGTAAGGACCAGAGGCAGGATTTGAATACAGGACCTTGGACTTGAAGCAGTGTGGTCCAATGGAAAGAGGGCTAGATTTGGAGCTTGTGTTCATACTCAAGCTTTGTCACTTATTATCCATGTGACTGATCAAACTGTCTAGGATTCAATTTCCTCATCTGTAAAAGGAAGGAGTTGGACTCTCGGACCTCTAAGGAAAGCCCCTTCTTTCCAGGTCTTAAATCCTATGACTCCAAATCTAGGATTCTTTGAGTTGTACCAATCAGTGAGTCATTGAACATATATTAAGTACCTACTGTATGCTTCTTATTGTGCTGGGGTTACAAAGAAAGGTAAAAGATAACCGCTGTTCTCAAGTTGCTCAAAGCCTGCCTGATGACACCCAGCTAGTAAGTGCTAAAGTGTGCTTTCTGATTCCTAGGTCACTTTTCTTTCTACTATCTCACGCTTGTTTCCTTTTCTTCTTCTCCAAGGACTGGATAATTCTCAGGGCAGCTAAAGAGTGAACTCACCCATGATGACAAAAAACAACCTTGGAGACTTTTCCCCCACTCATCTCTTTTGTCCTCTAAAAAAATGCTCACCCCCCCCCCCATCTTCCTGTCTCTATTTTATGTATCTTCTCCTAAAGAGGAAAAAGGTCTCTAATAGGGTGCAGTGGTGCCTCTAATTTGAGGCAGCTAGGTGGTATAGTGGATGGACCATGAGGCCTAGAGTCAGGAGGATCTGAATTCAAATCCAGCCCCAGACACTTAGGAGCTGGGCAAATCCCTTAACCCTGGGCAAATCACTTAACCCTGTTTGCCTCAGTTTCCTCATCTGGAAAATGAGCTAGAAAAGGAAATGGTAAATCAGTCCAGTATCTTTTTCATGAAAACCCCAGATGGGGCCATGAAGAGTCAGACATGACCCAAACAATTTAACCACAGGTAGTACAGTTGACAGAGTGCTGGGCCTCGAGTCAGGAAGACCTGAGTTCCAATATTACTTCAAAAATGTATTAGCTCTGACCTTGGGCAAGTCACTTAATCTCTGTTTGCCTCAATTTGGTGGAGTTCTTTTAACTGTAAATGGGAATAATGATGGCACCTAGTTCCTAGGTTTGTTGTAAGGTGCTTAAGATAGCATTTTTAAAATGCTTAGCACATAGTAGGTGTTATGTAAATGCCTCTTCCCTCCCCTTCCCTCTCCCAGTGGAAGGAGCCTACCTAGCCAGGAATTTGAGAGGCATAGTTTCAAATCACGTCTTTACCACTGACTCACTATTTGTCATCACCTACCTCAGGGTTGGGGAGCCTGCCATCTCAAGGCCACATGTGGCCCTCTAGGTCCTCAAGTTCAGCCCTTTGACTGAATCCAAACTTCAAGGACAAATTCAGTCAAATGGCCTCACTTGAGGACCTAGAAGGCCTTGTGACCTCGAAGCCACAGATTCCCCCAACCCCCATGACCTACCCTCTCTGGGCCCAGTGTCTTGCATCACTACAGTGAAGAGCTGAGATAGTGATTTCTAATCTCCTTTCAGCTCTCACATTCTGCCATCCTGTGATTCTAAGAACCCTTGAATGTTAGAATTGTATGGTATTAGGAGTGAGGGATATTGAGGTTGAAAGAGAGAAGATTTAGCAGGGATATAGTTACAGAGTCATAGACCTAGAGCAAGAAAGGAACCGAAAGGCAGGGAAATGCTGGAGCCAAATCTCAAAAGAGCTGCTTAACTTTTGAGTGTAAACCTTTACACTTGGAAATCAGACAGATGCTGCAATCAGGGCTTGCCTTATTGTTTTGTTGACTATCTAGACTTGAAAAATGGATGGAGAAAATGTTAAAAATTTGACCTCAGTTAACTTAGTAGCTGTTACTTAATCTCTTAAGCAAGGTACTTAATCTCTGTCTGACTCAGTTTCCTCAACTGTAAAATGGGGACCGTAATAGCACCTACTTCTCTCCTCATAATGTTGTTGTGAGTGTCAAATGAGATGTTTGTAAAGAGCTTACTTCTTAGCGCTGTGCCCCACATACAGTAGGTACGTAATAAATGCTTTCTTTCTTCCCTCCCTCTTTCCCTCCCTCCTTCCTTCTTTCCTTCCCTCCTTCCTTCTTTCCCTCTTTCTTTTCCTCCTTCCCTCTCTTCCTTCTTTCCTCCTTCCCTGCTGTCTTCCCTTCCCCTCTCCTTTTCTTCCCTTCTCCCTTCCCTCCCTCTCTCCTTCCTCCCTTCTTTTCCTCCCTCCTTCCTTCTCTCCCTCCCTTCCCTCTCTCCTTCTTTCCCTCTTTTCCTCCCTCCTTTCTTCACTCATCTTCCCTCCCTCCCTCCCTGCTTCCTTTACTCCTTTCCTCTCTAATGGATATTGAAAGTGTGCCATACATACATCTTTTCCAGAGAGCTGGTTGTTAAAACATTTATTGGTACATGACTGCTCCAAGACCATCTGGTATAACCACCTCAATTTACAAATGATGGGGGTTTAAAATGTGAAGGGCTTTCATGTTTTGTTCTGCTTGACCTCACAGGGCTAAGCCAAAATGCAAAGGGGCAGATTATGACTGCTTAAGGAAAAACTTTCTAATAAGTGGAGCTGTCAAAAACTGGAGTGTATTAAGGGGGAAGGATGTAGTGAGGGGCTCATCAGCAAAGGTCTTTAAGCAGACAAGAGGGACTTTATAGAGAGTATTCCTGGACAGACTTAGGTTAGGATCGAGGGTCTGCGAAGTCCCTTCCTGCTCTGACAGTTCAGGATTCCAAGGCCTCCTTCCATTCAGAAGTTTGATGGATCTCTGAGATCCATCAGTCAAATCTGAGCTAATTGAGAGAATGAAAATGGAAGTAGAAAATAGGAATAGATTAATAAGCATAAACTTACATGAGGAAAAGGGAATAAGGCAAAAAGCAGGGCCAGAGAGAACCCAAGAAAGAAGAACTACAGGACGGAAGAGAGGGAGGGAGAAAAATTTTGAAATTCAAAATCTTATGGAAATGAATGTTGAAAACTAAAAATTGATTAATTAAAGAAAGAAAGAACTACAAAAGAACAGATGGGGACATTAAACAGTTATCCATTGAATCCTTCAGTTCAGCCTGTCTACTCTTCCTCTCTAACCCAATATTTTGCTATTTCTTGTCCAGTTTTCCCCTATTTGGGGGACATGAGTAGGTAGAAAGAGAGGGAGAAAGGGACAAAGAATCAGCTGCCCATGGGTGCGTGAGCCCATTAAAACTATTGTAACAGGTGGGCAAGCTGATCCCCACTGAATCCAGCTTTCTCCCTCCACTCACCTGCAATGCCCATGGTGACTGATAGAATCACACAGCCAGGTTTCCCATAGGCTCATTCAGGAACCTCATGAAAGATTGAAGACAGAGAAGCACATTTGACTGCTGGGCCCAATGTATCAGTTACCCATTGGGTAATCCAGCCCCAGGTGGAAGGGGAGGTAAGTGCCAAGGATGAGGAAGCAACCTGGAGGATTGTATAGAGGGAAGCCCTGGACCCTGCAAGCTATGGTCAGCAGGGAGTGGATCTTACATTGCGTCTGCTTCTGCCACTGTGACTGGATCATTCTCTGCCGAGTATCTTGTAGGTGACAGTCGCTTCTGCCTCTTCTTCCTGTTCTTCTGTTGGCCTTGACTTGCACGCCCAGCTGCACCTAGGGGAGGGGTATGTGTCTCCCCACCAGGAATCCCAGGTTGACCCACTAGAGGATTGAAAAGGTGCTGTTTTACAGGGAGATATGAGCAGTAACTCTTGGATTTTTGTTCCATTGGGTGGAGGAGGCAAGGGATGGGGAGGGAAGTTTTGCAAGCCTGTTTACCATTAAAATAATGAGCTGGTTAGGAAGGGAATGGAAAAATATTGAGCATTTTAGGAGGAGAATATGTTTCATCATGGAGTACCAGAACATGAGATTAGGTTAGGAAGTGTGGAAGAGAATTTATGGAGGTAGGTACAATAGGAAAAACCTTAACCAAAAAGACTGGGCTCTACTCCTAGTTCTGCTACCAGCTAGCTCATGACTTTGGACAGGACTTTTCTCCTTTCTGGGCCTCAGCTTCCCTATCTGTAAAATGGAGTAGATGATCTCCAAGGATCCTTTCATCTCTGACCTTTTGTGTTCTATGACTCAAAGGTTCTTTCCAGTTCTGACATTCTAGGTTTTATGGTTCTAAGGTCCCTTTCACCTCTGACATTCTATGCTCTATGGTTCTAAGTCCCTTTAATTGAAGTTTTTGCTGACTTCACAAAGAGTTCAATGTAGGAGACAAAAACTGTTATCTTTTTGCTGTGAAAATATTAAAAGACAGGCCCATTTCGCCTGGATTTTGTTTTGGTACAAATAGATGGTGATCTCATTCAGAAACCAGCCCCCAAACTCACTTTTAAGGACTTTTTCACCGTTAGCCTTCAGTTATCCACTGCCGCAGAGAGATCCTGTTCAAGAATGTATGAAAATGAACCATAGTATTTTCTAATTGATATGCTGCATGTATTTCTTTTTGTTGCATTAGCTAGAAGGGAAGGGAAAACATTTCTGGTTTATAGAATATGGAAAAAATTCTGTTTTATTTCAATCCACAATTTTATGTTTAATAGAAGTGTTTTCCCTTCCCTCACTGTTATTTCCTACTTGCAAGCAAAGTGGCTCTTACTGTGTGACCTTAGGGAAGTTATTCGTCTGCTCTGAATGTTGGTTTCAAGCTCTGACAGTCAATGGATCTGTGATTCTAAAATCCCTTACAACACAATCATTGTACATCCTATGATATCTAAAGTCCACCTCTTCTAGTCTTGTTCTATGATTCCAAGGTCCCTTGCAGCTCAGATATTCATATTTCTGTGATTCTAAGACTCCTTCCAATTCTAAGGCTCCTTCTAACTTTCTGTTTTATGATTCAAATTCTCCTATCAAAATGAATTATGATTGCAATGAATAAATGTAAATGCTCTCTCCATTACACCACACAAGTCTCTTTAGATAGAATAAGATGGCTCTCTGATTATTTTGTATAAAATCATTTCCATAGCATCAGAATAACAGAACCTCAGAGCTGGAGGTGACTTTCAGAGACCATCAAGTCTAGTTTTTTTTTCAACTAGACCTGTGATTTCATCAATGTAGGGGGAACCTCCAGTAAGGAACTCCCATCTACTTGTCCAGTGCACACCTGCTCTTGAACTTAGGTCTAGGGAGTTTCCTAGGAGCCCGAGAGGTTCCATGATGTTCCCAGGGCTACGCACAGCTAGTACGTCTCAGAAGCAGGACCTGTACCCCCATCCTGCTGACTCTGAGACCAGTCGTATATCTGTTCCTCCACATTTCTCCACTCAAGTAAAGTCCAATTTTACCCAAATGAAAACCCTCTTTACAATACATCCAAGTGGCTGTGCACCTTTTGTTTGTACCACTCACCTGATATTTGTAATGCACTGTGGTCTCTGAAGAAAACCTCCCTTCCCTTCCCTTCCCTTCCCCTCCTCCTGCCATGGGGTGGAATGGGTGGGACACTGTTCAATTCTACAAACCTATTTCTAACAGAGGACAGTTGCAGTTCTCCAGCTCCTTGACCTCAGAAACAGAGGATACACAGTTGTAGATATATATGAGGGATTTAGTTTAGACATAAAGAAGATCTTCCTAAGAGCGAGAATTTTTTTTTTCCAAACCATGAAAGTGGAATTCTATTCTCTGGAGGTCTTCCCTATCTTTCTGCAAAGTAGCAGCAAAAAGATGGACCAGCCTTTCTGCGAGTTTCAAAAACAATTCAGCATTGGCTCAGTTCAATGCCTCTGTAACTGCAACCGGGTACAGGCCTGCCACCTGTTACAGGGGAGAGCAGCTGCACCAGAGCGGCCGTGTGAATCTTTCCTGTTTTATGTCCTCTTCCCTGCTCAGTTATCCTGGCTTTAATTCCAAGGATGGCCAGTGCTAAGCAAAATTGCAAAATCGGGGAAGACTTTTCCCCTTTCCTCATCCTGTGCCTTTTCCCCATGAAAGGGTGGTAAAATCATCATCAGAATACCTTAGAATAGAAACTTGAGGTCTTAGAATGTTAGTGTTAGTTAGAGTTAGAAATGGAATTAGAATCATAGCATTTAGAACCATGTGATCACATAATGACATCATCCTAGAATTTTAAGAACTTAGAACGATAGTATTTTAGAATTGTGGAGTTAAAGAATCCTGGTCATTATCATGTGGCACAGTCTGGTTTAGAACCCATGTTTATTCAATTATAGTAACGATAAAGATGATAGCTAGCATTTTTGTAAAAGTGCATTACAAATATCAGAGGTACAAGCAAATGGTACACAGCCTATATTCTTCCTTAGCTCACATTAAGATTTTAAAGTTATTGAATCCAAATAGAGCTGTTTCCACAAGAGCTATTTAATGGACTTTTCAATGGATAACTTGATGTCATCCATGTATATCAAGTGATAAATACAGTATTTTTGTATGATTCTCTGATTTGGAAACTATAGTCACTTCTGCTCAGAAATTATAAAGATGGTTTTAAAATTAGTTGGGACCATAGCAAATTTAAACTGATTCCCTAAAAATGCTGTATTTCATGTCTTTTTATGTTGGAGGCAATAGGGGTTTAAGTGACTTACCTAGGGTCAGCTAGTAAGTGTCTGAGGCCGAGTTTGAACCCAGGTCCTCTTGACTCAAGGGCTGGTATGCTTTCCACTGTACCACCTAGCTGCCCCCATTTTATAGCACTTGTTCTTGGGGTCATTGTATTGATGACATATCGCGAAATAGAGAAATAAAGACATAAGTCAAATAGAGAAAATTCATATGGAAGTCAAATCTTTCACATTTTCACTATGCTTTCCCATCTTACATATTTGTAGTACATGAATAACCCATGAGTACTGCGGAACCGATTCAATAGCTTTGTGGTAAACAATGAAAATGGTATAAAAATTAAAGCACTTTCAGGTGGCTTGTCCAAAAATCATGAATCAGTGAGTTCCTACTTACATGCCAGGGATGTCTGGGCACACTCCTTTTGCTCCTCAGCCAATATATATTTTTAAGTGTTTATAGATTTTTTGAATGATACAAGCTTTGACGGCTTTGTATAGAATACATAAACATGTAATTGGCCTATCTTGGAAACAGTCACTGGTGTTGTCATCTTTTAGTAATAAATGTATACCTTTTGTTAAGAAAGATAGAACTTAGCCTGTGTTAGAGACGATATGAGTAAAAGTGCTTTGCTAGTCATTTCTGCATCACTATGAAACTTTTTAGTTTCGTGGATTTCATCTGAAGCTGCCATTTTCTAGGTTTACAAAGAATCTAGAATTCCAGCCACCTTCCTCAATATCATGATTCTTTTCTTCATTATGTGAATAGTATATAGCTTTCTCTTTCACAGTTATCCTTTTGGTTTTTAGACTGGTTTTTGACTATATAGATCATCAGATATTTTCTGCATGCTTTAGACATTCTCTTTCTCTCTCTCTCTCTCTCTCTCTCTCTCTCTCTCTCTCTCTCTCTCTCTCTCTCTCTCTCTCTCTCCTCTTCCCTTCTCTCTCTTTTTTGCTTTTTAGGCTTCTTTTGCCTAGTATTTATTGGGGATTTTTGTTCTTTAACTTGCTTTGACTACTTGTATCATCTTAACCTGTTTGGCTTTCACTTTTAACTAAAGATATCAGCAATTTCTGATCTACTTTTGTTTTCTGGATTCCATTCCACCTCTTTTTTTCATTCTTTTTCATTAAGTGATAATGTCCAGTTTTTCCTGTACTTCCCAGTTATCATACTGATGTAATTTCCCACTATCTTTGTGTGATGCTTCAAAAGTTTCTCAAAACTTTTCTGCCATGGTGGTATTTGAAACCTATCTTTAGGAGTATTCCTAGAAAACCCTACCCTTCCTCCTATGACCCTAACCATGACATAAAGTGTTGTGTGGAAGTTCTAAAAAATTTTTTATACCCTCTGTCAAATATTGTGCTCACTCATGATGGTCAGAGTACAGAATAGTTTTTTTTTTTTAAATTGGTCTGTCTGGGTATAGTGAGTCTATTAGTTGGATTTGGTATCATCAAACTAAGAACTGGATTTTCAAAATTCTAGTCTCCTTTCCAGAATTATTTGTGGCATCATCATTATTTTTGCCATCTGTTTCATCATTAGGTAGTACTCCTAGAATTTGCATTGGATAGATTTTCAAAACCTTCAAGTTCTTTAGATTTCTTTTCCTCTCCAACTGCAAATTACTCCTTATTTCTGCTTTGATTTTATCTAATGTAGGATGAAGAATGAAATTATTTCTTCCAATTGCCCTGAATTGATCTGCCATATGTTGGTATGTAAGTTGAAGCCAGGGATATCATTGTCAAAAAGGACACCAAAATTTTTATCTATTTTCATTTTTGTTATGCTACAGGACTGACATTTAATAAAAGCATTCATATCATTGGGCTATTTCACAAGCATTTCCAGCATGTGGGAGATTAATATTTCTCATGGTGCTCTTTGGGTCCAAAACATAAAGGAGCGCCGCAACAATTCAGAATGGCCCTGGACTGCAACTTTATGCTACTCCCCCATCTATTCCTTAGATCCATAGAAGTAATGACATCACACTGTCTGGAGTGCTAACCCAATCAAAAGTATCACCAGAGCCCAATGGATCAACCCTTCAGGGATCTCGCCAGGTCCTCACAGCTACCATAGTAGGGCGTACAGTAGGGTATAGCCCCCTTGTCTGACATTCTCTTTCTTTACTATTCCCTCCCTCCCCCATGACATAGAGAGTGAATTGTGCCTTGAAGAGGTTGTTGTGGTTACTGCCATCAATCTTCTGGCATTTGAAGGACAATCAGATGGAAGAGGCATCATATTTGGTAGGCTTGGCCCAGAGGACACAACCAAGAGCAGTTGCAAAGGAACAAATCTTGGTCCCATGTCCCATCTCCCAACTCTGGGGATTTTTGTTGACTGTCCCCTATGCCTAGAACTCCCTCCTTCCTCCTCTTCGTCTTCTGCCGTTAAGTCTTAGCTAAAATGGTAACTTTTGCAGGAAACCTTTCCCAGTCCTCATTAATCTTAGTACCTTCTCTCTGAAATTACCTCCAGCTTATTCTGAATATAGCTTCCTCGTACATAGCTACTTACATGTTGTCTCTCTTATTAGACTATATTGCCTTTATGTGAAAACTCATGGCTTATACAGTACCTGGCACATAATAGGCACTTCATAAATGCTTTTGACTTGACTTAACATGATTTAATGCAAAGAGAAATGTCCTGAAAAAAATCAGAGCCATCTGAAAGTAGAATGATCTGCCTTAGGAGGTATTGGGTTCCCTCTTACAATAGATATCCAAGTGAAGACTGGTTGACCATCTGCCAAGGAGCAGGTCACCTAGATTCCTCTTCAGGTGCTTGTTAGACTAGATACCCTCTGAGGTCCTTTCCAACTTTAAGATTGTGTAATTCCATCTTCTGACCACATCACATTGCCCTACTCTGGTTGAAAGGTTAAAATTATAATCAACCAGTTGTTAAAGATTTTTGTAACAAGAGCTTTGAACAGGTTTGAATGTCCTAAAGCATTGATTCAACTTTGTTTCTTTTTACCAAATGGAGTAAACCAATGGGTTACTTTGGCAGTAGGGATAGACATGCCCAGGCAGCTGGATAGTAAATGTGGAACAGGTCCATAAACACAAGAGTTATGACTTATCTTAAAACACTTTATTTGTACAGTCCAGATAAAAGTGTAAGACAGAGTGATGCAGAGGAGATAGCCCACTCATCACATCTGGGTTCTGGATTCAGCTCTGCCTCTTAAGCAATGCATAAACATGGGCATATTTTTTGTCTTTGTTGGAACCCAATACCTTCTGTAAGATTAGAGAGCTGGATCAGACAGTGCCTCTCAGCTCTGACTTCTGTGATTAAATCAAACAAAAAAAATGACCTTGAACTAGAGTCATTGAATTTGAGAGGAAGAGGAACCTCAGCAACCTTGAAGTCCAACTCACACCACAAAGATATCCCCACGATACCAGATCTGCCCCATGACGCGTGATCATCCAACCCTTAGCTTGAAGTCCTCCCATGAGGGGGAACCCACCTCCTTCCAAGGCTACCCATTCAACTTTGGAACAGTTTGGATGGTTAGAGACTTTTTCCTGATATTAAAATAACGTTTGCCTCTTTATAGATTCTACCCATTAATCCTGGTTCTTTTCACTGGGGCCATATAAACCTAGTTTACTCTCTCTTTCACAGAGCTACCCTGTAAACCCCATAAAGACAGCTGTAATGTCTCCCCTAAATCTTCTCTTCTCAGATCTTTCAGCTGATCCTCATATGACATGGACTCAGGGCTTCCCCACAATTCTGGTTATCCTCCTCTAGACACTCCCCAGGTGCCTTCTCAAAGCCTAGTACCCAGAACTGAACACAATACTCCCAAATGTGGTCTAATTAGGCCCAAATCCAGAAGAGTTATCACTCCTTATTCTTAGAAGCTCTGCTTCTCAATGTAACCCAAGATGACATTAGTTACATTGAGTCATCAGAAGTTCTAGATTTAAATCCTAACTTATTTATTATCTTAGTATCAGGAAGATAAATCTTCCTGAGTTCAAATCTGGCCTCAGATACTTACTAGCTGTGTGACCCTGGGCATGTCACTTAACCCTGTTTGCCTCAGTTTCTTCATCTATAAACTAAGCTAGAGAAGGAAATAGCAAACCATTCCAGTATTTTTACAAGAAAATGGCAACTGGGGTCACAAAGAGTTGGACACAATTGAAAATGACAATTACTAGGCAGGTTACCTTTCTGGGCCTTAATTTTCTCCTCTTTTAAATGGCGATAATAAACCTTGTCTCCATCCCTGGGATGCTGAGACAATCTAATGATAAAATGTCTGTGAAAAAGGGTTTATTTAATAGAGTACCAATAGTCAATTCAGCACAGCTCTTAAACCACAGAGTTAATAATCTTTATCAAGGGCCCAGACCTACAGGCCAAGAGATTACAATTACCTTAAAGTTGTATTTATTAGACAAACAATATTTTCTGTTCTTGTAGGTTCTCATAAGTTACCACTTACCAAGTACTTTAAAAAGGGCCTGTCACAACCCAAAACAAGTAGGAAAAAAATAAAAGTTGAAACTGAAAGAAAACAAAAGTAACTTCATTACAAATGACAGTAATGGCAGAGCTTCCTGTGTGCACGTAGTCAAAAAGTATTTATTGAGTGCCAACTATATGTCAGGCACTGTGCTAAATATTAAGGATACCAAGAAGGGCAAAAAACAGCCCCTGCTCTGAAGGAATTCAAAATCTAATGGGAGAGACAATACATAAATAATTATGTGCAAATGAGATAGAAACAAGGAGATAATATACGTATAGATAGATATACACATGTGAATTGGATATCATCTCAGAAAGCACTAACAGCATTAAGGGTGATTGGGAAGGCTTCTTGTAGAAAGTGAGGTTTTTAGCTAGGATTAAAGGAAACTGGGAAAGCTAGGAATTTGAAATAAGGAAGGAGAGCATTCCAGGCATGGGGAAAATGTTCAGAGTCAGAAGATGGAGAATTTTGCTTGAGAACAGCAAAGAGGTCAATGCTACTAGATCATGGGGGAGTGGGGGGAATGGGGCAGGCAGGGTAAAGTCTATGGTGACTGGAGAGTTAGGAGGGGTCCAAATTATGAATAGCTTTGAATTCCAAGCAGAGAACTTTATATATGATCCCATAGATGATAGGGAAACACTAGAGTTTATTGCATAGTGGGGTAACATGGTCAGACCTGTGCTTTAAAAAGATCAATTTGACAGCCAAGTGAAGGATGAATTGCAAGGAATGAAGGAGAGGTTTCATCTCCTTTTCCATGAGCCCAGGATATTTGTCTCATACCATGCTACTAATTTCCCTGCGTGACCTTAGATGGGTCACTTCCATTTTCTGGCTCTTAGCCTCTTCATCTATAAAATGGTCTACTAGACACTATCTAAAGCTGCTTCAAACTCAAACATTCTATGGTTCCATGAGTCTAAAATCCCTTCCAGTTCTATTATTCTACAGTCCTAGGATTCTAAGGACCCTTCTAGTTCTTGGAATCAATCAATAGATTGATTCCATGTTTTACATGGTTCTAAAGATGTTTCTGACACTCCAAGGCTCTATGAATCCACGTTCTCTTCCAACTCTGACACTTTGGCACCAGGATTCTAAGGTCCCTCTGAACTCTGGAAGTTGATGATTCTAAGATCCCTTCCGGTTGTGACCTTCTCTGGTTCTAAGGTCACCATGAGATAACCTGATGCTGCAGGATCTGCCATGGACCTCTTGGTTAACTTTAGGACAGAAGTCTCTGTTCTTAGAGCATGGGCCTCACAGGAAGCCTGCTCTGCAGAAGAGCACACCCAATGTTTCTCTGATGAAGTTTCCAAGTTCCAAGTCCCAAAGCATCCTCTAACCTTGGTATTCTAAGACTTGGCCTTCATTTTGCTAATTCTTGAACTCTTCTGCTTCTCTCCCCAACAGGCCCCCCCTCTCAGCGCCAGGTGCAGAATGGCCCTTCTCCTGATGAGATGGAAGTCCAGAGAAGGTAACTTGCTCTACCATGCCCAGATTGGCTGGCCCAACAACTTGCTAAGTAGATACTTTAGTACTGGGGTAGTTATGCCTTATTAGGGCAACAAGGGCCAGCAGGAAGTGATGGTGTGATAAGTGGGGAGTCAGGAGTTGTTCACTCATGCCTGACTCTTCATGACCCCAGTTGGGGTTTTCTTGGCATAGATACTAGAGTATTTTGTCATTTCCTTCTCCAAGTCATTTTATAGATGAGGAAACTGAGGCAAACAGGCTTAAGTGATTTACCCAGAGTCACACAGCTAAGAAGATGTTTGAGGCTGGATTTGAACTCAGGTCTTCCTGACTCCTGGTGTAGCACTCTACTGTACCATCTGGCCGCCCCAAATTCCCAGCACTATCACCTCAGTACCTTAGTCTCTTCATCTATAAATGGGAGATAATACAACTTAGTAGGGGTCATTTTCTTTGGTGGTAGTTTTAACTGTTTTTTAACTAGACTGAAGGTTTCATTAGTGTAAAGAACTGAGGAGCAAACAGCTTCTACCAGTGAAATTCAGCACCTATTCCAAAATTTACAACAGAATCACCTCAGACATTAAATGGATAAGTGACTTGCCCAATGTCGCACAAGCAGTATATGTCAGATGTAGAACTTCCCTTGCTCAGCCTTTAATATCTAGCTTATAATCTCTAGTAAATAATATTCATGTACTCTCTAACAAATAATCTTCCTATTCCTGAGGTTGACTCTCTAATACACCAGGATTTTTCAGACTGTACTGCCAGGAAATACCTGAGTCTGTTTGTTTGTTATAAATGAATCTTAGGTTGTTTGTATACAGCTAGGCAACTCAGTGGATAGAGTTCCAGGCCTGGAATCCAAAAGACTTGAATCCAAATCCAACCTCACACATTTACTAGCTGTGTGTCCTTGGGCAAGTCATTGAACTTTTGTTTGCCTTAATCCATTGGAGAAGGAAACAGCAAACTACTCCAGTTCCGAGGAATTCTGACATGACTGAACAATAAGTTTGTTAATATGCATAAAAAATAATAGCTTTGGAGTTTTGTTTAAAGTGTAGGAAATGTTGGAGAACCTCTTCACTATACTCCACTACTTCTAATTGCTTTTGGAGATCCTGAAGCAATAGAATCAATGGAATGTAATGGAAAGAACACTGGTCTAGGGGGTCAGAAGGTCTGGGCTCCACTCTGGTAGACTGGGCTGCAACTAATTTGCTGTATGACATTGGACAAGGTACTTCACCCCCTGAGACTCAGTCTTCTGTATAAAATGGGGACATTGAATTAGATGCTAAAGGTCCTCCTCAGTTCTAGTGTTCTGTCATTGACTTTCTGTCAGGACTCACTATTAGCTAGTACTATTTGTACTAATAGTAATTCACATTTCAATTGAGCTTTGGAAAGCACTTTCACCACTACCACCCTAGATTCCCATCTCACAGGAGGAGAAACTGAGGCTGGGAAAGGTGAACAGTGTCTTGCCCTTGAGTACATAGCTTACAAGTTTCTAAGCTTCATAATCAAGCCCCACACTGTTTCATGCCGTACTGCTTTAACTAGAAAGCAGGGAAAGAGCCTTTTCTTTTCATTCTTACATCCCCCTGCTTTTCGTGGTACCTAGCACTTTCATATATATGGATGTATGAAAGAATGAATGAATGAAATTATGGTTCTGGACAATGGACAACTACCAGAAAAGAGGGGAAAAAATCCAGATTATATCCATCTAAATATGTATACCACCTGGATAAACATAGGTTAATTAGAGCTGATTATGAGGAGACCTCAGTTCTGGCCATGGATTCTCTGCTAGCATTCTATAAAACCTTGAGCAAAATCACCTAACTTTTCTGTGCCTCAGTTTCCCATCTTAGCTGCATCACAGAACTGATATGAAGCCCTTCTGAGATAATGAATATGGAAGTACTAAAAAGAATAAGGCTTTATATGAGTTCTGCCTATCACTATCATCTCTCTTCATTAGACTGTTCACCCCAGTTTCCCAACCTAGAGGGAAAATTATCTGTAGTGTTCAAAGTGAGAGAATTGGGTTCCCTCCCTTCAGCACTGGCAAATGGAAGATTTTCATACATACAAACCAGGCCTAAAGACTACTTGTCACATCCTCCATCAAGCATGATGCTAACTGGGTCATTTATTTATCCAAATGAACACACACAATAATGCTGTGAAGTAGTTGTGTGCCAAAATTAGCCAATCGTTCTGATGTTTTATATAAGCTCAGCCTCCCTTTCCAAATAACCACAGGCTAAGGATGGAAGTGGTATTCTTAAGATCAAAAAGAAAATGCTTGGAGGGGGAAAAAACCCTACCCCTTGGAGTCACCCTGTCTCTGCCACTGACCTGCCACAAGCAAAACCGAATGTCTCTTAAAAGGAATTTGTTGTTTCTATCAAGATGTTTTTCAGTTGTATCTGACTCTTCTCGACCCCCTTTGAGGTTTTCTTGGCAAAGATACTGGAGTGGTTTGGTCATTTCCTCCTCTAGCTCATTTTGCAGATTAGGAGACTGAGGCAAACAGAGCTAAGTGAATTGCTCAGGGTCACAGTAAATATCTGAAGCTAAATTTGAATTCAAGTCCTCCCGTCTCCAGGGCCAGTGCTTTATGCACTATGCCACCTAACTACCCTTCTTATGAGGAATGTGGCCCTCTGTTGTGAAAAGAGTCAGTTCCAAACTATGGCCGTAAGGATAATCATGGAACCATAGACTCTTAAGAATTGAGAGGCAGACAGTAGGTGGTGCAGTGGATAGAGCACTGACCCTGGATTCAGGAGGACTGGAGCTCCTTTTCAGCTTCAGAAACTTAGTAGTTGTGTGACCCTGGGCAAGTCACTTAAGAAACCTGAGAGGCCACATAAAGGAAAGCTGGAAAATGGGTATACTTGGAAGAAAGTGACATGGAAACTAGTTCTGGGCAAGATAAGGCTAAAGGTCACCTCTCAGAGCCCAGTGTCGCAAAGAGAGAGTCCACCCTTTCTCCCATCCCAGTTGTGGTGAAGGATGATGGCTGAAGGCAACATGATGTGGAGACTACCAGTCCTACTCTCCCAATGAAGGAATCTACTCTACAGTATCCCCACTAAACCATTTTACAGTCTTTGTTTGAACACTCCAGTACTAGGGTGTCCATTCCCTATCAAGGTAGTCCAATCCATTACTGAACCACTGTTAGGAATGTCTTTCTTCTCCAGGGGACCTAGGTTATAGTCCTGATTGCCACTGACTTTGTGACCTTGGACAACTGTTTTCAGTCTCTGAATCCTTATTTCTTCCTCTGGACAATGATGGAACTGGGTTATTTGATCTCAAAGGTTTCTTCCTGACCTCAGAATTTTAGAACATATGGACCTCAGAGACCTTGATCTACCCTGACCCTCTCATTCTGCAAATGAAACTGAGGTCCAAAGATGTCAAGTGGTTCAGTTTCACGGAGTGGTGATTACTTCGATTAAATCATAGAACTGGACCCTCCAACAGGAGACATTTGAGTAGGAGTTGCCTTTTTAGGCTAATTGTGGATTACTTGGTAAGAGACACAGATAATGAACTAATCCCTGGTGTGTGAGCTGTGGTCCATATCTAGACATGTTCCTGTCTAGGTGTGACTTCACCTGATAGGGCTGTAGACCTGTGTAGTAACTCCCTGCACAGATGCAGATCTGAATCATTTTACAGATGATAACATGGAGTCCTTAAGTGACTCACTTTGAGGTCACAAAACTAGTAAGCAGTCAAACCAGATTTCAGACCTAGAGCTCTTTCCCCTACACCAAACTCCCCCTAAAATTCATCAGAATAATTTAATTCTGGAGATGCCTGCTAGATTTCACTGCCAAAGACTTAGATCCCTTCACACTCACTAAGCACACACTGGCTGCATCTCTGACTTGGGTAGTTTTTTCTCTTTGGTGAATTTTTACTTCAATCAAGTACCAGACCAAAAGAATCTGACAGCGAAGGGTCTTCTTGGGGAATTTGTAGCCTGTTCCTGTGCCTGAGGGGCCCCCTAGTGGGGGATCTCTAAATTCCAGGGTTCATAAAGCAAGGAGAAACCAGGAAAATTGTCAACTGATAACCCTCCCCTCCCACCCACCCCACTGTTGACAGTCATGAAAAATTAATCTTAGCAAAAAGCTCAGAGACATCTAGTCCAGTTCCCTTAGTTTACAGAAGAGAAAACTAAGGTCCAGAAAGGAGAAAATATGATTTGGCCAGGGTCAAGTAGAACCAAGATAGGAACTCAGAATCCCTGCTCCCAATTCAGATACAATGCCTCTACATTTTTAGTGTGGTGATTTTTTGGTTCTGAGATTTCATCCCTGAGAATTCCCCGAGTAGTAACTCCTTTACATAAATGATGACATGAAACTCTCTGTAACTCCTAGTCTTAGGGAGTGACCTGGGATGTGAAAAGTTAAATGGCCCATGGAGGGTGAGACAGGTATGTCATTAGGGCAAGTAAAGGACCAGCTAGAGAGGCAGCGACAGCAGATGGGGCGGAGTCAGATGAGAGGGCACACATAGTGAAGGGGAGGGTATAGTAAAGGGGAGCATCATTTCTTCTCTCCAAGGTCTTCTTCCTCCAACGTTTAGCCACAAAATTATGTGACTGAGGATAGACTTGGACCCAGGTGTTCCTGCCTCAGACATCAGCCCATCACAAAGGGTAACTTTTCAGGCATCTAGATGGTACAGTGAATAAATTGCCAGACCTAGAGTCAGGAAGATCTGAGTTCAAATTTGGCCTGAGATACTGACCTGTGTGACCCTGGGCAAGTCACTTAAGCCCCATGTGGCTCAGTTCCTTATCTATAAAAAGGGGACATACTGGAGAAGGAAATGGCAAACCACTCTAGTATCTTTGCCAAGAATGTCCATGAGTTCCCACTGAGTCAGACTTGACTGAGTAACAAGACAACCCTTCATTTCTCACAGATAAGGAAACCAAAGTTAGAGAGGTCAAGAGGTTCCCTCAGGGACACACAAGGAGTCAGTGACTTAGCTAGGATTTGAACCAAGATCCCAAGCCCAATACTCTTTCCACCATATCATACACATTGTTCCAATTTGTTCACAGGATATCAGAGCTAGAGAGACCTTGAAAACTATCAGGTCCAACTCTTTTGTTTTCTAGAAAGGAGGAAACTGAGACCCACAGAAACCAAGTGATTTTTTTTTCACAGCCATACAGAGTATTTGTGACATGGCTGAGAGAACTTCGTTAAACCTGTGTTGGACCAGGACCTAGTAAGAAAAACAGCAAAGCCCGAGTCAGGTCAACTGGGTCCTTTGGCTTGGCCATGACCTCAGCCAGGTCACTTCATCTGTCTGGGGACTAAGTCCCCTTCTCTGCAAAATAAAGGGATTGAACTAGATGACCTCAAAGGTCCATCTAGATCTAACATCCTAGATTCTAAAATTCTAAGGTTCCTTCCAGTTCCGACACTGTTCTATGAATTGTCTTCTCCGTCATGCTCAAATGCTATTGCATACCTTCCTCCCCAAGATGATGTCTTGCCCAAAGTCACGTAGGTAGCAAGTGCTAGAACTAAATGACTGAGTCATTCAGGAAGCTAAAAATTATTGTTTCTAAATTAATAGCACCTTGGGAGGCTTGGTCAACGAGATCCTTGTCCAGTGGCTTGTCATGGCATAGAGCTGACCCTGTGCTTGGGAGAGGAAAAGCCCTGGGAAGTCCTACCAAACTGGAAGGACTTCAAATACAGGCCTGGTGACAGACTGTTTGCCAGTCATCCAAGAAGACAGGGAACTCACCCCTAGAATGGTGGCTTCTGAGAAACAAATTTTTTCAGCCAAAGTAACCCATAAAGTATCTATGATGGTTCAATGGAAAGGAAAAGACCTAGAGGTCTCCTCTAGGCCACCCCTCACTTTTATGTAGGAGGAAACTGAGGCTTAGGGAGGCCAAGTCACTTGCTCAAGGTCACACCAGAAGTCGATGGCATAAGTGAGACTAGTACTTCAATAGCCACAAAGAAAAGGAAAAAACTGTGGGGCAGCAGTTCTCATTTTTTCCTCCTTTATAAGATGAGAGGGTCAACAATGATGATGACAATGATGATAGTTAGCAATTATATATCATATAAGGTTTGAAAAGCACTTTTTATAGATATTCCTTCATTTGATGTTCACCACAACCCTAGCAGGAGGGTGCTATTATAATCCTCATAGAAAAATGAGAAAGACAGAGGTCAAGTGACTTACCCAGGATTATACAGCTAGTAAGTTTCTGAGGCCAGATTTGAACCGTCTTCTTAGATCCAGGTCCAACAGTGTACTCTCTGATCCACCTCTCTGCCTAGAGAGCTGGACTTGGGTCTTTTGAAGTATTGAAGAGTATCACTTTATGTTCTAGTAATGTTTTATAAATTACATGGTCCTTTCACATTTATCATCTCCTTTGATCAGTACCAGAAGGAGGGACAATGCCCATTTGGCAAATAAGGAAACTTAAGATTGAGAGAAATGAAATGACTCACTCAAGTTCACACAGCTAGTAAATGGTAGAGCTAGCACCCAAACCATGGGTTTGTGGCCTCCAGTATAATGTCGCTCCCCCCTCCCACCCCGCTATATTAAATTACTTGCGAGATGCTGGCATAATGGATAGAATAGCACTGGCCTCAGAGTCAAGAAGAAGACCTGGATTCAAGTCCTACCATACTGGCTCTGCCACCTTGGGCAAGTCATTTAACCTCTCAATGTCCCTGGGAAAATCTGTAACAACAGGACAGTTGTCAACCTTCGTTGGCAGGAATTCCTCACCAGGAATTTTCCACATCAGTGAAATCAAAGATCTAAATCTCTTCCCTCATGAAATTTTTTTTAAATCATTCTGCTTTTTGAAAATTGAAATAGATGGGGAACCTGTGGCCTTCTAAGTCCTCAAGTGCACACCTTTGGCTGAATCCAAACTTCATAGAACAAATCCCCTTTGTAAAAGGATTTTAATAATAAATATTTATTTTTGTTAAATATTAAAATAAAAATTTAAGAATAAAAGGTCACATGTAGCCTTAAGGTTGCAGGTTCCCCATCCCTGAAATAGATGCTTAGAATTCTTGTTTTCCACTGTGGGCTGTAGTGTTGGCAAGGATCTTAGAAATCATCTAGTACTAGTTCAGCAGCCTCATTTTAGAGATAAAAGAGGGGGAAAGACCTAGAGATTTGAAATAAACTCCTTTGTCCAAGGCCACCTAAGTCAAAAGGGACAGAGCTAGGATTCACACCCAGGTCTTCTGACTCCAAATCCAATGCTTTTTCCACCACACTAGCCCCTCCTGCCTTATATTCACACTCTGCTCTTGTGTCTATGTCCACAAGGACGTAAAAAGAAATATGTTGATGCTATGTATGCAGTGATGGGGAAGCAAAGAGTTGCATCACCTTTTTTTGGTCTGTTTGGTTTTTTTATTTTTTTAGGATTTCTTTTTTTTCCAGTTTATTTATTTTTGGTCTTCAACATTCACTTCCATAAGTGAAATTAAATTTTCTCCCCCTCCCTCCCTAAGACCACATGCAATCTGAAAGGAGTTGTACACATACATAGGAGTATCAAACACATTTTCACATTAGACATGTTGCGCATCACCTTTTATTAAGTGAATTTGTTCTGTGAAGTTTGAATTCAAAGGGCCACACCTGAGGACCTAGAGGGCCACATGTGGCCTCCAGGTCCCAGGTTCCCCATTTTTAAACCTGAACTGCTCTTTTTCTTTCAGGCAAGTGATGGAACAGCAGCAACAGCGGCAGGAGTCCTTGGAGAGAAGAACCTCAACTCCAGGTGAGGAGGGTATGGGGTCATCGATATGTCGTCCAGTGACATTGCCCTGGCCTCCCTCTCTCCTCTCCCTGGGGCTTGCTTTTATAGTAAAACAAAGAATGTGCCGGATTTGGAGTCAAACTTTGGCCCTGCTTCTTCCTACCTCATCCGGAGCACAGGATCTCTGAGGTCCTGTCCACTTCGGCAAGTCTGTGATTTCAGCATGACTTCCTGGTGAAGAAGCTGGAATGGGTTTTTCCAAAACTTAGAGGGAAGCAGATAGGGAGAAACCTAGGTCGGTCAGTTGGGTCCCTGCCGGACCGAACTTTAGAGATCATTTCAGAAGGGAGGACTCACCACAGGTGGCACTTCCTACCAACCCTGGCCCTGGAGTCTGAATGACCTGAGTTCAGATATGGTCTCAGACACTTACTAGATGTATGACCCTGGGCAAGTCACTTAACCCCAATTGCCTCCTAAAAAATAAACAATAAACTTGAGACATATTTATGTCATTTATTATATGTCTCCATTTTCAAATAATTCTAGTTCAATAAAGCACACGGAACTCAACTGAGCAGAATTCATTCAACTAAGATTCGGTGCGTACAGGACTGAGAATCAGGAGACCTTAGTTTTACTGTCTGTCAGCTCTTGCGTTTATTGTGTGTGATCTTGAATAAGACACTTCAATTCTCTGGGCCTAGGTTTCCTTCTCTGTAAAGTAATGGTGTTGAACTAGATAATCTCTAGATCCCTTCCAATTCTGATGTACTATGTTCTGTGATTGTAAGGCCTTCCTAACTCTGATGTACTATAGGTTCTGGATTGTGACAATCCTTCCTTTCCCTTCTTTTCCTTTCCATTCCTCTCCTCTCCTCTTCCTCTCCTCTCCCTTCCCCTCCCCTCCCCTTCCCTTCCTTTCCTTTCCTTTCCTTTCCTTCCTTCTCATCTTCCCTAAAACCTTAGACTCCATGCACTCTGAAGCCCATGGACTGAACAAGGAAGGGTCCCTTCCCAACCTCCACCCAATGACTATTTTGGACCCTCTTGGCTTAGAGTGAATATCAATAGTAACAATTTCTCTTTGAAACAACAACCCTTGCAGTGTGATTTATCCATTTATTTATTTTTCTTTTCTATTAAAGGGGCCACCCCCAGACTACTTTTTAAAGAAGCCTATTCACTGAATGGACATTACCTCACTTTGAGCAAGAACCTATAAAGG
This sequence comes from Bettongia penicillata ogilbyi, assembly GCA_023548195.1. Taxonomy (NCBI): domain Eukaryota; kingdom Metazoa; phylum Chordata; class Mammalia; order Diprotodontia; family Potoroidae; genus Bettongia; species Bettongia penicillata. The sequence goes on along the minus strand of JAJHZJ010000889.1, from coordinate 1,139,110 downwards.
CCTTAGCCTAAAAGGTCAAGGTCTCCCAGTACATCCTGGGCCATTCCAGTCATCCTGATGAATATCTGGTCATGGGATCCAGATGGCTCAGGAGGAGAAAGTGAGACTGGTGACCTTGCACAGTCCTTCCTCACTCAAAACAAAGTCAAGTGCAGGTCATGTCATCATTTCTCTGATGTCATGGTCCTCTTCAAAAATAAAGGACAAACACAACAGATTCTGGATTGTGACACTCCTTCCAGCTATGATAATCTATAGTTGTATAGTTAAATGATAATGTATACTAATATATTATCATATATCATAATTGTATTAAATATATTTTATAATTATATAAAAATCTATATGTTCATAATTATAAAGCCCTTTTACTGCTGTAACATAGAACGTTCTGATTCTAAGACTCCTTCCTCATGTTACATTCCATCTCCTATAATTCTAATGTCTCTTCCAACATCCTACAATTCTTTTATTAGCCATTCCAGCCATCTTCATATAGTACGTGCTCTCCTAGGAATTTCTCTGCCTTTCTGTCTTTCTCTATATTCCAAACGTCTGCTACCATTGTACTTAAGACCAAGTAACCATCTTAACATCCTCTAAGTGGGACCAACAACCACTGCCTACCTAGCACCATACTAGGCACTTTTGACAGATACAAGTCTAAAACAGTCATTACATTCAAAGTTTATTAATTCCATCTCCTCATTTCCCACCTGACTATAACATTTTGGAATTTCTCCAATTTCGCCTCCATGCCTCTACATCAGACACCTTTCCTTTACACGTTTCCCCCCACCTTTCAGTTTTCTTTTGTGTGTTACCTTCCTTCATTTTACTGTAAGCTCTTTGATAATAGGAGTTTTCTTTTGTCTTTCTTTTTTTACATTTGTATCCTCAGAGTCTAGCACAGTGCCTGGCACATAGTATGCACCAAATAAATGCTCATTGACTATTTTATTTACTATTACTCTCCCACTAGGGAGACATAATTGGAACAATTTTTTTTAATTGACAACCAACAACATGTAAGCAAATTTATGATAATAGGGAGACTGTGGTAGGATGAAAAGATCGCTGGAATTGAGAGACCTGGGTTCAGATTTTGGTTCCCATGCTTACCAGATGAGCGATTCTGGACAGGCCATGTATCTCTGAGTCTCAGTCTCTACATCTGTAAATGAGGATAGGAATACTTGGGCTACCTACCTTACGGTTGTTTGGAGGTAGTTGCTTTAGAAAATTTGAAGGACTCTAAAAAACGTAAGCTATTATTGTTTTTGTCCATAGTATTATTGTTACACTATGTCCCTACATTCTGAGAAGGGAGAAGAAAAAGAGTGGTGGGGGAGGGGAGAGATCAAAGAACGCTTCTTAAAAAAGGTTGCTCTTAAGGTACCTCTCATTTCTCAGAAGGGAAATCTGACCTTCCAAGGTCTTTCCCAGGGATTCAGGGATGGGCAAAGCCCCCACTTGGGAGAGGAAACAGGATGAAGATGTTAAAGGAGATTTGCATTACTGACCAGGTATTTTCATGTTCATAGGTCCCATCCTCCCCCCAGGACACCCCTCGTCCACAGCCACTGCCCCTGTACCTTCAGGAGGGCCACCCCCACCCCCACCTCCTCCAGTGCCCCCTCCACTCACAGGAGCAGCACCTCCACCACCACCACCACCACTGCCAGTAAGTGGGGTGCAAAGCGCCATCCATGACGATGCTTCAGTATCTGGACTTGCAGCAGCATTGGCAGGTGCAAAACTACGGAGAGTCCAACGGGTAAGGAGGGCAATTTACATGTGAAAGCCAACCCTACCTGGTGGCTTCTTTTCCCATCTTCCTATAAATTTTCCAAAAGAACTTCAAGAATGAGATGTAGTAGAATATTATAATAACTCACTGTGAGACCTTAGCAAGTCATTTCCCACTCAGTTTTCTCATCTGCAAAATGGGTTGAACTAGAAAAAGCACAGGATATGTTGTCGGAGAATCTGGATTTGAAACCCAGTTCTGCTACTTACAAACCTCAGGCAGCTTCCTCTTCTCTAAAATGGGGGGAATGAGACTAGGTGATCTCTGAGGTCCCTTTCAGCTCTGACATCCTGGGACTCTGGGAATGGGATCTGAGAACCTTAACTGCTCCCTACCACAAAAGGCTCAGTTGAGTTCTGTCTTCTCCATCCTCTGCCCTGGAGATGCTCATCCCCTCTCCAGCATCTGCTCAATAGACTTCTGACTGGTTCCTCTACCTCTAGCTTGCCAGATTTGGAGTCAGGAACACCTGGGTTACTTACCAGCTGCTGCCCCAGGCACCTACTGTGTGATATAACTTCTCTGGGCTTCAGTTTCCTCATCTGTAAAATGAGGGGGTTGGATTTCATGATCACCAAACCTTCCTCCAGTTCTAAATCTATGATCTTATCAAGTCCCTGTCCCCCTCTGAGCCTATTTGCTTTTCCATACAATGAATCAGTTGGACCAGGTGATCATTAAAATTCATTCCAGCTTACATTCTGTGTTCTATGATTCTAAAGTCCCTTTCAACTCTGACATTCAGTTTGAAGTGATCTGGGGTCCCCAATAATTTCTCTTGCCAGTATTCCCCCTCCTCCTCTTACCCCACCCCCAAATCCCACACCCTTGGCCCCTGGAGTATTATCTTCTCTGTCTTTAGCCAGAAGATGGCTCTGGGGTCTCCAGTCCCAGTGGAACTTCAAAGTCAGAAGCCAACCGGACGAGTGGCGGTGGTGGCGGAGGAGGCCTCATGGAGGAAATGAATAAACTACTGGCCAAGAGGTTTGTAGGCTCTTGGCCCTGTGGGATGTTGGGCCAGCACCCCCTCCTCTCAGTCACACCGCAGCCCCGCTCCTGGGGCTTTGACTTACATATAGAATGTGCGGTGGCTGTGATATGAGATAAGACCGGAAAGGCGGACGTTCCTGAGGAGCCTTGTTACTGCTTTGACTGAACTCTTATTTCACTTGTACACCTCACCCGGGAGCGACAGCCCTGAGAGATGGCACAACCAGTACCCTCCCCAAGCTGTGGCCCCCCACAGAGGAAGCTTTGTGCCCAGAGCATCCTAACAGGGTGTGATTATGCAAGCATTTGGAGTGATTGACTGTCTGTCTTTTCCTGTACCTAGGAGAAAAGCAGCATCCCAGACTGATAAGCCAGCAGACAGAAAGGAAGACGAAAGCCAAACCGTAAGCATCACCACTGTCTCTTACAGGATTTCCATAATTCAGTTCCATCCCACTGAACCAAAACAGAGGCAGTATGGTGTGCACAGGAGAAAGATCCCCAAACTTATAAATCAGAAAAACCAGGTTCTTGAGTCTTCTCAGTGTCAATTCTTCTTACTAGATGGGTGGTCTTGGATAAGTCACTTCCTTCTGGCTTCAGTGTTTTCATCTTTCAGATGAAGGCACTGGGTTAAAGTCCCTTCTGATACTAAATCCTCAGTCCTATGACCTGTTGTACAGGAGGAATGAGAAGTCAGATTATATCTTTCCAACTCCAAAGATATATGATTCATTATGTGTCTGGTTTTTAGGCACCAGAAGGGATAGATACAAAGCTTGGTTTGCGAAAATCACTACCAAAAGACAGCTTATTGTGCTATGATTCAAAGTAATACGTTATGGCTTAATCAGAACGGCCCAAGCATTGGTCTAAGGAGAATGAGAGCAGGGGAGGCTTCCCAAAAGAAATGGCATTTTATTTGGACTTTAAAGAAAGTACATCATATTGATAACTAAAAAGAGAAGGGGGAAAGGAGGGAGGAGTGTGCCTTCCAGGCTGAGAGAAGGGCATGCCTCTGTAGGGAAAGTGAATTATGTAGCAAAGTGTCCAAAAGAATGCTATGCTGCCTGATGGAGGTGTCCCAGCATGATGGAAAATCGAAGGTCCTGCCTGCCGTCTAGATCTCAATGTTGTTGAGCCTGCCAAGTAGCTAGGGCATCCAGGCAAGGAGTCTGTGGAGCTCTTGGGCCATCAGATCCTGTTAACCCTCATGTTGACAAGAAACCCCACGGACAGTATGGTCCATGGAGTTACAAAGAGTTGGACGTGACCGAACAAGCACAGTAAATGTGCAAGATACTGGCTAAGCGCTAGAGATACAAAGAAAGGCAAAAGGATGGCCCTGCCCTCAAGGAGCTCAAAGTCTAGTGGGGGGAAAACATGTCAACAACCAGGTAGATATCACATATATTTTATATATGTGTATATATATATACATATTATAATATTATTTATTTTGTATTCATATAAATAGACAGGGAGAGGGGGAGGAAGGAAGGGAGAAAAAAGGAAGGAAGAAGGAAAGAAAAAAGAAGGATAGGAAGAAGGGAAGGGGAAGGAAGGAAGGAAGAAGGTGAAGTGAAGAAGGGAGAGAGAGACAGAGAGAGTCCAGCTCCAGGCTGTCTTCTCAACTCCAGGCCCATATCACCGACTGCCTACGGACATTTCAAATTTGAATGTCCAGCAGACATCAGAACAGAGATCATTATCTTATCACCCAAGTCCACCCCTCCTCTGAACTACCCTGCTTCTGTTGACAGCACCAACCTAGGTGTCTTCATTCTATCTTAGTCCACATAGCAGCAGGTGAAAGTTACTCTGAAAGGAGAAGACAGCAGCAAATGTGAGAGAAAGGCCTTTGGAATAGGTAGGATTTGATCTGAGTCTTGAAAGAAGTCAGGGGAATGAAGAGGCAGAGGCGAGGAGGGAGACCATTCCCGCCTGGAGGACACAGAGGATATTTGCGGCATTGCAGTAGGTTAGTGTAGCTAGACAGTAATGCACCTGATGGTGTAAGGGGTCAGATGATGAAGAACAACGGATTCAAAGTCAAGGGACTTGGTTCCCATCCTGTCTATCTCTGCCTCTTGCTGTCTCTGTGAAAACTCACTTTCCCTCCCTGTACCTTAGTTTCCTCATCTATAAAATGAAGAGACGGGACTAGATAAGGCCTCTTCCATCTCTAAATCTGTGATATGGTTTGATGATGTAGTTCATTTGTTTTTATTTTACATGTGACAAAAGTGAGATCCTGGAAGTGATTTGCCTAAACTAACACTGAATCCGTAGCAGGGCCAACACAGAAATCCAGGCCCCTTGACTCCCAGCCCAGCACTGTATCGAGGGCACCACAGTGCCACTCTTAGATATTAGATTAGTCAGAAAGGACCAAAAGATCAAGTAAGAGATTTAGCTCTGAAAGCCCAGTTCCTGAAGTGGCATGAAGTCCCCATCCTCTTCGATTCTTTCCCTTCCATCTGAAAAACATGGAAGGAAGCTGCGAAGCAAATAAAATGCAAAGTGTTCTCCAGGCAAATTTGAGTTCCAACAATGGATCGCAAATGATCATTTGAAGGGAGTTAAGAGGGGAAAAACTGTTCCTGGGGGAGGATCCGTGGCAAGGACTATGATTAACTTTTATTTTCAAATTATTTATTTCACTTTGGGTTGCCTTTTAGAAACTACCTTCCTCTTCATGTTCCCCACAGGGCAGGAGCACTTCAAAGACACTTTATAAGGGGGTTTATGCCATCCTTGGTACTGTGGCTGCAGGCACCAAATATATGTTGATTATACTTTTAATTTTTAAAGGTGTTGACTCATGCTTTTCTCCTCTAAGTGGGGAGGGAGAGTTAGAGAGAGCCAGGGAGGAAGAAAGAGAGAAAGACAGAAAGAAAGAAAGACAGAAAGAAAGAAAGAAAGAAAGAAAGAAAGAAAGAAAGAAAGAAAGAAAGAAAGAAAGAAAGAAAGAAAGAAAGAAAGAAAGAAAGACAGAAAGAAAGAGAGAAAGAAAGAAAGAAAGAAAGAAAGAAAGAAAGAAAGAAAGAAAGAAAGAAAGAAAGAAAGAAAGAAAGAAAGAAAGAAAGAAAGAAAGAAAGAAAGAAAGAAAAAGAAGGAAAAAGAAAAACTCAAATTTAATTCTACCTACTTCAGGGAGTCTTTCTCACACAGGTGTTAGTGCCTTCCCCTTCTATCTAGTCTTTCTCTCTCTCTGTGCATATATGTGTATATATTTAGAGAAATGTATATTATATTTATAAATATATTTCATATATACAGTTAGATATATTATTTACATATTTATAACATATAAATATACACTTTGTACATATTTATTAAATATATAAAGATACATATAAATCCCTAAACATCAACATTTATCAGTGCAGACATCACCGCTATATCAAAATAATTATATAAGTCTATGTTAATAAGCATTTATTAAGCATTTACTATGATTTGATCAAGTGAGATGATACTTGAAAAGCACTTAACACAATGCCTGACATAAAGTAGGCTCTATATAAATTCTTCCCTTCCCTTCCCTTCCACGTAAGTTCCAGCCATTATGCTAAGGCCTTAGAAAATACAAAAAAAAAAAAATGGCCAAAACAGCTTCTGTCCTCAAGGAGCTTACATTCTAATAAGAGCTAAAGCCCCATTTAGACTTTCACCTTGTGAGTATTCCTTTCACCAGCGCAGATCAAAGCCCTTCCACAGCCTTTTTCATCCTTTAGTGTTCCTGTTCACATATTCTCATTCATGTTACATAGAGAAGGTATGGGAACCAACCTTATGAGAAGCCTCCCAGAGCTCTCCTTTGAATTGTGTGTATTACTCTCACCCCAGCAGTTCATAATCAAAAGGCAACTAGGTGGCGCAATGGATAGAGCACTTATCGGAAATAGCACTGTTTTTCCAATTACATATAAAGAGAGCTATCAACATTCATTTTTTATAAGATTTTGGGTTCCAAATTTTTCTCCCTCCCTCCCCTCTTCCCTCCCTAAGACAGCAAGCAATATGAACTTGAATTCAAATCCAGCCTTGGCTACTTACTAGCAAGTCACTTAACTTCTACCTCAGTTTCTTCACCTATAAAATGGGTTTAATACTTACACTTGCCTCAGAAGGCAGTTGTGAGGATCAGATGAGATATTTGTAAAAATGCTTAGCACAGTACCTAATTCATAGAAGGTGCTATGTAAATGTTTATTATTGCCTTCTCATGAAATAACTTGTTCATCTTTTCTAGTCATATATATCCTCGATAATGTCATTTATACGAGTCATTATGCTGCAGCCCGAATATACCCACATTGGACAGAAGCAGGATACAGATTGTTCAAGCCAAAATGCACCAAAAACTGCTGGGTCTCAAACCCAGGAAATGGGCCCTTGGACTCACAGTACTTGAGACAATGCTTCAACTGTTGAACCCATTGACTAAGCCCCAGCTGTGAGACGTGTAGAACAGCAGAGGCTGCTCTAGCAGGAGGAGATACGGTGGGATGTGACGTAGCTTAGATAACATTCATCCCTGCGGTCTACAGACAGGGCCTTGGATATGACAAAGAGAGGAAACTCCCTCTGCCAATGCAAGTCAGCACCTCCTCTAAAGCTCACAGTTTTGAGAGCACCAAGATTACATAGAATGATTGGGACTTGTCCAGGTTCACTAAATCAGTATGTGTCAAAGGAAGACTTGACAAAGCCAAGTTTTTCTTGGCTTTGACGCCAGCTTTCTCCATTTTTCCACATGTCCTCTTTGAACACAGTCCCGAAGATCTATGGGTATCATTTTTTGAGGAAGTCAGAGAGCTACCTGCCATTATTATCGTCCTTGACACTGCATCCAGTTGGTCCAGGCCTCAGGGACTCATTTGCATGCGTAACTAAGGCTGACAGCATCCAGGCACTGACAGGATGTCCTATATTTTGTTTCTAGGAAGAATCTAGCACCTCACCTTCCCCAGGGACCCGAGGGGCTGGACAGCCACCAAATGCCTCAGGTAAGCACAAACTGAGTTGACCATAGAAACCTTCTACCCAGACCAAACCCTTCACTCCTTCTGATAGAGACCTTCATGAGAAAATCCAACTAGGAACTGGACTGCTGTTAGCCCTCTTCCTCGAGGTATATTCTTAAAAAGCACCAAAAAGGAAAGGTCTGCATATAAAAGGACCTCAGTTGAAACATAATCTTAATTTTCATTAGCTGTTAAAGATGCAAAGGACCTCAGAATATAAAATGTTAGACATTTTGACTCACTGAACAGTCATCAAGTAGGAACTCAGAACTTGAGTCTAACTCACAAAATCGAATGTTCACAGAGTGTTAGCTCTAGAAGATTCCTTAGGGTTCATCTAGTTCAATCCTATCACTTTACAGATAAGAAAACTAACACCTTAAGGGAATAAATGACTTGTCTAAGGTCACACTGCTCAGAAGGGGCAGAGCCTGGATTTAAATAGATCTTTTGACTCCAAAACTCTATCCTTTCTGCCATCCTTATTTAATTTAATTTTAGTTTGTTTCATTGATGCCCTTTGTTTTATCACATTTCTTTTCAAATATAGCAGCAAAACTTGACTTGGAGCAAAGTTACTTTCTTAAGTTAAGCAAACCAACCAATACATGAATTGTGTTTTACATCTAGAGTCCCCTATTAAAGTTGCCATTAAAAGGAGAGAAGAGCACCATTTCTTTTCTTTGGAGCTAAACTAAATTATTATAATTCGTTTTTAATTCAGGTTTGGTTTGGCTGGGTGGTTCAGTGGGCCTTGAGTCAGAAAGAGCTGAATTCAAATCCTTCCTCAGACACTAACTTTGTGATCCTGGGCAAGTCACTTAATGGCTATCTGCCTCAGTTTCCTCATCTGTAAAATTGTTCTATTTACATTGTTATAATCTTTGTATGTATTGTTTTGCTAATTCTGCTTACTTACCATGCATTAGTTCATATAAGCTTTCCCATATTTCTCTGAATTCATTATATTTGCCATTTATTATACTGCAATAATATTTCGTGACATTCACTTACCATGTTTAGTTCAACCATTCCACAATCAATGAGTTCCCACTTTGTTTCCAGTTCTTTGCTACAACAAAAAGTGATGTATGTTGGACTTTTCTTTTCCTTCCTTGGTTACTTGGAGTCTTTGGGTTGAAGAACATGGACATGTTTGTTATTTTCATCACATCATTGTTTTTCAGAATGACTGGATTAATTCCCAGTTCCACTAACAATGTATTAGTGTGCTAGACTCCTCAAGGTCCCTATCACATTGATTATTTCTATTCTTGAGATCTTTACTAATTTTCTGAGTGTAAAGTGAATTCCGAGTTATTTTTACTTGACTTTATTTTATTATTAGTGATTTGGAACAATCTTTGATATGGTTATTTGTGATTCTTCTTTTGAGAACTATATGTTCATAGACTTTGACTATGCATCCATTGGGACATGGTTCTTAGCCTTATATATTTGTGTTAATTCCCTGTCTGCAACTGAAACATCAGACCTTCAATGAAGATGAATGATGTGAAGACTTTTTCACTCACTTGACATTTCCCCTTTTAATCCTAGGCAAGGGAGCACTGGCCAATGAGATCCCAGCTCTTATGCACAGTTGGGCTCTCCTATTACTCTTAGCTGCATTGATTTTATTCATGTAAATGCTTTTACTATATCAATGGAAATTATTCATTTTATCTTTTGTAGTCTCCTCTCTTCTTCCCCTAACCATACTTAATTATCAATAATTAATCAAAGATATGGCCATCCATTTTACTTTTTTGATGATAATGACCTTTTTATTTTTAAGTCATGTATTCATATGAATTGAAGCAACATAACGATGAATATCCCTCCAAGTATTTAGGTCCTTTACTTCTGTAGACAGTTTATAATTTAATTAAGTCTTCATTGTAACTTGGTTGATTGCCTGGTATTTTATGCAATTTGGAACTATTTTGAAAAGCAAGGGCCAGGGTCAGGTAAGTAGCTTAATCATACTGTTTAATGTGGAAATGGATGGAAGCTGAAAGGAGGTTCAACATATTAAAAAAAAAAATTTCCAACAAATGGTACTGTCCAGTGGTGGAACTCTAAAGGTAATAAGTTGTCAGTCACTAAGGTATTTAAGTAGATTTAGGGATATTTCTAGGGATATTATAACTTCATGATTTGGGCAGGAGTTGGATCTGATGCCCATACGTTTCTAGTCTTGTGGTTCTCAGATTCTGACCGGCACTTCTGAGGCAATCATTGCCAAACAGTGGGCTTAGGGGTGGAAGGATGGAGGCTAGGAAAGGACACACTCTTTGATCCCACCCTACAGATCCTGGGAAGAAGCCCTGGGAGAGGAGCAATTCCGTGGAGAAGCCTGTAGCTTCATTACTCTCCAGGTGAGCCATGGGCCCTTCCTCAAGCCAGGGAGGACCAGTCTGGGGCCGGTCTAGGGTGGGGGTGAGCAAAAGGGTTCAGTAAGCCTTGCTCCAATCCTCCTGTTTGTCTCATTCCCTTGCTTAGAACCCCGTCATCGGCGAAGAGCCCCGAAGCTAAGAGTCCCATTCAATCACAGCCACACACTAGGTACCGAATAGCTGTTCCCTGTGTTACACCACCCACCCCACCTATCCTCCGAGAGGTGGAGTTCTTGTCTGCTACCACCTAACTAACACCTCTCCCTTTCCACCCAAATCTCTCCCATGTCTATGTCCTCTAACAGCTTGCTCTGGGGAGGGTTGTTCTCTCTCTCTACTCTACCTAAGGCCTTTCGGGTGGGCAAGAATGGGAGTATCCACAAAGACCTGGGTTTTTATGGAACATTAGAGTCAGAAGAGACCTTGGAAATCATTTAGTCCAGCCCCATCGTACTTAAAGTAGGGTTCAGAGAGGGGATGTGACTTCCTGAAAGTCATATAATAAGGTAGTGGCAGCGGTTACACCAGACCCCAGGTTTCCTGCCTCTTTAGGTCAATGATCTTTCCCTTACACCATGCCACTAGAGAAGGAAACACCAAAGTGAAGTCTGTAAGGGTCTGGTCATCCAGAAAGTACCTAAGTCACTCTTTGGGAGGTATGTTACAGAGAATTTGATGCTGGAAGGTCTCGCACTCAGTGCTTCCCAGGTAGCCTGGTGGTTCTCATTTCCCTCTTTTGGCCTTGGGTTCTCTATGCATTCTTCTCATTTCCATACTTACCTTATTCAGATGGGAGCAGCCAAGGTTGATGGGAAGGGGTGGAGGGAGGGAAAAAAACCTTGCTTTTTAGAACATTTATAATGTTTACCTGTGAAATTGCCTAAGAAGATGATTCTGTTTCTGCATACACTTGTATATAAAACCTACTGTGGCCACCTCTGCAGGAAAGAAGTCCATGCTTTAAAAAATAGTTAAGAAACTCTGCTTCAGAGACTGGCTAGTTCAAGCCTCTGCAGCAGCTAGGTGGTCCAGTGGCTAGAGTGTCAGGGCAGAAGTCTGGAAGACTCATCCTCCTGAGTTCAAATATGACCTCAGGATATATACTAGCTTTGTGACCCTGTGCAAGTCACTTAACCTTGTTTGTCTCAGTTTCCTCATCTGTAAAATGAGCTGGAGAAGGAAATGGCAAATCATTCTGCTTTATTTGCCACAAAAACTCTAAATGGGGTCACAGAGAGTCAGATATGACTGAAAATGACTGAACAGCAAAAGTTTAAACCTCTCATTTTACAATCCCAAAAACTGAGACCCAATATGGAGAAAGGGTTGACCCAAGAACACACAAGGTAAGCCATGAAAGATGTTTAAAAAAAAAAAACCAACAAAAAAGCATAATTCCTGTTCCCTATGAGCTTACAACTTTGGTGGAAACCATGAGAGAACAGAAAAAACTTGTGAGCATTATGTCCATTATAGCCTGTATTCTTAAGATCTTCAGAAGTTACAGAATTCTAGAAACTCAAACCTACAAGAGTTCATCTAATCCAACCTACCAGATTGCTTCCTGCAGCATACACAACAAATAACCCTCAGCCTTTGCTGTGAGACCCCTAGTTTGGAAGAACTCCTTACCTCCTGGACGTCTCTAATAGTTAGGACATTTCCCCCCACATTGAGTCTAAATCTGCCTTTTGGTGATTCCTAGTCGTTGTTATTTTTTTCTGACCTTTGGAAGCAAGCAAAGCAAGTCTTCCAGATCACTCTTTTACCAGAGAGCTCTCTTTTTCCAGCCCCCACCCCTAATCTAATCTTCCCCAACTTTACATTCCTGGTTCATTCAACACCGCCTCACATGGCTCTTCACCAGACTGAGTCCTCTCCTCCGGAAGCTCTCAGCTCATCAGTGTCTTCTCTAAACACCATACTGCACCTGAAGCCTAACCAGGTCAGAACTTCCCTTGCTTCGGAGGTTATGCCTCCCTCAGCATAGCACAAGATGATGGGTTTTAAAATTATTGTTGTTTTTCGACTGCCATGTGACATTGCTGACACACGCTGAACTGCCAGTTCGCTAAAATCCCCAGATGTTTTTCCTACAAACTGCCATCTGACCCCATACAACTTTCCCAACTTGTCATTGAGAAGTTGAACATTTTCCCCTAATTTTTAATCCCTATAATTTCATTGTAGAAATTTTGGCTGCTTATTTTCTTTGGATCCTGATTCTTCATTCAAAGTGTTAGCTATTCTTTCTAGTTTTGCATCATCTGCAGATTTGATTAGCTTTCCATCATGGGATAATATACGTAAAGTGCTTTGCAAACCTTCAAACACCATGTTATATGTTAGCTACTATTATCATTATTATTGTCTAATGCCTCTATCCAAGTCATCGATGAAAATGTTAAACAGAACAGAATCGAACGCAGGTTCCTCAATCATTCCATTGGGGCCCTACTTCTAAATTGACTTGGAACCATTCATTATTTAGGTCCAACTATTTGAACAGTTTCAAGTCCACCTAACTCTACTAATATTTAGCCTTTATCTCTCTACTTTATCCATAAGATTAACATGAGAAATTTTGTTGACTACTTGGCTAAAATCTAGGTAAACGGTTATCTACATAATTCCCCTTATCTCAGTCTCAAATTCCCAACAAAAAAGAAGTCAACTTGGTCTAAAATGACTTTAGTGATATTATGTGGCCTCCTTGTTTGATTATCACTTTTTTTCTAGATGTTCATTAACTATCCTATTAACAATTAATGTTTTAATTGCCAGAAAGCTAAGTCAAGCTGACTGGTATACAGGTGAAAGAATTCACCTTCTTTCCTTTTTGAAAATAAGTTACCTTAGGAAAAAAACTGGTAAATTTCTCTGCCCACCATACTTGTTGCCGAGGTAATTTGGACAAACCCTGCTATCGCACAACTCCATCTCTCACACGGTCCTATAGGGTCAGCCAAGACTTGCCTCCAAAACATAAACAACGTGCACCCATGCCGAGAGTCTCTTATCATTCACCCAGCCTTTTATCCAGGTCCTCATCTTAGCCCCTATACCAGCACTAGAAAGAATCCTATAATCCTAGGATTTAGGAAGGAAGGAGGAGAGGATTATGAGCCCACTGTTCTGAGCAGCCTCAAAGACAGTATCATTCCCAGACTTCAGTGGCCACATAGAGTACCAGAAAGCAGAGAAAAGAGGAAAACAGGAATAAAAAACCTCAGGTTTGTGGAAGCAAGGAAATCCCTTTTTTCCCACCTGGGAAATGGTGTTGAAAGCGAGATCTGACTAATCCAGAGCCAAACTCTAGACTTTTGCTAATAGTAATTAATATCAGTGGTCAAATACTATTATTAATATAAAATTATATTATTAATTATTTAATGTAATATATTATTACCACATCACTAATATATGTTAACTTATTAACATTAAATGTTAATTACTATTAGTTATTAGTATCTTGCTATTAGTAGTTATTAAGTACCATTAGTGATTGATATTACTACTACTATACTATATTACTATTATACAGATAAGTACTAACAGTAATATTAATTACTAATAATATTCATTCCTATTAGAACTAATAGTAATGTTACTACTAGTAATGCTACAATCGTATTCAGATTACTCTTCTCACAGCAATCCTGTGAGGTAGGTAGTATAAGCTGTGGTATCCTGTTTACAGATAAGGAAACTAAGACTTGATACGACCTCTCTGCTCATGCTGACCTGAGTGGCAGAGCTGGACAAACTCAGGTCCCCCGGCTATAGTTCCGTCACTCATTATACTTGGTCTTACTTCTCTGCTCTGCCATTACCTACCTGTGGGACCATGGGAAAGCCATTAAGAGTGCTGTGAGCCAAAACTGGAGCCCTGAGACAGCCTAGTTTTACCGGACCTTGGAAACCCTAAGGTTGGACAAACAGGAAGGTGTGTAGGTCCTGGACGTTGGCTGCCCATGTGTCATTATGGGGTCCTGCAAAGGAGTTCCCATGCCCTTCCCCTGTTCTACCTCTTCTCTCCCCTCCCCTTCCTAGGATGAAGCCTGCTGGTAGTGGCAATGAAGGTGCTCTAGATGCCTTAGATTTTGACCGGATGAAACAGGTAAGTGTCCTTTCCGCTCACCACCAACCCCCCCGAAAAAAAGGAAGGACAAAGAGGAAAAGGGGGAAAAGGAAGGAAGGAGGGAGATAGAAAGAGAGAGAGAAACAGAAGAAGGAGGAGAGAGACAGAGACAGCAGGGGACAGAAAGTTGACAGAGAGAGAGAGAAGGAGGATTAATAATTCAAGAACTGGGACTCACCCTGCTCCACCTACCTCGTGCTGCCAGTGAACCGGTTCCTGAGTCACTCGCTACTCAAGAAGTAGACAAAGGAGAAGAAAGAGGAGTCTATTCCCAGAGGACTAAATGTTATACAATTAACTTGTCACACCAAACACACCAAGAAATCTCCGTTCAGGGAACTGCCATTCTTCAACATTCATTTAGTGACTCTCTGTTCTTTTTTGAAGCTGCCATCACTGTTCACTTTAATTTGATTTTTTTTTGGGGGGCAGGGTTTGAGGGGAAAAGATGGATTAAAGAGGAAGGTCATGGACACCCCCAAGCACCTCACAACCCCTAGGAAGTGTTTAGGACCTTCATAACCCCTAACGATAGTCCCTTAGGAATCTAGACCCCTTACTTCCTAGAGCTACGCTGAGTCCTTCACGTCCCATAGGGCTATCTTTAAATTCTTCAGCCCTAAGCCTCACATCTTCAGATGAAGGAAACAAAACTCACACTCTCCCCAAGCTCAAGCCTTGCTTTTTCTTCTGGGTAAGTAGAGGGGACCAAAGGAATGAATGGCCAGATATTAACTCTGGGGTTTCTGTTGTTGTTTCTTCCCACCTTACACAGGAAATACTGGAAGAAGTGGTCAGAGAGCTACACAAAGTCAAAGAGGAAATCATTGATGGTAAGGACCCAGGCAGGTCCTACTGAATAGAAATTGGGCCTCAGGTGAATAGGTTTGATCTGTTTCCTACAAAACCATTATGGCAGGGTTTGGCCCATGAGTGAGAAGAACCATAGACCTTTGAGTAGGACAGACTCTGAGTCTTAAAACAGAGAATGTTAAAAATAAAAGGCATAGCTCTCTGAGAATGGGAAAAGGGAGAATTGCAGAGAGGAAATCTGGTCAATATGAAACTGAAAGATTAATAAAGGTGTATGTATTATTATATAGTTATATCTAACATATAATATGTACTATATGGCATTATATGTTATATGTGTGGATAGATAGAATACAAATATATACTCCAAAAAGAAATGAAAGGAACTTCTGAATCATAAAGCTGAAAGGAATTTTAGAACGGAAATTATCATGGATGGAAGGAACTTTGGAATCAAGAACCACAGAAAGTCAGACATGGATCACAGAACACAGAAAAGACCTTAGATGACAGGCTATACGGTCTTGGAGGTGGGAGAGACATTAAAATCACAGAAGGAATGTCAGAGGTAGAAAAGATCTTAGAAACCATCTGCCTAGTCCAGCTCTCTTATTTTATGGTTAAAGAAACTAAGAAGTGAAAAGGCTTTAAAATTTAATGGAGGACAGTAGAAGCCCCATTCTGGAGTTATTCCAAACTCTGCTTAGAATTCTGAATTAGCATGAGAACAAAATATATATTTGGTGATCTGCTATGAGCGTAGCCCTGAGCCACACCCAAGAAGCAGGCCAAGGCCCCTACCCCAAGGGCTGACAATCTGGTTGAGGGGGTGGACATATCAAAGAATGAGAACACTTCCTGGTTGCTTTCAATAAGGGCCAAATGAGGAGAAATGATTTTAAGTGCAAAGGGGGCTTAGAGCAAAGAAAACACAGGCATTAGAGCAAGAAGCATCTTCTAATTCAACCCCTTATTTTACAGATTAGGAAACTGAGGCCCAGAGAGGGAAAGAGGTTGGTCTAGGAAGTGTCAGAGCCCGGATTCCAACCCAAGCCTTTCTATTAAAAAGCCAGTGTTCTATTACAGCTGATGGACATCCGGAAAAGCTTCTTAGAAGTGGCTTTTGAATTGGGCAAATTACGGAATGTCCAAGTTTGAAGTAACCATAGGAATTATCTAGTCTGACCTACTCATTTTGTGAATGAAAAAACAGCCCCATAATGAGGAAGTAATTGTCCCAAGGTCACATAATAAATCAGTAACTAGAAAGATCCTGGGTATCCCAGCACCTATGTAGTGAATCCTGGTCTTTTCCCATATTGCCTTCCTTCTACATATCAGCCTCAATAATGCATACTTCAGAAGGCAAACATGGTGGGAGAAAAGAAAAAGTAGGAAAAAAAAAGATCAACAGAATTCATTATAAAACCACATCCTGCACAAATCAGTTTGGTGTACAGAGTAGACATTTCATGAAGGCACATTGATTGATTATAACATACCATGTCATTTTATCTGTGCTACATCTGCCCTGGAGGAGAAAAAAAAACATAATGAAGGTTGCCAAGGCTAAGATAGAGCCAGGATGTTTGGCAGCTGGAATTATCTAGGCAAGTCCTGCACCCTGACAGAGAAAAGCAAGTCTATATTTAAATGAGGAGAATAAAACAAAGTCCCATCCCTCTCCACTCCAGTGCCTGTTTTCCTACATAACTACAGAAGCAGCTGCATCCCTAGAGGAAAGGATGGTAAGATGGAAGTCAGGAGAACTTGGTTCTGGTCCTGGCTCTCCCCCTTACTAGCAGTGTGACTTTGAACAAGTTATATGACTTCTTTTAGCCTCAAATTTCCTCCTCTGAAAATGGGGATAATTATTTCTGCCCTGCCTCCCTCACACAGTGGTGGGACAATAGAGGTAAGGACTATACGAGTATGAGCTGGAAATTGTTGGGTTGTTTGGGGTTTTTGTTTGTTTGTTTTGGTTGGGTTTTGGGGTTTTTTTTTTTGTTTTTTGAGAAATAAGGAGGAGGTTGGCTTAAGGCAGGGGTGGGGAACCTGCAGCCTGGAGGTCACAAGTGGCCTTCTGGGTCCTCAAGTACAGTCCTTTGATTGAATCCAAACTTCACAGAACACATCTTTTTATTAAAGGGAACTTGTTCTGTGAAATTTGGATTCAGTCAAAGAGCTGCACTCAAGGACCTAGAGGGCCATATGTGACCTCCAAGCTGAAGATTCCCTAGCCCAGCCCTAAGATATTTGGGACCATTACCATCATTATCACTGCTACTGCAACTGTGGTTTACGCAGAACTATGAAGAGATCAGTCTAAAAGAAAGGAAATGAGTGGTCTGGAGTTTTCCTTCTCTTTTCATCTGCAATTCCCAAGATCAATCCCTGGAGCTTTCAGTTCCTGGGCATCCAAAGGAGGAGGAAGACAGGGGAAGTAATGTTCACTGGTTTTGCCCAGATATCAGACTCTGATGCAGAGAGTTAATAAGTTAAAAAAAGGGAGGGGGAGAGACACAGAATCCTGAGAGGGAAGAATTGCTAAAAGTAAACTATTAACTCTCCTTGCCACACACCCAGTATTGCTTCCCTTTTCTCTCCTGCCCCCAGCTAGCCTCCCCTGGCATCAGCTGGATTAATAATAGACAAGGGAGGAAGCTGATGGTATATTTGATCAGCCTGATAGTTCTCTAGCCCTATGGCGGCTCTTAGAGTTCAAGGAGTTATGAACAGAGTTCTCTCCAAGAATAATTACAGCTAGCCTCTATACAGGGCCTACTAGACCTGACACCCACTAGCCAGGTGGTCAACTTTCTCAACTATAAAATGAAAAGCTTGAACTAGATGATCTCTAAAACCTCTTCCAGCCTTGACCTTACTGCTTATGATTCTGGAATTGCCTCTAGATCTAGAATAGCTCACATCTCTATAGCATCTTAAAGTATGCCAAATAGCTTTCCCTTAAAAGGTCCATTGAGGTAAGTAGTGCCCTTATTCTCATTCCCATTTTACATGTGAAGAGACTGAGATGACTGAGGTGACATAGGTGATATGGTTTACCCAAAGCCACTGAGCCCATCTAGATTCAGCGTCCTTGCCCCTACACCCCACTGGACTCTCTCATAATACCATCACTGAGACTCCTGGGGGGAGCCTCTACTACTCTGAAACTATTTCTTCCTTTGTCCCTACAGCAATCCGGCAGGAGCTGAGCCGGATCAGCACGACATAGTGATGGGCCAGCCTCGAACTGGCCCGGGGGGTTTCCAGCCTGGCCCAGGACTCTAGGAAGACTGAATCATCTCACAGGGCACCAAGGTGCTCCAAGGGCACTTCCCACCCCTCACCCTCACCCCACCCCACCCTCTACTCCTTCGTCCAGAATCCCTTTTTATTAGCAGACTCAGCACACGGTGAAGCTTTGCTGTCTGAGATCCACTTCATTTAAAAAATCTTAACCTAAAGGAAAAAAAATTTTAAAAAAAAGGATTTGAAATTCCTGGATTTTCTCAAGCCCACCTGACACCACCCATTTGGTTGTTTGTTGCCTTTTTTGTATTTTGTATTTGCTTATCTACGTGTAGGACGTTTCTTTTTAGTGGTAGAGAGGACATCAGGAGCCAATTGCTTCCTAGGTGACAGAAGGGCCCTGGGCCCAGCCATCAGCAGCTGAGGAGCATCTGCCAACAGTAAGGGGACAGTTGTCATGAGCGGGGCCCCACCTGGAAACGCAAAGGCAGAGGCGCTGGGGGCGAGGGATGAGTGGGTGGATTCCAGGGTCTCACAATATCCAAATGGTACGTCAGTGCACCGCAGTATCTGTGTTCATATGGGTAATAAACTGTTTCCTGTCCACCCAGAGCACTGGCTCTTGGCGTCTTGGCTTTGTCTCATCTACCATAAAAACATCAGCTAATATAATGGCAACGTGTCCCATTTGTACTGGCCCCTTCCACATGTCAAAGCGTTTTCCAACCTGTTATTTCATCTCATCGTCACAAGATCTCCATTATATAGGTGAGAGAGTGCCCTTTCCATTTTACAGGTAAGAAAACTGATGTCCAGAGACAAGAAGAACATAAGATCTTAGAGTTAGAGAGGACCTTAACCATCCTTTCAAGTCTAGACCAGCCCCCTCATCTCACTGGAAACAAGTCTAGGTCACACAGCTGAGAATTATCAGTCAGGACTGAAACTTGGGTCTCCTGATTCCAAATCCAGAATTCTTTACAACATACCATACCTCTAGAAAAAAAAAAAAGAAAAAAACCTTCATGTTTTTAATGTACTTTAAGGTCAACAAAGCACATTTCCTCATTGTAATCCTGCCATCATTTATAGGATCATAAATTTAGAACCAGAAGGGATCTTAGAGGTCATCTGGCCCCACCCCCTCACATTATTTATTAGGAAACTGTAAGCCAAAAGTCTAGGGATTCACCTAAGGTGATACAACCAGTAAGAGGCAGAGTAAGGATTTGAATCCAGGAATTCTGAGTCTAAATCCAAACAAAATCTCCAAAAAATCCCAACAATTGATATTACAAACTAGAATTTAATAACTGGCTGCTAGAAATCACATCATTTCATATGATACACTGTGAGGTAGATGCCACTTTACAAATGAGGAAATTGAGGCTTAAATAGATAAAGTGATTTCACACTATCACACATCTACTTAGGACAAGAATGCTTATGCTGGGGTCCAGGAACCCCTAAGGATAGATTTCAGTGGGTCTCTGAACTTAAACGGGGAAAGGGTTGGGGAAGTACATCTTTATTTCAACACAATTGGTTTCCTCTGCAATCCTATGTATTTTGTGCATTTAAAAATATTATTCTGAGAAAGGGTCCATAGGCTTCATCAAACAGTCCAAGAAGTCCATGATCCTCAAAATGGCTAAGAACCTCTGCCTTAGTATATTTTTATCATCTCCAACTTGCAGGAAGTGGCTTGCCCATAGTCATAGCCCTAATCAAGCTGGGATTTGAATCTAGACTTCCTGTCTCTAGGACAAGCGGCAGCTAGAGTGGTGGGCCTGGGGCTGGGAAGGCTCATCTTTCTGAGTTCACATCTGGCCTCTGACATTGGCTATGTGACCCTTGGCAAATCACTTAACCCTGTTTATCTCAGTTCTGTCATGGAAAATGAGCTGGAGAAGGAAATGGTAAACCACTCCGGTATCTTTACCAAGAAAACCCCCATATGGGATCACAAAGAGTCAGACATGACTAAACAACAAAAGTTATGGTCTCCAAGTTCAGCATGCTAGATCAGAAGAAGGGGATGTTGGCTGGGAACAAGGTGATCATGGAAGGTTTCCTAGGGGAGAGGCAGGATGGAATCCCTGGAGGGTTGACCTCAAATGCCAAACTGAGAGGACCATAACAATCCCTGCCATCTTGAAGCAGCCTAGATACCTAGTTTAGCATCTAGGCAGTAGTCATGATGAGTTGATAGCAAGCTGGCATGAGGTGGGCTGAATTCTGTTCCTCCCCCGCTTGATCCCAGAATAGCAATGGACTGACCAAAGTGCCAACACCACCTTCACCTTCTAACTGAGGGTGTACTTCCCACTGTTTATCCTGTCTGTGGTTTCTAGGACTTGCCCTGAGTACAGTTATCCCTTCCACATCGTCACTTTCCCCATTGTAGCTTTGCTGTATTGTGGATCAGCATGAGAAATTAAATGGGAATTTGGGGGGAGTTTTGTAGAAGCTGCAGCAGATAACAAGAGGCCAGTTTTAGACTACACAAAAAGTTTAGAAACTCAGAAATGTGTAAGATATATGTATAATCTCATAATATTAACACCCCATAAAAGAAAAAAGAAGAAATACAGACTTCTCTAGTACCAAGGGAGGGCCAAAAGGTTTTACATAGATTTTCCAGATGGGGCTGGGGGATGGATGGACACCATGCCTCTAACTCCTGCCATGTGGAAGGGATAATTGTAGAAAGATTCCTAGGGACAACTTTGGAACTAAAGCTTCAAAGGTTACAGGATGTTTTTTCACCCCCACCACCACGTATGGAGCAGCTCCAAGGCATCTTGTCTTCCCTATTTGAGCCTCTGACAATGGGGCCGTTAAAACATTACTTAGAGGTCTGATGCCAGCAACAGATCCCTTACAAAAGACTTTTATCAGCCCAGATAAATGTTATCTGTGGTGAGTTTCATTGTAAGAAATGAGCGGTCAGAGTTGTCAGAGATGAATGGTCAATGTGACCTAAAAGAGGTGGCCTTCCTATCCATAGACCACTGAGGCAGCTAGAAGGCATAGCAGGTGTCTGGAGTAAGACCTGAGTTCAAATATGGCTGCAGATACTTGGCAGCTATATGACTTTGGGCAGGTCAATTAATTAACCTCCCCCTCAGTTTCCACAATTATAAAATGGGAAGCAAAATGGCCTCTACCTCCCAGGGACTTTATGAGAATCAAACAAGATAATATTTGTAAAGCTCTTAGAACAGTGCCTAGAATATAATAAATGCTTGTTTTCTTCCTTCCCTCTCAGCTGGATAGGGGCTCAAGTCCTACCTCTTCTTCATTTCTGGGGTCATTTGGGGTTTGATTCTATAGGAAAGAATTGCTTGGGGAAAAACGTGTGAATCATTCCTGACAAGGGCCATCGAGGCAGTAGTCTATCTCTCCTATTACTTTAATTTTTCATATTTTTTTATTTATTTGGGGGGAATTGGAGCGAGGCAATTGGGGTTAAGTGATTTGCCCAGGGTCACACAGCTAGTAAGTTTCTGAGACCAGATATGAATTCTGGTCCTCCCCACTCTAGGGTCAATACGCTATTTACTGTGCCACCTAGCTGCCCCCTCCTTTTACTTTAAGAAAGATTCTTGGTGACCCTAGTTTCTTCTATCCCCAAACAGGAATTTTCAGGCATCTCTCTACTTCCCCAGTAATTCCCTATCTGGAATGATTATCCATAGTACATAGAATGCCAGATTTGCAAGAGCTTCTAAAAATCGGCTGGTCCATTTACAGATGAGGAAACTGAGAGTTAGGTATGAGAAAACTAACTTGCCCAAGGTAAGAGTGGCAAAACCAAGTAGTTGAATGCAAAATGCTTCAACTTCCCTCTCAAAAAATTACTCTTTTTCATAACATCGGACCTCATTATCATAGCATTAATATGGCATTCTAAGGTTTGCAATGCACTTTACATATATGATCTCGTTTTATTCTCACGCTTTGTTGTAGCTGTTCATCCTTCATTTTCAAAGAGAACCAATGACATTGCAGATGAGAGCCCTGAGAGGTAGGTGCTATTATTATCCCCATTTTACAGATGAGGAAACTGAGGCAAGTAAAAGTTCAACAAATTGCCTAAAGGTCATACAGCTAATAAATGTCTGAGGCAAAACGTGAATTCATGTCTTCCTGACTGCAAGGCTAGTGCTCTCTACAGCTGCCTATGACCTCTTGCTCCTCACTCCTGTTCAGCTATATCACAAGTTTGTTTCTATTTCTCATCACCAGCAGCCCCATTCCTATTCAACGAAAGTTTCCCTCTCCTCAGCTGTTTACTGTCAGCTAGCTTTCCCAATGGAAAGGGAAAATTAAATAAGGATAACATCACTCAAATAGCATCTTATTTCGCTAAGATGATACAACTAGTGAACTAGAATCTTCTGTCTTTAAATTCAACATTCTTTTAACTAATAATTCAAACTAGGGATGTTCCGGAGGCCTAGCACTTCTGACGCAGGGGCTTGCTGAGCTCATCCACCTTCGTTGTCCACCTGTCACCCAAGTCTTACCAGAGGATCCAAGAAGCTGTAGCATGTACAGCAGCCACACCCCAGTAAAACTATCTGGGGTGTATGAGTTAAACCAAGGTTGGGGAATTGAGGGGTCTCAAACCTACCGGTGAGTTAGGGGGATATCTAGCCCAAGCACATGAAGATTTCCCCTGGTGGAATGGGTGGATGAGAACAACTTGTTTCAATGGCCACGAAGGCAGCTGAATCTGGCACTGCGGAGCACTTAGAGCTTGGTCAGACATCTAAGACACCAGGGCATCCACTGCATCCTGGGCCATTGACAGCCTCCTTGATTTTTATCCTACCCTGGATTTAGATGACTCTGGAAGAGAAAGCAAGGTTGACAACTTCATGCAACTCAGCCTCCTTAAATCCAATTCACACATAAGATAAGACATCACCGTGAGGTCATAGGTCCACTTGAAAAAGGAAAAACCAACAAAGATTCCAGCTAAGAAGTTTTTGGCTGAGGCCCCTGTCTTGTCAGTCTCATCCCTGCCAGGGCATCAGAGCCCAGGGAAAACAATACTCAAATCCAAAAGAAAGAGTTAAAAGTGGTAGGATTTCCAGGTGACTGAGGATGGAGTTTGGGGGTTGGAGGGAGAGAGTAAAGAGTGATTCAATACAACTGCTGTCATACTTCACACTATGCTGGCTCAGCACGAAGCTTGCCCCACTCTCCCTAGGGCCCTCATACTACAGCAGTGCCAGAATTGCCAAAAAGACAAGAGCAGGGGTGGGGAACCTGCAGCCTTGAAGCCACATGAGGCATTCTAGGTCCTGGGGTGTGGCCTTCTGACTGACTCCAAATTTTACAGAACAAATCCTTTTATTAAGGGGATTTGCTCTGTGAGGTTTGGATTTAGTCAAAAGGCCACCCTTGAAGACCTAGAGGGGCATATATGGCCTCAAGGCCCCAGATTCCCCATCCCTGGACTAGAGCCACCAGGCAGCAATGTGCTAGTAAATGTTTAACATTCAGCTTTCCAAAAAGAAGGCCATACTTTTAATCTACTTTATTAACATTTTCTCCATCATTCTGGTTGTTCAGTCATTTTCAGTCATGTCTGACTCCTGTTCTTTATGACCCTACTGGGGGCTTTTTTTTGGCAGAGATACTGGAATGGTTCGCCATGTCCTTCTCCAGCTCATTTTACAGATGAAGAAACTGAGGCAAACCGGGTTAAGTGACTCACCCAGGACCACACAGCTAATAAGATGTAAACACAGGAAGAGGAATCTTGCTGACTCTATGTACTGTGTCACCTGGCTGCCCCTATCATTTCTTATGTCTATACAATCAGCAAAATAATAAATCAAGCCTTGATTTGTAGCATTTGCTGATTTCTGACGCACAAATGCTTACGCCACTTGCTGGCTTTTCTGGTTTCTGCTGTTTCTTTTCCTGTGCCAGTTGCCCTGGGGGAAAGGTAGCCTTGGAGATACCAGATTCTGTCAGTGTGCTGATGGTGTGGGGGAGGGGGGAAACAGAAAATGGAAGCATCTATCTTGAAGGAAAAAAGGACCATCTAATCTAAACAGATTTTTGATTTTCTCTGGGCTTTGAAACTTTTGTCATCCCTGGTGCCCCTAAAGAATAATCCCCCCTTAGCAGGTCATTAGGTGTATCATTCAGAGGAAAGAAATCTATAAAAATAAAAGTATTAGAGTCACTCAAGAGTTTATAATAACTTATTAGTTATTAATAGATCAGTTAGCTAATCTACTAATAATTAGTTAATCTACATTTAAAGGGCAAGAGATAATAAAGGATAAAGCTGGATCTCCCCATTCAAATTATTCTAGGGTATATCCACCCTCAAAAGCAATCTACTCTTCCTCCAGTTATATACATTATACATAAATACACATACACACAATTATATATATATATACATGTATACCTATACATAGAGAAATACACACGCATACATATATATGTAAAATAACTTGGCAGTCATCTCAGAGGGAAGGCACACGTAGGAAAGGTTACCAAGAAAGGTTTCTTGCAGAAGATAGAATTTTAGCTGAGACTTGAAGAAAGCCAGGGAAACTGGGAGGCAGAGATGAGGAGGGAGAGAATCCTGGACATGAGGCACAGCCAGTGAAAATCCCCGGAATCGGGAGATGGAGCGTCTTGTTTGAGAAACACGGAAGAAGAAGAACAAGGAAGCCCATGTCAGACTAGAGAGTGCCCCAAGAGACATGAAGCGTGAGAAGACTGAAAAGGTAGGAAAGGGCAAGGTTAGCAAGAACTTTAAAAGCCACACTGAGCGTTCTATATTTGATTCTGGAGGTGATGGGAAACCATCAGACTTGAGGGAGGAATGATGGTCAGACCTGTGCTTTAAGATCACTGTTTTGTTTTGTTTTTATTTTGGGGAGGCAGCCAGGGTTAAATGACTTGCCCAGGGTCACACAGCTAGTAAGTTTCTGAGGCCAGATTTGAGCTCAAGTCTTTCCAATTCCAGACCTGATGCTCTACCCACTGAGCCACCTAGCTGCCACAAAATGAGGGTTGGTAGAGTGTGAATCAAGACGAGTTTAAATCCTGCCTCAGACACTTGGTGGTTGTTGTTCAGTTGTCTCAGTCATGCCCGACTCTTTGCGACCTCCCATTTGGGATTTTCTTGGCAGAGATACTGGAGTGGTTTGCCATTTCCTTCTCCAGGTCATTTTTGAGATGAGGAAACTGAGGCAAACTGGGTTAAGTGATTTGCCCAGGGTCACACAGCTAGTAAGTGTCTGAGGCCACATTTGAACTCAGACCTTCCTGACTTCAAGCCTGGCACTTTATCCATTGTGCCACCCAGCTGCCCTTAAGATCACTTTGACAATTGAGTGGGGGATGGGATGGAGTGGGGAAGAGACTTGAGCAGGAAGATCAACCAACAGGCTTGAGATGATGAGGGCCTGCACCAGGGTGATGGCAGTAACAGAGGAAAAGAGACATGTACCCAAGACATTGTGACGTGAGGATGGACAGAAGTTGGCAGCACACTGGATGTTGGGGAGAGAGAGAGTGATGGATCATCTAAGTTTCCAGCCTGGGTGACTAAGAGAATGATGGAACCCTCAACAATCATAGGGAAGCTGGGAAGAGGAGGGTTTATAGGGAAAAGAGGGGATAAGTTTGGGATGTGTTGACTTGAAGATGTCTGTGGGACATCCAGGTTGAGATATCCAACAGCCTGTTGCAGATGTGAGACCGGACATCAATTAGGGCTGGATAAATAAAATCATCGTATTATCACTGTTATCATGGAATTCATGACAGTATATGAGATCACCAAGCAAAACCATAGAGAGAAAAAAGAGAAGACTGCACAGGGTAGAGTCTCCAAGGATACCCATGGTTACTCATGGAGGCCTGGAGGATGATCCAAATGGACCAAGAAGGAACAATCTGTTTGGAGGAGAACCAGGAGAGAGTAGGGCTTCAAAAACCTGCAGAGAAGAAAGCTATCAAGATGAGAGTTGATAATCAACTGTGTCAAAGGTTATAGAGAGAGATCAAAAAAGATGAGGACTGAAGAAAGGTCATTATAAAATAGGAGGAAAGAGCTGGAAGAAACTCTTAGAATATGAAATATTTGAACTTCAGGCCATCTTAAAATGAAAGAACGAAGGTTAAAGCTGCACAGGGTTTCAAATATCCAACACCTCCCTTATATGACATATCCCCTCTAAACACATTTCAGCCATTTTTTAAATACCTCCACATGATAGAAATCACAGTCTCAAGATGCAATCTATTCAGTTGCTGGATGGCTCTAATGATATTTCTTGCATTGAGCTGAAATATTGAATTAGACCTTCTATCTTCTACTTCAAGCAAAACAACTTTAGTCCTCCTTCTGTAGGACAACCAAACCTTCAAATACTTAAAGGTAATGATGTTTGCCTCTCCCAAGTTTTCTTTTCTCCCAGCTCCCCAGTTGCTTTAACTCATCCTCACTCAGGAGGTGATAAATGTCTAAGGTGGTAAGGGAATATCCACAACAGCTATCTGAGGATTACTGAGTCTTTGGAGGAGCAGTGCCCAGTTTGGATCCTCCGATAATTACCTGGGACCTTGTTCTTTTGTTGAATCAAAAGGAAGAGGAAGGATCCACATGTGTGTTCCTTATTCTTCTTTCATAGGCTGACTGTTAGATCAAGACAGGTCATCCAGTTGCATTTGGTGGGAAAGGGTAGAAGGTGTAGTCTCCTTCTATATTTTTATGGTCCTGTTATTAATAAATTCTAACATAGCACCCTCCTTATCTCTAGCCCCACCCCAGTCTGGAATATAGGATAAGAGGAGAACAAGGGGCAGTCTAGACCCAGAGAAGAACACAAGTACCATAGCTGTTTGGCTTAGATTGGAAACAAAGCCTCAAGGTCATCCCCTCCCTATCCCACCCTCCTTATAAATGTATCCCCAAAACACGGAAAGTCTAAAACTAGATTTAATTATTTTATTTTATTTTAAGTCCAGAAACTTACGAGTTTCAAACATCTATGGTATTTGTTTTTCACAGGACAATTCTGGTCAAGGGCCTCACAGGCCAGACGAAGTATCCAGTGGAACAGACCATAGGCTAACATGTTGATACCCTTTCATGGCTGGTGACCCTGAGAATGAGCTCCAAATAATTTTTGGAAGCTGTTCTGAAAAGCATAAAGTGATACATAAACATAAAAGAGAACATTAGACTCATAAAATATCAAAACTGGAAGGGAGTTTAGACTCATGGAATGTAGAACGTTGGAGCTGTAAGTTTATTAACAAGATTCAGTGGTTCGAATTGACTCATTCACAGTCACCCAGCACATTAATGACAGATCTAAGAATCAAACCAAGGTCTCTTACGTCTGAGTACAATGACCTTTTATGACTGGGGACATTTCACCAAGAAGACTGGAACATGTCCATAAGAATACAAATTCCATCTCAAAGGCTATTTCTTCAGATGCTACGAAAAGGAGTAGCTTAGGCAGTTCCCCTTCAGTGCCTAGTTGTCACAGTAGCATCCTTTGGGGAGCAAAGGGGAAGTTGGATCATAGGCTCAGGATTACAGCTCTCTGGGCCTTGGGATCTCATGCTTCCTATATCAGTGGTCAGTCTACTATTGGTGCTGTGGGAAGAGGACAGTAACGACTTAATGATCTATGAGAGAATTCCAGTTTCATAATGCTAATGGAGACCAACCTTCCTGCCCCCTTATCCCAGCAGGCCCCAAGCTGACCAGGGGTCAGATCTTATCAGGAACAATCCTTCCCATGTTTCTCTACCTTTCAACAAAGACCAGCAATGAACCCTTCTAAGCAGCTGGACTTCCAGTAAGGAGAGGTGTTTTCTTTTGTCTGAAAGTCATAAATCATAATAGGCTGTTTAGAAATCCTGGGTAACATTGGGAGAAAGAAATGAAGCAGGCCACCATCAGAGTACAAAAAATATAGTCATTATAGAAAGGGAACGCAGCCCTGGAACTGTCCAACTACAGAATGTCAGTGCTGAAAGGGGCCTTAGAGACAATCCATTCTGATCACTTAATCTTATCAGTGAGGAAGCTTGAGAGCCAGAGAGGGAAAATTAACTTATTCAAGAAAATGGTTCTGGTGACAGTATAAAAATCCAGGCTCCTGCCTCTGAACCCAGAGTTTTTCCACAACACCTTTCACTGGACTTAAAATGACCCTACTCAGAGTTCCCTCACAGAGAAACTGACTTGTCAGGGGATTCAATTTGCAGGGGTTGGGGTACAAAGAAGCCTTTGTTCCAAGATGTGGGCTGATGTCTATGACCACCCAGCTACCCAGGAGTGACCTACGTGGAGCCACACCCACCAGCGTCAGGGGCCACAAGTTAGGGGTAAGGGAGTGGTATGATATGAGAAGGGGCAAGGCACCCTGACTCAAATATGTCTCTCCCTTTTCCACTGAGTGGCTATTATAAATTCATTCCTTGGAGTCTTAAAAAAAATATATTCAAACAAAGATACCCAGGGGAAGCAACGGGATAAAGTAGAAAAACATTGGCAAGGGATTTGGGGTATTCTGGTACCAGATCTGCCAGCAGAGTTTATTGCTAGAACTCTCTGGGCCCCAGTTCCCTCATTGAAAAAAATGAGCCTTAGACCATCTCGAAGCCCTGCTCCCCACCCCGTTTCCCTCCAATGGCTCTGATATGCTGTACTACATGAATCTAAGGTCCCTTTCAGCATTCATCTTCTGCTCTAGAGACCAGCCATGGCATGTGCTCAGAAACAAGAAGCCAAAAAAGCACTAGGGGAATGAAAATGCTGAAGAACCAGTTCTTCTGCATGGACCAGATTTGCATGATGGAAAAAATTATTAATAACTTCAGCATAAGGACCACCCTTGGGCTCCTTTAGTAAGGAGCCCCAGACCACTCCCAAGCAAGGTTAAATTCTATCCCTCCTCCTCCCTACCACCTTCAGGATACTGGATCACAGAATTCAGAACTGAAAGGAACCTTCTAGATCATCTGCTTAGTCTAACTCTCCCAGAACAATTCTGGTCCAGAACACAGTAAAAGTAGGACTGGAATTCAAACCCAGATCTTCTGACTCAAAATGAAAGTGCTTTAGCTGCTATATCTGTGCAAAAGGAGAATTCTGTTTTTTCTGCTCTCTCATTTCTCAGGACTGAAAGCAAGGAGTCCAGCAGGTCATGGGATCTGGCCCCCTGCTCAGAGCATCATGGGAGCTTCCTGGAGGCAGGACAGAGGTGGGTGGGGTTTGTTGTTTTTGCTCAATTTAAATGAGGATACATTCCAATATTTTGGCCATTTCAGATAACCAACTCAGGATCTACAGTTCACATTAAGGACTTCTGGGCCAACCCTTTTTTCCAAGCAAGTTAGGTCCCCGAACCAGGCCCAAGTTGGCCCTATCAATTAAATGGAACATAGGTTAGAAGACTTTCGAGGCCTTCTTATAGATCCTCTTTGTCCTTGAGGCAGGTCCTATGGTGTCTTTGAAGACAAAATCCCAGAGAACTTGGACCCAGGAATGGTGCTGGGGCAGGTTGTCATAATATTCCGGGGCAATTTTCCGCACCTGTAGAGAAGAGAGAGAGTTGGTCAGAGCCATAGAATGCTACAGGTGAAAAGAGTTAAGACAGGAGTGGGGAAGTTTGGCTTTGGTCAAAGAGTCACACTTGAGGACTTGGAAGGTCACATGTGGTATCCAGGCCACAGGTTCCTCACCCCTGGCTTAGAGACCATAGGACTTAGAGCTATAAAGGACTTTACTGATGACCCAGGTCATCATTTTAGAGATGAATCCCAAGGTCACATACAACCAGTAGCAGAGACCTGAACACAGGTCTTCTGACTTCTGAGAAAGGCTCATGATCTACACTGGCAACCAGCCTTTTCCCTGCAGGAACCTTAGTCCCCTCATCTATAAAATGCAGGAATGTTGTATGGAAAAATGCTTAAAATCTCATCTGCTATTCTTATTATTATCATTGTACTTTGAAACTTAGTACAAGGTGTATATCATACATGAAGGAGAATTGGAGTGAATCATATCTCCCTATGTCCAGGCCTCTCACACCTATGAGGAAATAACAGAATCGAGATCCAACCCCTTCACTTTACCTGTCTGAGGTAACATGACAAGATGGTAACCAAACTGGGGCTAAAGCCTAGGTTTCTTAATTGCTAATCCAAAGCAAAGATGGCAAAGATTGTGCATGGAGCTACCAGTATCTACTCCCCTCCATAGCATTCTTCTCTTTTAGTGCAGAAAACATAAGACTTCAGAAATACAATGGAATGGAGAGGTAGGTGGAACTTGAGAGAGGTCTTGAGAATTTCAGAGTCTAGTGCACACTTGTGCAACACATAGGGTTTAGAGGGCCATGAGTGGCCTTGAGGCCTCAGGCTCCCCACCCCTGGTTTACCTATGAAGTAAGGATTAGATTTGTCCTCCTTGAGGCAAAAAGACAAAACAATGAACAGTGAATAGGAGCTGCAAAAAAGGCTTCCTGTGACAAAAAGAGCTAGCCACAAAGTAGAATAGCCTGCCTTAGGATACAGCAGGTTCTCTCTATCACTAAACATCTCTGAAGCTGGGCAGTGGAGGGAGAATTCCTGTTCAGATGTAAGTTGATCTCCAAAGTCCATCTCAGCTCTGAAATTCTAATTCTTTATGTACTTTTCCCCAACCTATCTACTCTGATGTCACTCTTCCCAAGGCAAGGCGACTAGTCTCCAATATTTCATACATCAGTAGAAATGATCCACTGTAGGTCCTGTGGGGGCCATTTTGGTAGAGGAGAATTAGCACCCACCTTGTAGTCAGAGTACTTGGGTTTAAATTCCACCTCTGATAATGTCCACCTATGCAATTTAGGACAAGTCACTTAGTCTCCCTGAGCCTCAGGGTTCCCGTATGTCCCATCAGGGGGTTGAACTAGGTGGCCTCTGAGATCCCTTTTGCCTCTAGTTCTATGAGCCTAGGAGGGCTCACTCAAGGTCTTTGTACTTCAAGCTTGACCTATGAGTAGGAAAGGTCTGGCAATCTCAACTTTCCTTTTCTGTGGCTTCTAGAATCCACAGTTGCCAATTAGTCCCCAAGAAGCCTGAGAAGTCCTAACTCACTGGCCCAAGCTTGACTCAGGAATGCAAAGAACCTTGAAACACATAGCATTGAGAGCATCCTGTGGTGTCATATAGTGATGAGAATCCTGGATCTGGGGAATCTGCATTTGAACCAACTCTGCTATTTAGGCAAGTCTTCTCTCAAGGTCTCTGTTCTTCCTCTATCCCATACCAGTAGCAGCAATAATTCACATCATATAGCACGTTAAGATTTACAAAGCTCTTTCCTTGCAACACCACTTTAAGGTGGGATGGCATTTTGTTGGTGTTCAGTTGTTTCAATCAAGTCCAACTCTTTGTGACCCCATTTGGAGTTTACATGGAAAAAAAACATTGGATTGATTTATCATTTCCTTTTCCAGCTCATTTTATAGATGAGGAAACTGAGGCAAACTCAGTTAAATGACTTACCTAAGATCAGACAGTTATTAAGTTAAACCTGGGTTCACATTTGAACTCAGTCAGATCTTCCTGACCCCAGGTGTGGTGCTTTATTTACTATACCAGCTGGCTGCCCAATGACCATGTTATTATGTCCATTTTAAGGTGGAGAAATTGAGATAATGACTTGCCCTATGCAAACAGTTGCATAGCTAATATCAGAATTCAAACCTAAGTCTCCTTATCTCCAAACCTAATATCCTTTCTACTTCATAATGTCAATAAGTACTTTGGACTAAGTATTCCCTGAGGTCTTCCTAAGAAAGCAAGTGATATGGTAAAAAAAAAAATAAAAAATAAAAAAATCATTGGACTTGGAGTCAGAAACTCTAATCAACAACGGTCACGTCAAAACTCACATCAATGCAAAAACCAATCTTGATTCCAAATCTTTTCCACTGAGAGAGGGCCATGATATGGATATGGAATGCTACAATGTGTTTTGTGTCAATTACTGGGAAGTGACAATGTTGTGTGTGTGTGTGTGTGTGTGTGTGTGTGTGTGTGTATTTTAAGCTTTGGATTTTATTTCCTGGACCAGGCAGACTAGATGTATGATTTTGAATCTATTTTCTTACTAATAAAAAGAATTTTAAAATAACTTGCCTGGCCTTCCTCTCCCAGGTTGTTATAAAGAAAATACTTTGTATAGTGTAAAACACTATATATGACTCCCATAATGCTGCCCCAGATGACACTATCCATGTGACCTTAGGCAAGCCATTTTACATCTAGGTGCCTCGAGTTCCTCATCAGTTAAATGAAAGGACATTTGAGGTCCTTCTCCAGCTCAGAACCCAGAATCATTGCTAAATTCCCTTTAAACAAGAACAATCACCCTTTCCAGATTCAAGCCCCTCCCAATCCTACCCTTCAGGGGAGGATTCCAAAGGAGCCACCTTCCCTCAGGCCTCCCCATCACCACACCCTACCTTGTACTTAAGGGGAACTGGGAATTAGGTCTGGGAGTCAAGGATAGAATCTGGACTGGGAGGGAAGAAGTTCTTTTGCTTGCTTGCTTCCTGGTAATCTCACCTCTAGACCCAGATGGCTCTGGGCTTTGCACAGCCCACCTTCACTTAAATGCAAGTCATGGCATCACCTTGCTGATGCAAGAAGGAAGGACAAACAGTCCTGTTGCTCCAGTCTTTTCTGAGGTTTCAGTAGGTGTTCTCAGCGGGAACTGCCTCCGTGCAGAAACCAAAGCAAGCCCCTGAGGCTATTTACTACTTCGATAGGGAGACAATTTTTATTGGACAGCTGAAATAACTCAACTAGAAGGAAATTTAAAAGGGAAATTCTGTGTCCTATAGAGCACAGACAATGGAAGCAGACTTAAGAGTTCACTGTAGTCATCTTAGCCACAACTGTTCTCCACCCCCACCCCCACACCTCCACTTTAGCATCCAGTCTGGGGCTAGGCACAGAACAATAAATATTTCACACATAAGGAGACTCTATGGGCTGGGAACAAAAAACAAATTTTATAATTTATAAGTTCAACTTCCTCATTTTGCTGATGAGGAAGCTAAGGTCCAAGGAGGGGGATGTGACTTGCCCAAGGCATTAGGCAAAAGCTCTCTCATGTTGCTGTAGATGAGATGGAGAGATTGGGGTTGGGTGATGTCAAAGCATTGGAGATATTCAGAGTCTGAGAGTTGAAAGGAATCCTAGAGGTTTAGTTTATTAATGGGAAAAACTAATGCTTGTAGACCCTGACTTGGCAAGATTCTCTCCACTTTCATAAGATCCTTGACAAGTAGTCAGATGACTATTTCCATAATTAAGAATTCTGGCCATTTGAGAAAATTTGGATAAAAGGGAGAAGGCATGAGATGGGCATAAAGGAAGGGGAGCCATGTCTAAGGTCTGAGCATTCCTTGTGTGACTGAGGACAGAGGTCACTGAAGTTGGGGGTTGAGGAACTGAAAGAACATGGTATGGAAGGGGACAGGACTTGGAGTAAAGAAAACTGGGAGCTAGGCACTAAGCTTATTGAATAGGAGGAAGAAGGGTCTGGAGGTCCAAAGGAGAAAACAATAAGAATCTGCACTCAGGATGCCGCAAATTTCCAAGGGGGAAAAGGTAACAATTTTTGTTCATCCTTCTTTCTCAATGAGGACCAACAGACAACACAAGGTGATACCTTGACTTGGGAGGGATTTGAATGCAAGTGAGGCTCAAAGTCCAGCATCAAAGATTGCATTTGGTTTTCTTGCGTATTGTACTGTTGATTCAGATTGAATTTACAGGCCACTAAAATCCTCCTCTTCTTCACATGAGCTATTATCCAATCACATTTGCCATTAGGTGGGATTAGAACTGGTAGGATTGAGGCTAATAGCTCCTCAATGTCAACCTGGAGAGAAGTCTCTAAAAAACATTATTACTCTAGAATATAGAGTCAAGATGTTTATCAGGGCTTTAGGCATACAAGGCCCAAAGCTAAAATGAGTAACTAGTGTCAGAGTTGTAACCCAAAAAGATTTCAACAGGTTAAAACAATGCACTTAAAAAATGAAATTTTACTTGAAAAAAAAATAGCACCCTGCTCGAAAGTGAAAAAAAGGTCAATAGGGTGCTGGGAGGTGTTCTAGGAGATGTTGGTGGGTGTCTTTTTGTGTATATTGCAGAGGGAGTCGGAGTAGGGGGGAGTGAATTACTTTTGAAGGTACGTTGGAATACTAAGATTCTATGGTTACAAGATGGCAGAGACATGTCAACAGGTATGCTCAGAACTGGTAAAATTAAGGTTAATGGCTCAATGTCGACTTCAAAAGAGAC
Source organism: Bettongia penicillata ogilbyi (assembly GCA_023548195.1). NCBI lineage: Eukaryota > Metazoa > Chordata > Mammalia > Diprotodontia > Potoroidae > Bettongia > Bettongia penicillata. The sequence continues at coordinate 1,104,292 of JAJHZJ010000889.1, read as the reverse complement.
CTCTAGAAACCACAATACTGTGACCTCTTTGGGAATTTCCCATCCAAGTTATGAATTTCTAATTGTTCATCATTAGTCTTCAAAGTTCCACCTCAGTCTCATCTCAGGGGAAAGGGAAGCAAAATATCTGGGTGATCCACAGCCTTGATAATAAAACCAGTCTTCTCAGCACCCTAGTCTGCGTAAATGGTTGTCATCCAACCTGATGAAGTGAGAGCACTGAATCAGCTAAACTGGGGAAATTGGCATGTAAGTAGTCACCTGACCATTCTTTCTTGGTCTCCTTTGCTGGATCCTCTCCTAGACCAGGACCTCTAACTACATGTGTCCTAGGCCCTCTTTTCTTCTCCCTCTATACTACTTCACTTGGTGATCTCATCAGCTCCCATGGATTTAATTACCATTTTTACACTGATAATTCTCAAATTTACCTATCCAGCCCCAAATTCTCTGCTGACCTCCAATCTCACATCTCTAACTGCCTTTCAGATGTCTTGAACTAGAGGTCCAGCAGACATCTTAAACTCAGTATGTCCAAAATGGAATTTATGATCTTTCCCCCTAAAACTCACCCTCTCCGCACCTCCTGTTGTCCAGTTATTTCCATTGTGTCTGATTCGCCATGATCCCATTTGGGGTTTTCTTAGCAAAGATACTGGTTTTGTCATTTCCTTCTCCAAACAATGAGTTTGTCATTTCCTCTCCAGCTCATTTTACAGATGAGGACATGGAGTTTATGTGAAACAGGGTTAAGTGACTTTCCTAGGATCATACAGCTAGTAAGTCTCTAAGGCCAGATCTGAACTCAGGAAGATAAGTCTTCTTGACTTTAGACCCAGCACTTTGTCCATTGTGCCACCTCCTACCTTCTCCATTACTGTAGAGGACAACACCATCCTTCCAGACCCTCAGGCTTGAAATCTAGGAAGCATTCAGAATTCCTCACTATCTCTCACACACAACTCCCTCCTCACCTTTGCAACATCTCTTGCACACACGTGCACACACACACACACACACACCCAACACTGCCATCATGCTAGTGTATGCCCTCATCACCTCACATGTTGATTACTGTAGGTCTACTTGCTTTAATACTCTCCCCATTCCACTATTCAGCCACAAGTGACTTTCCTAAAGTGCAGATCTGATCATGTCCCCCCCCACTCCTACTCAGCAAACTCCAGTGGCTCCCTATTGCCTCCAGGAGTAGATATAAAATGTTCTGTTTGGCATTCAAAGCCATTCATAACCTAGCCTCCTTACCCCACACACACATACACCTTTCTGGTCTTTTACTTTACTCCCTGACGGGTACCAGTGACTCCTGGTTATTCCACAAATAAGACACTCCATCTCTCCTCCAGGCTTTTTTTCTGGCTGCTCCCCCATGTCTGGAACACTTTTCCCTTCTGTGCTCCAACTACTCCCTGACTTCCTTTAAGTCCCAACTAAAATCCAACCTTCTATAGGAAACTTTTCTCAACCCCTCTTAATTCCAATGCCTTCACTCTGTCAAATATTTCTTTATCCTGTATATAGCTTGCTTTGTATATGTTTGTTTGCATATTGTTAAGTTCTTTAAGGGCAGGAAGTATCTTTTGTCCTTTTTTTTGTATCCCCAGTACTTAGTACAATGCCTGGCATATAGTAGGTATTTAATAAATGTTGATTGACTGATTGATTGGACACCAGCTTGGGACTTTGTCAGCCTTCAAGGATGCTGGAGCACTCTCTGGGGTGCCAAGTCCCCCTTTTCAGGAGAGGATAAAATGAGATGAAAAAAGATTTTTAAGTCATCCCTCCTTTTAGGGACAAGAGGACAGCTGAGAGAAGTCAACTCCTCCTTATAGTTTTAATGACCGGAATCAACCTAATTTGCCTTTCTAGAAGGAGTTCTCAACAAGCATGTTGTGCCAGGAACTGTGTACGTGTTATACTTTCTAGTCTCATTTATATGCCCCAGTCTCTTAACTCAAGTATTGACTCCAGTTCCTGCAAGAAGCAAAAATAGGTTAAGAGTAAGGCTGTGGAGACCAACTGGCCTCAAGACTTCCAGCTGATTCTGACAAAGACTTGTGTGTTCTAAAGAGCCCAGATCTAAGAGTCAGGAGGGCTGGTTTTACTTCTGGCTAAGCTATTAATTTCCTGTATGACCTTGAGCAAGTTTTTTTCCTGTTTTCTAGACCATAATTTCTTCATCTATAAAACGGAGCTAGCAATCACTACCCTATCATGCCTCCTTCACAGGGCCACTGTGAAGATGCAATGAGATAATCCCTAGAAAGGCATAAATCAGATGTGTAAATTATTCTTAGGATTACCATCATTTTATTTGCCTAATTATATGCTGAGAGTCTAGGGGTGGTGAAGGGCTCTCCATTTTGGAAGTCCTATTTTTCTGAATTTTAATCAGCCATCAAACAAGGTTGAGAAGTATCTTAGATCCTTAAAAGAAATTTCTGCTCTGGGAGATAAGGAGAGAAGGAAGGTGTATGCCAAAGGCCTCAGTAGTGCCAGAGATTGGATTTCTTCCCAGCACTCTGTTTCTTGAAGTACAGATGTTTATAAGAGAAGGCTTTGTACATGTGCCCAGCTAAACTAGCCCAAAAAGCTTTTCTAGCAATTTCTCCCCACCCCCAGCCAACTTAAAACATTGCCCTGTAAACAAACAAAAGGCCCAGTGTCTCCAACAGAGCAAGTAAGTAAAGAAACCTTCAAATTCAGCTCAGTTTTGACTGGGTCTGAAGTTCAGCTCCAGAAATTTAGTAGAACACTAGTCATACGACATCCCATCATTTGGGACAGGTACAGGTAGAGAGAGCAGGAAGGAAGAGGAGGAGAGAGAGAAACATCAAAGAGGAGAAGTTCTATTGCTAAAATAAGCAATGTCTTCTTCCCTAGTAATGCTAGTCTGGAAGCCAAACACTACGGAGGGATGGAGCATCAGCTCCAAGAGTCTCAGAACCATAGAACACGGAATGTCAGAATTGGAAGATGCCCAACCCACGGTGTAGGTAATGTATTTCTTTTCTGCCCATGGATTTTCTCTTCCTCTAAGACAGGAAGGGAACTACAAATTCCAAGAGTTCCCTTGGCCTATTCCTTCCCTGAAGTGTCCAGAAGCAGGCTGGGTCAGTGGAAAAAACAATGGGTTCAAGGCGTAGCTCTGCCACTTAAAATAATGCTTCAGGACTTTGGCATTTATTAGCAGATTGCTTGCTGGAAGGCTTATTAAGAAACATACTGAAGATAATTGGAACACCGCAAAAGTTTAGAGAAGCAGCCTCGTAAAGGCAATGTTGGGACCTTTCCAAAGATCCCATTGTTTTCTCTCCTTGAGAATCAGGGATGCCTCCATTTGGTTGGTCTGGAGCCCAACTTTACTGAGGATTAAGCTGTTAGTTAAAGAATCAAGGTTCAAAGAAACTATGGAAGGTCAGCCTATAATTTCCAAACTAAAACTCAGTAGAACACAATCTACTGTATCTTCTTATTCTCACCCCTATCCCTAAGTAAATTAGTCTGGTTGTTGATGAAGACACTTAATTCCCTAATAATAATCTTTTGCATAGCTATTTAACTTATCTTTATTGAGAATAAAGGGATAGCTAGGTGGCACAGTAGATAGAATATTTCGTTATAGGATAGAGTGCTAGGCCTGGAGTCAGGATAACTCATCTTCCTGAGTTCAAATCCAGACTCAGACACGTCCTAGCTGTCTGGCCTTGGGCAAGTCACTTAACCCCATTTGTCTCTGTTTCCTCATCTATAAAACAAACTAGAGAAAGAAATAGCAAACCACTCCAGTATCTTTGCTTGGATTCAAGAGGACCTGAGTTCAAATCTGACCTCAGATGCTATGTGACCCTGGATAAATCATTTAACTCTGCCTCAGTTTCCTCATCTGGAAAATGAACTGGAGAAGGAAATGGCAAACCACTAGAGTATATCTGCTAAAAATAACCCTAAATAGGGTCACAAAGAATCAGACATGACTGTGATGAAACCCTAATAAAGCTCTTCCCAGTCCCAATATTGTACCTTCTTTATGGGCCCCACTGAACAGCAGGCATGCCATGATATAACCACACTGCAGGCCCCCAGATCCACTGCCCCTAGATCCAATTCACATATTTGAACAGGTGTGTCCTTGTACTCACACACAATCATACCATTCATTTAGCCTAAGACAGGACCACAATACCTAACTATCCATCTTGACCAGACAGGACCATAACAGCTAGCCAGTCGGAGGTTAGCATGACCAGGATATTTGACCACTGAACCACAGAAGGGACCCTCTCCATTAACTAATCCCTTAACAAACCCCTCCTGCCTTTTTAATATTCACAACTTCTGCTATGTAATTGCATCTTTACCCTATAAAAATCTATCTTACTTTCTCTAATGTCGCTGCTTGCTCTTGGAACCTAGCCCACTTCTGAGGGGTGTCAATTCTCAGTAAACACCTATGCTTGAATTAGAGGTCATCTGATACTGAATTTTTTGAGACAGTGTTGCCATGACATGCCATGAATCTGCAAGGCTATTACCTTGGCAGTTATTTAAACCTCATGGTGCCTTAGTTGGGGAGGTAGGTGGTGCTGTACATAGAGTGCTGGGTCTGGAGTCAGGATGATTCATCTCCCTGAGTTCAAGTTCAGCCTCAAATACTTCCAACTGTGTGACCCTGGGCAAGTCACTTAACCCTATTTGCCTCAGTTTCCTCATCTATAAAATGAGCTAGAGAAAGAAACGTCAAACCATCCCAAAAGACACCCCAATGACTTTGTTAAGAAAACCCCAAACGGGGTCACAAAGAGTCAGACACAACTAAACAAGTGCCTTAGTTTCCTCATCTGTAAAATGAGAAGATTAAACTAGATGGACGTTTCCAGTTCTAAAGCCTCCTCTTCTAGAAAATGTATGAGTGAAAATGGAAGAAAGGACAACCACATGTCAAGAATGGGGGATAATTAACCAATGGAGAACCCAAATATTTCATTGTTGTTGTTACTGGGTTGCGTCCAACTCTACATGACACCATGGACTTTTTGTCCATGAGATTTTATTGGCAAAGACACTGAAATGATTTGCCATGTCCTTCTCTAGTGTGCCCTCATTTTACAGATGAAGAATTGAAGTTAATAGGGGTTAAGTGACTTGCCCAGGGTCACACAGCTAGTGTCTGAAGCTTAATTTGAATGCAGATCTTTCTGACTCCAAGCCTGATGCCTATCCACTGCATCACCTAGATGCTCCAAAAATTCCATTAAGATCCTCGTAATGTCAGAAGCAAAACAAGACAGGAACCCAGCAGAGTGTATGAACACCTCTCACCCCCACCACAAATTTTGAGGGCAATCACATAAGTTATACTCGATGTAGTAGGCAGGGAATAATGAGTTTATAGCAGCATTCCTAGAGGAAATACCCAAATCTCTAAGATCACAGAAGCATTTGAGAACTGAGTACCAAAGAATAGAGGCAAAGTTTCTCCTACTCCTGTTTCCTTTGTAGAGAAGGGTGATCTTTCTCCATCTCTCTTTCTACCCTATCCCTGCCCCATGCCCTCCTCCCCGCTAAGCCCTACAAAGGGATTCAAAAACTAACTTGCTTTTTTCATCCAACCAACCGATTGTTTTGCTTCATCTTCCCAGAGATCCTTTCAATTTAGTTTGGATACTCCCCATCTGTCCCTAATTGAACGTGTGTGTTTGTGTGTGTGTGTGTATGTGTATATGTGTGTGTATGTGTGTGTTTTCTCCCTCCCTTAAACTTTAGGCTCTCTCCAGGTTCATTCTACATAACAACCTTTCCTGCCCGCCTGGCATTTGTGATTTACTGTTAAAGGTTTTTAAAGCTAAGACCATACGCAAGGTAGGCAATTAACCTGATTGAGCCAATTTTCATTTAGATGACCAAAGTTTAGTGTCCTAAAATGTTTCCATTGTGAGAATGACATTTATTTTTAATAAATCTACATTTCTCTTTTCAAAGATGGACCTATGAGAGTAAGAGTCCTTAGGTACAATTGACCAAAATACTTGAAGAAATCTGTAAAAGAAATATATCCATGGGAAGAATTCTTACTAATAGTAATTGCCTTTGCCTTTCTGAATGTTGGTTTACTTATATCCAAAATGAAGACAAGCACACTTGTATCACTTTCTTATAGGATCGTTTGTGAAGGAAATACTTAGTAAATGGTAAAGCACATGAAAAATGGGAATTGTTTCTATTGAGAAGGGTAGTAGTTGGGAAAGGGGTCACAGCTGCCTCAAACAGTACATATAGATTGGGTGTATAGCAAGGGAGCCCACATTCCCAGTCCAGAAACTAAGTAATAGGCCTGCATCCTAGCAGAATATCCATACTTGGCACGGGACAAGGCAGGATTCCAAGGAACATACAACCAGCCCAATTCCAAGCTGACCCAAAAGCATAGGACTCAAATAAAGAGAAATTGGAAGTGGGAAGGAGGGAAGACAGGAGACATGGAAAAAGATAAGAATGTGCTTCCCATCACTGCAAGTGTTTAAGTGGAAGTTGGATGACTACCTGTTCATGATATTACAAGGGAGTTTAGTTATTGGTTGAACTAGAAACTATTAGGGTCCCTTCTAGCTCTCAAGTTCTGTGATTCTATAAAGATGAACAAAGGATTCACAGAGAAGGATGGCAGATTCAGAGCTGGGATAAGAGATGAAGTTCCACAAGAAAGTGGCTCCACATAAATGGAACAGGCAGGATAGGAATGCTGGGCTCATGGCTCTAGATTTGATGTTCTTGCTACTACTCCACACCTTGGGGAAAATTTAAGAGTAAAAGGGAGAGAACTGAGAGAAGTCAAAGACTACAGCAACCCTTAAACTAACCACAGCTGGGCAGCTAGGTGGCACAGTGGATAGAGAGCCAGGCCTACAGTCAGGAAAATCTGAGTTCAAATCCAGCCTCAGACACTTCCTAGCTATGTGACCCTGCGCAAGTCACTTAACCCTGTTTGCCTCAGTTTACTGTAAAAATGAGCTAGAGAAGGAAATGGCAAACCACTCCAGGATCTTTGCCAAGAAAACCCCAACTGGGGTCAGGAGGCATCAGATACAACTAATTCAACAGCATCATAAAGAGTCAGATACAACAACACAACCAATAATCATTTCATTCCTCCCTTAATCTCTCTTGTCATCCCCCATCCCTAGGAAAGGTTGATTTCTCTGAGCAGTGGAATTAGCTGGATGAAGCAATGAAGAATTTTTAAAACTAAGGCACAAGTAACACATTCCCACTGGTTTAGGGTATTTCTCTATCAGCCTTTAAGCCTCATGATCTGATTTTGTCCTTGTAAGCACTGTCCGTTTGAACCTTTAGGCTCTGGATAATCATCTGCACTCTTTCATCAGATTAGATGGACTTAACTATGATTCTCTATGCATGTCTCTTTCTGTACATAAATATATAGATTTTATAGAGATATATATGTGTGTACGTCATCTCTCCCTCACACTCTCTTCCTTTAAGACACAGCTCAAGCACTATTCTCTCTGCATGAAGCTTTCCTCATCCCTCCAACTTCCCGTCTAAACTACATTTAAGCATTTTGTATATATTTGTATTTATTCATTTAATATTGAAGCTGTATACACTTATAATTGTGCTTGTCTCCTCACCAGAATATAAGCTCCCTACAAGTAGATACTGGTTTTCGTTCATCATATCTGTATCCCCAGTGCCTACTATACACATCTTGTTCAGTCAATGCCATCCATAGCGTTTTCTTAGCAAAGGTACTGCAGTGGTTAGCCATTTCCTTCTCCAGTGGATTAAGATATTAAGTGATTTGCCCTGAGTCACAGAGCTAGTGTCTGAGGCTGGACTTTAACTCAGATCTTCCTGACTCCAGGCACAGTGTAATATTCACTGAACCAGCTCGCTGCCCCTGTAGCATATGGGAGTACTTTAATAAATACCTCTTGATCGACTGAGGTCAGTTCAGTTCAAATGGAGCCCTGCTTGTAGATCTAATCACCTCATTTGTCCCCAAATGTATATGCTACGAAGTTTTTCCTTATATCTAATTGGGAGATTAATAATAATGATGATAAATAATATTCCTATAGCACTTTAAGATTGGCAAAGCACTTTACATGTTTTTTCATTCAGTCCTTACAACCATCCTATGAAGTAGGTGCTGTGGATATCCCCAGTTTATAAGTGAGGACACTGAGGCTAAATGACTTGCTCAAAGTCATACAGCTGGTAAGTGTTTGGGGCAAGATTTGAGCTCTGGTCTTCCTGACTTCAAGGCCAGCACTCTATCCACTGTACATAAAAATATGTAAGAGCATCAGAAAAATGCAAAACAAAATGCCACTCAAAATCCCCATAGGAAGGCTGTTTTGGGGGTGTCAACCAGTAAAGGGTGGTAAGAGGAGAAATCAGCGGTGGTTTTGTGGTGGTTTTGCATTAGGCTTTAATGGAATTGGTAGAAATTTAAGAGGTTAAGCAGGCGAGGAAGGACAATCTGAGCATGGATAATATTGTGAGCAAAAGTATAAGTGCCAGTCAGAGCACAGCATAGACAACAGTACAGTTTTGCTGGAATATAGATTATGTGGGAGAGCACACCCAGCATTGGTAGTGTAGCCATAACTTTCTAATGCTAGTAAAACAAAAGTGGCAACTTAAAATTAAAACATGCCAAGGTGGCACAGTGGATAGAGTACTGGTCTGAAGTCAGGAAGACTCCTCCTGCTGAGTTCAAATCCAACCTCAGACACTTACTAGCTGTGTGACTCTGGGTAAGTCATTTAACCCTGTTTGCCTCAGTTTCCTCATCTGTAAAATGAGTTGGAGAAGGAAATGGCAAACCATTCCAGTATCTTTGCCAAGGAAACCCCAAATGGGGTCACAAAGAGTCAGACACCACAGAAACTAATGGACAACAACATTGATACATTTGTCTTATGCTAATGAAATACTTCTACACACATCTGTGAAGTGTTCACACTCTCAGATGTTTGGTGGATACCTTTTGCTTAATTGTGTGTGTGTTATCTTTTTTTACGTGAATGTCTGGCACATTGCAAATGGCATTATCTTTGTTGTATTGGTACAACTGGTGACCTCTCACACACTCAGCTGTAACATTTTGGAAAGTTTTATCAGCTAGCAAAATTTTCAGTTAGTAATTATTCAAAAGTCATTAAATTTGCTGCATATAAAGACTGAACTTCAAATCACTGTAAGGTTAATAATTGCTTATTGAATTAGTTTTGATATTAGCACTGCATGTGCTAGGCACACTCTGATTTTATTAAGATAAAAAGTTGAACTGCAGAGTCTGCTTTTCTCTGTTGCTCTCCCTTGCAGCCCAATATTAGGTGAAACAAACATAGATTGCTTTGTAAAAACAAAAAATCCCTGGTGTTACTTCCACCTCACCAATGGGAGAATTTTAAGTTTTTATCCTAACGTTCAGTACAGATAAATTGTTTCATAGAAATACACTAACAGCTTTTTAGTGGCTCAACTTAGTAGTTATTTGGATAAAACAGTAAGGCTGGATTTAGAGTTGAAAATTCCACATTTGCCACCAACTAACTGCGTGACCTAGTTAGTACATGCTCACAATCTTTCCTTGTGTAAAATGAGTGGGAGGTTTTGGATAATCTTTTAAGACTCTATTCAACTTTTACCCACAGAAAAACAAGACACTGGTGATAAAGGGGCACAGGACTATGAATATATAAGGGGTAAGAATTCAGACTCTGTCCTTTTGAGCTTCGTGCCAACATGGCTGTGGGAGTTATACCTACAGCACATACTTATATGTTAGCTTTCTTTAAGAGCCCAACTCAACTCTATTCTAGAAACAAGTTATTAAGTACCTATTCTACGTACCTTATAAAGATAAGGCTGAAAAAGGGAGATGGCATGGGGCCAAGGCCATGGCCAAGGGTGAAGAATGATGAACATTCCCCCTGACTAGATGAGGCCAGCCTGCTGACTTATTCAGTCACTGGCTCACCGGATTTCCCTACATTAACAACGCACTACATACCTCCCACAGGAACCCCTCACAAGCAACAGGTGCCAAAGTTGGCCAACAGGTTTCAGATCCTCAGGAGAGTAACCCTGCCCAGGTTTAATGAGTAACTCACTTGTCCTCAAAAGGAGCAGGGTGAGGCCTAGTATGCTGTAAATGGGGGGAGGGAAGGGGAGCATAATTGAAAAGGGAAAGGGGTACTGAATATAGAAGGCAGTTTTCAGAAAATATACATATGGGAAGCAGCCAAGGTTTGAGGCAAAGTTCTCAGGTGCACCATGGAAAAAGCAAAGAGTGAGAAAGGAATCCACGAGAAATTTGCAAAATGCTGCTCCCCAATCCAAATTTGTTGCCTCCAGGCTCCACGTCAACCAACAAGACTCAGAGCAGTCAAGCAAAGGAAGAAGTCCTAGTCTGTGAGCCAGGAGATCTGGATTCTAGTCCAGTTTGCTTACATGACTTCAAGTAAATCAATTCTCCATTCTGAGTCTCTATCTCTTCACCATTAAAACAAAGAAAATGCATGGAAGAGAAGAGAGAGAGCTATTAGAGCCTGCTTCTAGACCAGGTCCTTTAGGCCATGAGTGAGGAAAGTAATTCCTGTGTGGAAAAGGGTTCCACCAATTTTCACCACCAACAACCACCACCGCTGGAAAACTGCCATTGATAGGCAAGTAATCCCAAGAGCTCCAGGAGTGGAAGTACCCCATCCCAAACCACTGACACGCCCTCTGTCCCCGTGACCTTAGCTATCATCCAGAGAAACAAAACAGCTACCGAAAACCCAGAAAAGAAAATTCTTACCACCAAAGTCCTTGGCAATGTCAAATCATTCAGCATCAGAAAATGATACGATTTTATCAGTGGAAATGGCATTAAAGAAGCATTATCATCTGCTTTGTTACTGCTCCAAGAGAACCACGGGATCTTTCCATCTGACTTGTAGCTGAAACTTCCACTACCGGTTGTCTCTTCCTGGTGTACAGAGACTGTCCTCCTTTTCTATTTGTATGCCCCAGAACTTAGCACAGTTCCTGGGCATTCAGTCAGCACTTAATAAATGTTTCGTTCACTCATTCATTGTTGGTAATTGGTGAGATTTTCATGAAGTTTTTGAAATTTTAAGAAAATTTTGACATAGAAATTTAAAAAAATACTTTGACACTTAAGGAGCTGTGACTTCTATCAATGTGCTTAGTAGGTGATCTTTTTGAGTTGCTGTGGCTAAAAAATTCATCCCCAGGTAATCAACCTTCTGGTGATGAGGCTCTCTGACTGAAAATGAAAAATAACCAAGGAGCACGGTACTAAGCAGAACTGGGCCATTATAATGTCTGTCTTTTCAAATCTGTTAATCATAGCATGGACAAGGTAGTGAGCCGGCACAGTGGATAGAGCACCTGCCCTAGAGTTCAAATTGCTAAAACAGCTCACATCCAGCCTCACACTAGCTGTGTGACCCTGGGCAAGTCACTTAGGATCCCCACCAAAAAATTATAGCATACAGATGACCCTGAGCTCTCATCAGGGTCTAATGAAAAGAACACCAGCTCTGGAAATGGAGAAAAGCACATTTAAATTCTGCCTCTGCTCCATCCTAAAATGGCATAACATTGTGAGAGGCCATCAACCTCTCAACTTCCTCATCTGAAAAATCAAGGGGCTATACTGGATGATTGACTGCCAAGATTCCTTCCAGTTCTCAATCTAATGCCAGCATTAGACTGAGAATTAGAAGGAAGAAAAACAGATCCCTGCCACAGGGTCCACGTTACCTTTATTCTTGGACTATTGTAATAGCTTCCTACTGGATCTCCCTTCTTTTAGCACTCCCTCCCATTCCCAACCAACACTACTGCTCCAATCCATTACTGACATTGCCAAAATAATCTCTCAAAGACACAAACCTGAACATATCATTCCTACTGCTCACAGGGGTTCTCTAATGCTTGTAAGATAAGATATAAATTCTTTAGTCTGGGACTTAAGGATTTCCAGAATCAGTTTGTTTGAACTCTTTTAGCCTTTATTTCAGTTGGCTATCATTCATGAACCCTAGAGGTAGTTAGGTTTTATAGTGAGCAGAGCACTAGGCCCAAAGTCAGGGAGACCCAAGTTCAAATCTGGCCTCAGACTCTCTGTGACCCTAGGCAAGTCAATTAACCTCTGTCTGTCTCAGGTTCATTCCCTAAAGCCTGGGATCCTCACAGCATCTATCTCACAGAGCTATTGTGAGAATCAAACAAGGTATTTGTAAAGTACTCAGTAAGCACATTTGATGATGTTGTTGGTGGTCATTTCAGAAGTGTCTGACTCTTCATGAACCCATTTGGGGTTTTCCTAGCAAGGATACTTGCCTTTGCCTTCTTATACAGATGAGGAAACTAAGGCAAACAGGGTTAAGTAACTTGCCCAGGGTCACATAGCTAAGAAATATCTGAGGCTGGATTTGAACCCAGGTCTTCCTGACTCCATGCCCAGCACTTTATCCACTGTGCCACCTAGCAGGAAGCAAGCACATAGTAGGTGCTTAACAAATGTTTGTTATTCTCTACCCCACGACGAACCCTATTCTCCAAGAATATTAGCTATGAGCTGTATACTCTTAACAGAGGGTTCTCCTGTCTCTGTCCACTCACACAATGCTTCCAAAGTCAATGCCTCCCCTCATCTCTAATGAGATTTTTCTCTTCCTTCAAGGCCTCAAAATGCTTTCTTCTCTTGATTCCCCTAACTTAAATGCTCTCTTTTTCCTCAAATTTTCCTACTCTTATGGTACTTTGCCAGTATCTCTCCTCCAGTCCCATCATATTCTACTTTGCATTGTAGATCATAGATTAAGATCTGAAAGAAATCTTATAAATAGACTGTACAGATAAAGAAATGGTAAACTAGAAAGTTTCAATGACTTGCCAGGGTAATACAGCAAGGATGTAAAAACCAGGTTTTCCAACTCCAAGTCCAGTAATACTACTTATTTATCTAGCCTCCTACTTGGTTACAGTAGGGAACACATCCTGAGAGGTGGTATGATGTAGTGAAAATGGCAGCATTGGCAAGGTTGCCTCCTGCAAAGATTTCAGACTCTCCCTCCAGAGTAGGGGAACCAGATGAAAATGTAATTGGGAAATGTTTAACAAAATAAATAAAAATATGATACAATATTAGTAATGTTCATTTGTGGTTATCTAAGCCAATATGGGGCAGCAGGAAATCATTTCTATTGGAGTTGGACACTGCTGCTCTAGTGGATATGACTTGGAATTAGAAAGATCTGTATTTGAATCCTATCTCAGACACTAGCATCATGACCCTGGGCAAACCATTTAATCATTCTGAGAGTCATCTGTAAAATAAGGAGGCTAAATTAGAGGACCAGTAAAATCTCTTACATCTCTAAATATATCATCCTTTGATCCTAAGTAAGGAGACCTTGGTTCTAGTATTGACTGTATGGTGTACCAGCTCTATGACCATGGGCACATCACTTAACATTTCTGAGTCACAGTTGCCACACCTGTGGATAAGGAAAATAACCATCTACCTCACTGGGGGATTGTAAAGAAAAGTACTCTATAAATCTTAAAGTGCTACCTAAATATTATTATTACTAGCCTTTAAAAAATAGAAATCTGAACCTATAATTTTATCAGTATGGTGAATTCCTGGTGTGGAAGGTCTTTTCACTGATAAGATCAGCAGTTCATCTATAACATATAGTCTTAGTGTTGTTATCATGATATCTCATTACATATATATTAATATATGCTATAATGATCTTAATTAATACAGTTATTACACATAATATTAGCGCTACAGTTATAATTATTTGTAGGCCCCATCACAGTGGCTGACATATAGTATGGCTAATACATTTTTGTTGACGTGAGCTAAGTTTGCCCCCTACCCATACTCAGCGCAGAGTGAGGGAGAAAGTCTCCCTAAAGATGCCCCACCTACCATGGGCAACTTGAAGCCTGAGATACTGGGAAAGTCATGGTGTTCCATGTGGTAGCCCACATTAAAGGTCAGCCAGTTGAGGGGCCCATAGTAGGAATAGGTCTCATAGCCCTTCAAGAATACATAGTGCTCAGCAATGAAGTGACCAGAAAAGGGGTGTATTCCTGTACAGAGGACAGTGCCTGCGATAAAGTATACAATTGGCTTCAGCCCCCAAAGCATATAGATCACAAGGTTGACTGCAAGCTGGGTCAGTGCATTGCAGATCTCCATCTGTGTGATAGGCAGGGGGTTTACAAACAGTGGACGCAAGGCGTAAAACACTGGTTGCAAGAAGAGCCAGAGGAGCTTCCTCACTGGAGTGCAAAAGAACCAACACTCAAAGTCTGTGGGGATGTCCACATCGAGTTTGTCACCACCCAGGTAGCGATGGTGATCAATGTGATACTTCTTGAAGGAAGCGGAGTATGGCAAACCAATGGGGAGGTTGGCGAAGACTGCAAACCAACGGTTCCGCTGAATAAATTTGTTGCCAAAGGCCACATTATGGGAGATGTCATGGATGGCCAGGGTCAAGGAGTGGTTCACACAGCCCCCAAAGGCATAGGCCCAGAAGATGACCCATCGCCAAGACAAGTCTTTGACCAGGTAACAAGCGAAGAACTGAGTCAGCACCATGCAGGATACAATCCATTTCAAGTGTGGATCTGGGCCCATTAGAGATTTGATGGCTGGATACTTAGCTAAAAGGAAAGACAGAAACATTTTTAAAACAAGAAGAATCAATTCATTTTACTTTGTGGATAGTGGGTTTTGGTAGTGAGCACCCAAACACAGTGCAAATTTAATACATTCATTTGAATATAATTTGGGTATAATACATTCATTTGGCATGTAGAACAAGAGAACATTAGAATTGGAAGGGATTTGAGAATGATAAAACCATTCCTTCCAATATTTAAATGTCTACTGAAGTGGTTCTCTATGTACTTTATGATATAGTAACATGGACTTCCTTGCTGTAACTCACAGATGACACATTATCTCCCAGTTCTAGGCCTTTGTACAGACTATTCCCCATGCTAAAATACTCTTCCTCCTCACTTCTGCCTCTTGATTGGCTTCTCTGTCTTCCTTCATGCCTCTGATCAAATCTCACCTTCTACAAGAGGACTTTCCTTCCAATCCCACACCCCTGCCAAAGTTAGTGTCTTCCCCCTGAAATTACATATGTGTATACTTCCATATACACATAAATATACATATATACACATCTATACATGCATATATACATACACCCACATACAGATACACCCAAACATATGCACGTGTGTATATATGTATGTGTGTATGTGTGTATGTGTGTGTGTGTGACACACACACACACATACACACATACATATATACATAGAGATTGACAGGCCCAGCATGTACAAGTTTTTTTATGTTGTCTCCTCTATGGGAATGTGAGTTCCCTTGAGGATAGAGATTGTGCTTTTACCTTTCTTTGTAATCTCAACACTTAGGATAGTGCCTGGCACATAATGAACACTCAATAAATACTTCTGCTTTTTTTCTCTCGTGGCCCTGATCACTTAAGTTTGCAACAAAACAGGGGAGTCAGGAGACACACTTGCACATTTTACCTTCAATAAAGGCCGCAAGAATTCATTTCTATTTCGGTTAATTTCTTTGAAAGTTCAAAGTCTGACATGTTATGAGGTTTGCATGTACATATAATAAGCAAGCTTTATTTATTTTGAAAATATTATGCTATATGTGCTAGGAAAGTAAAATTTATATGAAACCAAATTACTCACAAAGTTTCTCTTACTTGCAATAACGTAAGAGCAAAGTTGCCACAGCACACCAAGCACTCCCATGATGTTTTGATAAAGTTATCTAGGTCCGTTTTACCCTTCTCTGACAGAATGTTACATTTCCTTCACTTTGCTTCAGAGACATGCTTGGGTGGAGAATACAAATTTTCCCAGGTCACACTAGATTTAGAACCCATGACTCCTGACCTAGACAATACTCTTTCCTCCATTCTCTACTGGCTTATATTATAATCATTTTATTTTTGTCTTTCTTATGACTTATCATTCCTACTAGATAGTAAGCTCCTTAAAGACAGGGATCATGTTTTATTTTGCTTTGTATGTCCCACAGTTCCATGTACAGAGTACAGAGCTTTGCATAGAGGTCATACTTGATACATACCTGAGGATGATTACCGAAAAATAATAGATATGTACGTATACATACATACATTATAACATAATAATACATGTACACATTTATATTTATATGCATGTACATATAAGTATGACCAACACCGAAAAACCTACAATAAATTTCATAACAAAAAGTCTATTTTGCACCAATATCCAGCACTCTGTTGTCTATTTTAATTTTTTCTAATAGGAAATTTTTCCTTCTATAGAGAAGTTATCACCTTGTAACTTCCTCCTGTTGTTCTTTGTTCTTCCTAGGAATGAACAGAACTAGGATTATCACTTTTCCATATAAGAACCCTTCCAATGCTTGAAGGCATTTGTCATATCCCCATTAAGTCTTTTCTTTTCCAGCTAAATATCCTAAATTTATTAATTATTCTAGCTGAAATCACTATTTACTTCTTCCACTTGTAGCTACTCCCCTGTCAGTTTCTTACACTCCTCAAAAGAATAAAGAGATTAGATCAAATGTTCTATAATATCTTTTTCAACTCTGACATTCTGTGATTCCAAAGTCCCTTTCAAGTTGGACATTTTTCATTTCTATGATGTTAGAAGAGAGTGGGTGCAATGGGCAAATTTTGGTGCAAGAAAGAAATGTTTGCCATTTGACAAAGTCTTTCATGCCATCCTTGACAACATGCAGCAATGAGCTGAATGAGCCCGGGTAAGTAGATTCAGAAATGGTCAAGTGCTCAAAAGCAAGGCTTAGTCCTTGATGGATGTCAACCTAAAGAAAGAGACCTAAAGGAATTGCCCCAAGATTCAACATTTGACCAGCACTCTTCTTCTCATCAAAGGCTCAGATAACAGCTTCTACAATCTACCCATGACAAAACTCTGGAAGGGAGAGCAATCATGTTGGGACAGAATGGGATAATGATATTAATATAATAGGATGAAATGAAAACAGGATAAATGTCAAGTCCTACACTTGAATTAAAAAAAACAAAACAGCTGCACCTTCTTAAGAGGAGAGAGGTACAGCAAAGACCACAATCCCTATGGGAAAAAATCTAAGTGGTTTTGTAGATTGCAAACCCAAATGAATCAACACTATATGATAAGGCCCCTCTGATAATGATAATATCTTAACTGCAAGAATAGAGACCACTGTCCAAAATGAGGGATGTAATAGTCCTACTAAATTCTACCCAAGTGGACTGCATCTGGAGTAACGTATGGGCCCACTGCAATACCAAACTGAAACTCACTCACAGGAGTAAGAAGACTGAAAAACATGCTGAGATTGGTTAAACAAGTAAGAGACAGATAAGCTGGAGTAAAGAAGACAGGGAAAAGCTAGGAACATCGGACAGGACTTTCAAAGACCTGAAAAGCTATCACCTAAAAGGAGGATCAAATTCACTCTCCCTCTCCCCAAAGCACAGGACTAGGAGCAATGGGTGTGTGTTACAGAGAGGCACATTTTAGCCAGCTATAAAGAAAACCTTAAGCCACAATTAGATATATCCACAAGTCAAATGGGCTGCCTGGGGAAAGTAGTGGAGCCATCCATCATGGGAGGCTGATGACTTCCTGTTGAGTAAGAATGTAAAGGGAGTGGTCTGTATTAGACATCTGAGGTTAGTTCCGACTCTAGCTTTCTGAGATTTTCGAAAATGATTTTAAAATGCTATCCAACCTCCTTCCCTTCTGAGATGGGAGAAGATGGGTGGGGTATATTCCATTTCCTGCTAGGTATGATGTATGCATTTAGTTGTCCTTGCTAAAGTGTAGTTTCTTTTTTATCTTTTATAAGGAATGGTTTGCTATGGTTGGGGGTGGGGGAGGAATATTCTGAAGTGGTAAGACAAAGACAGTAATAAAAATTTGATTAAAAAATTAAATGCTGATGTATAATCTATATCAGATTACTTGCCTTCTTGGGGAAGGGAGAGAGGAGGGAGGGAAAGAGAAAAATTTGGAACTCAAAATCTTATAAAAAATGAATGTTGAATACTATCTTTACATGTAATTGGAAAAAAGAAAATGCTATTTCCAAAAAAAAAATAATTAAATGTTGAGCAAATGTGAGGCAAAGGCAATTAATTTGCTGTCCTCATTGAACTCTGGCCCATACTTCAGGGTTCCCCGACGTTCATGGCGTCTGCCAGCCATCCCGACAATATCTCATTGTGATAAGGATCTTTTTGATGTAGCACTCCCAGGTCAATAACATGCAAACAGGCAAGATGGAACAAAGAAGAGGGGTACAAAACAAGCTAGAAGAGATGGAAATACAGATTTGGTGTTGTTATTCCGATGTTCAGTCATGTCTGATTCTTTGTGACCCCATGGATCATAGTATACCAAGTCCTTCTATCCTCTACTATCTTTCAAAGCCTGTACAAGTTCATGTTCATTGTTTTCATGATACTACCTATACATCTCATCCTTTCCTGTCCCCTTTTCCTTTTGCCTTCAATCCTTCCCCACATCAGGGTCTTTCCCAATGAGTCTTGTCTTCTCACTACCATGGCCAAAGTATTTAAGCATCAGTATTTGACTTTCCAATGAATGACCTGAATTAACAGATACAAATATGGATACACCAATTTCCCATAAATCTCATGCCAAATACATGTGTATTTGGCTGCCCCCTGTCACATTCACTTACAAGTGCAAACATAGAGCTCCAGCACTCAAGAGGGGTTCTCTGTCATTGGTCCTGAGTTCTAATGTCACATCACTCACTGCTATTGGCCTTCTGAGACTAGATATCTAGTAGGCAGCTCAAACTTAACATGTCCATAATAGAACTTAGCATTTCCCCCCAAGAAAACCCACCCCTCTTCCAAAGTGTCTTATTTCTATCAAGGGCACCACGACCCTTCTATTCATACAAGTTGGCAGTTTCAAAGTCATCCTTGACTCTTCACTCTCCCTTGGCCCAATTTATCCAATAAATTGTCAAATCCTGTCTATGTTCACATCCCTCATCTCTGTCCCCTTCTCTCTATTTATCACCTCTTGACTCCTAGTAGCCTCCTAATTGGCCTCTCTGCCTCAAATCTCTTCCCTTTCTAATTCACTCCTTACAGTTTTCCAAGTGATATCCCTCAAACATATGTGTGTCCATATCACTCCCCTGCTCAATAAATTCCAGTTTATTATCCCTATTATCTACAGGAACAAAAATGAATCCTCTTCTGACATTTAAAACCCTCTATAACTTGACTTTTTATACATTAACTCCCCTCTATGCACTCTTTGGACTACCTACACTGACTCTGGCGTTCCCCAAACATTACCTTCCATCCCTCTCCCCATGCCTCACGTAAATTCCCCTCACTTACCCCTCTTAGAATCTGTAACATGCTTCAAAGTTCAGCCAATAGAGTTTTCCTCATCTTCCCCTGCCCCTCCCAGCCCAGCTAACAGACACACACACACACACACACACTAAAATCACCTAATTTATTTTGTATACTTTTACCATGCACATTGGAGAAGGAAATGGTAAACCACTCCAGTATCTTTGCCAAGAAAACTCCAAATGGGATCACAAAGAGTTGGACATGACCGAAAACAACTGAACAACAATATGTATATATTATCTCCACCTATAGAATGTACATATGCTCATTGAAATTAAGAGATTTCCATTTTTGTGTTTGTGTCTCCAGTGCCCGGCACACAGTAGGAGCTTAATAAATGCTTCTTCACTGATTGATAAAACCATTTTTAGCAGTTATTAACTGCTTCTAACACAGTAAATGTAAACTTTCCCTTGGAAAGAAGCCAGAGGTTATTGAACTTTCTAATGCTAGAAAGATTAGAGCGAGGGAAACACCCTTGGCCAGTAAACCTCGGGGAGGCTGAGCAGGTGTGCTATAGTTAATAGCAAAGTGGAAGAATGGCCAACGATATTGAATACAAACTAACACACACCTACTATTAATGATCCCCAACTCATAGGGAAAACAAAAAAGCCCTGGCCCCTCAGCAAGTACTGGGAACACAGGAGGATTAGACTTCCCAACCCAAACTGACAAAGTCTATTCCCAGGGGCCCAGGTCTTTGCTGCCTCCCACCTTTTCAAGTAGGAGCAATAATCACTTTTCCGTGATGCTGTCTTAACATAGGCCACACTATCCAATCACAACTCCACCAGAAGGCTCCTGATGAGTGACACCTCTCTATAGCTAGACAAGGGTGATTGTCCTAGGACCCATGAACTGCTAAATATATTTCATGAACTTGGATGGAACCAAAATTACATCTTTATTTTCACTAACCTCTAGCTGAAATTTGTCATTTCCTTCATTTATGAGAATGTGCAACAAAACATGATTCTGAGAAGGGATCACTAGACTTCACCAGACTGTCAAATGGGGCAGCTAGGTGGCAATCGATAGAGCACTGACTTGACATTGGAAAACCTGAGATCAAATCTGACCTCAGAAAGTTCCTAGCTGTGTGATCCTCCACAAGTTGTTTAACCTCCATCTGTCTCAGTTTCCTGAACTGTAAAATGGAAGTTATAATAACACCTACCTCCCAGGATGGTTGTGAGGATCCAATGAGATAATATTTATAAAGCATTTAGCATAGTGTCTAGCACATAGCATTTCCTTCTCCCCTCTTCCATAACACATGCAAAAAAGGGGTAAGAGTCCCTTAGCTAGTCCCAGTCAGACCCACCATGCCACTCCCTGTTCAGTCATCCCTCTACTTTCCACTTTGGGGAAGAATAATCACACCAACACTACATTTTCTAGAAAGGACATTTCAATCAAGCAATTGCTCTGTAGCTCAACCCATCATTCTCATGAATTCCCAGATCAAAACATCCCTCCCTGGACATCACTAACCTATACGTATTGTCTTCCCCTTTTAAAATGTAAGCTCTTTCTGGGTCTGCAGAGACAGTCTTGTTTTTTGTATTTGTATGCCTTACATTTAATACAGTGCCTTGTCTATAATAAGTGCTTAATAAACGGTTTTTCATTCGTTCTTTCAAGTTCCTCATCACTAATGGTCTTGAAAAAAAAAATGTAGTCTTCTTTCTTGACTCCCCTTGCCCTGCCCTCCCTGCCCCACCTCACCCTGCCTTTCCTCTCCATCCTTGCCCAGGGTACTCTACTCAGGGGAAGGTACACTTCCATGTCCAAAAGCTGTTTTTTGTCCTTTGGATTTACTGGATAGATTTCTTCCTCTAAAACCAAGCTCTGAGCCCAATTCACTCACATTGAGCTCATAGATTAGACAACAGATCCCCACCCACCTAGCACAGAGTGAATGTAATTACTAAATAATAACTGTTTCTATTTCACCCAGGAACTCTGATGGTTTTGCCCTCCTAGTTTGATTTTTTTTCTTTTTTCTTTTTTTTATTAAAAGGGGCCATCCCTTGAGTAACTATTTAAAGAGGCCTATTCATTGAATGGGTGTATCTCACTCAAAACGAGAATGTAATAAGACCTTAGCCTAAAACAGTTAGGGTCTCCCATTGCATCCTGGGCCAATCATCCTGAGGAATATCAGGCCACTGGACCCAGATGGCTGCGAAGGAGAAAGTGAGTCTGGTGACCTTGCACAGCCCTCCCTCACTCAAATCAAAGTCAACTGTAAGTTATGTCATCCTCTTAATATCATGATCCTCTTCAAGAACAAAAGACAAAAATGGCTTCATTTCTCAAATATAAAGAGAACTGCATCAAATTTATAAGAATATGAGCCATTCCCCAATTGTTAAATGATCAAAGGCTATGAACAGGTAGTTTTCAGATAAAAAATGAAAGGTGTCTGTGGTCATATTAAAAATGCTCTCAATTGCCATTGATGAAAAAATGCAAATTAAAACAACTCTGAGGTACTACCTCACATCTATCAGATTGGTTAATATGGCAGAAAAGGAGAATGACAAATGTGGAGAGGATGTGGGGAAAATTGGGACACTAAAGCACCGTTGGTGGAGTTGTAAAATGACCCAATCATTCTGTAGAGCAATTTGGAACTATGCCCAGAGGGCTATAAAATCATGTACACTCTTTAACCCAGCAATACTACTACTAGGTGTGTATTCCAAAGAGATAAAATTTTTAAAAAAAGGAAAAGGACATATATTACAAAAAAAATTTACAGCAGCTCTTTCTGTTGTGGCAAAGAATTGTAAATTGAGGAGATACCCATTAATTGGAGAATGGTATAGTTGTGATATATGACTGTGATTGAAAACTATTGTGATATAAGAAATGACAAACAGGATGGCTTCAGAAATATCTGGAAAAACTCACATGAACTGATGCAAAGTGAAATGAAAACCAGGAGAAAGAACATTATATACAGTAACAGCAATAATGATCAACTGTAAATGACAATTATTCTCAGCAATACATTGATCCAAGAAATTCTGAAAAATTTATGATGACAAATGTTTTCCACCTCCAAAGAAAGAACTGATGGAATCTGAATACAGATAGAAGCAAACTTTTTTTATTGTATTTTTCCTAAGGCATTTTTGTCTTTGCTTTCTTTTACAACATAATTAATATGGAAATGTTTTGCATGTTTCCATGTGTATAACCTATATCAAATTGCTTACCTTCTCAATGAGAAGGGAGGGGAGAGAGAATTTGGAACTCAAAATTTTAAAAAATGAATGTTTAAAATTGTTTTTACATGTAATTAGGAATAAAATATTTTTAAAATGTAGATGACTACTTGCTGTGTATGGTTTAACAGGAAATTTCTGCTTCATTTACAATCCACACCAAATGGTTCTGGAGCTTTTCTAAGTGTGATTCCACAATTCTGCTTATAACCCTCAATGACATCCCCTCTCTCAATTACTATAACACTCAGGATCACATACTGTTCAACATTTTTCTTTGTTTCATATGTAGATCTGGTCTCCCCCATTAGATAATGAAATTCGAAGTGAACAAGTCAATATGCGTTCTTTAAGCATCCACTATGTGCTAAGTGCTGGAGATGTAAAAAAAAAAAAAGCAAAACAGTCCCTTCCCTCAAGAAACATTCCCTCTAATGGAGGAGACAACGAAATCTAAGAAGAGAAAATAATGGAAAGAAAACTGCCTTAAGAGTCAGGAGAGCTGGATTCAAATTCCTTCTCCACCTATTGGTGTGAGGAACTGGACATATTTAATCTAAAGGAGAGAAGTTCGATGGATGGGGTGAGTAGGGTGGAGGGCTAGGACGTAGAGAGGAAGGAAAGGGAATAGTCTTCATGCTTCAGAGCTTCAGTGTGGAACAGGGACAAGACTTCTGTTTCACACCTTGCTCCTGGTTCTGCCCTTTGGGTCCAAACGCACTTGGGCTTAATGTTAGAAATAGTTTCCTAACAATTAGAGCTATTCAAAAGTGGAAATGGACCATCTCCAGAGGCAACCAAAGCTGGATGGCCATTTGTTGGATGTGTTGTAGAAAGGATTCTTTTTCAGGTAGAGGTTGGACTACATAGCATTGAGGTGTCTTTCCAATTCTCAAGTCACCAAGCATTTAAGTGCCTACTATGTGTCAGTTATTATGCTAAAAGCACTTGGGATAACGAAGAAAGGCAAAAAACAAAAACTACCTGCTCTTAAGGATCACATAGTCTAAAATTCTGTGATTCACAATCTGAAAGTCTATGGGTCTACGACCATGAGCAAACCAATTTCTCTGAGCTTTAGTTTCTTAATCTGTAAAATGGGGGAGGAAGTAGGGAAGAAAACAAGCATCTATTAAGCACCTATGTCCAGACACTCTGCTAAGCACTTTACTGATTATCATATTGGATACTCACAACAACCCTGGGAGGTAGGTGCTACTATCATTCTCAGTTTTATGACTGAGGAAACTGAGGCAATGAGAGGATTAAGGGGCTTGCCTGTGGCTACACAGCTAGTAAACATTTAAGGCTGGATTTGAATTCAGTTCTTCAAATTTGGTAAAAGTACTTGACTAGCCTTAAAGTATTCTAGAAATATAGTGCCTTTATCTTATCTACATATTATGTGACAATCTCTACCACTTAGTACAGTGACTAGCAAGTAATAGGTGCTTAATAAATGCTTCTTGACTAACTGTGGACTGAGTTGTTCAAATTGATCTAATATCTCATGTGGATCTCACAACACCTTTTGCCCATCGCACAGTGGGGTTGTAAGAATCAAATAAAATGCTAAATCATGGCAAAATAAGTCAGAAGAGCTAGAAAAATATCCAAGAGCAGCTCCTCATTTTGCAGAGGGAGAAAGTGACCGCCATGATTTGGAACCATGCTCCAAAAACTATAAAACCATGCATACGCTTTGACCAGGAAATATCACTACTAGGTCTATATCCCAAAAAGATGAAAAACAAAAAGGAAAAGGATCTATACTTACAAAAATATTTATAGCATCTCTTTTAGTGGAGGCAAAGAATTGGAAATTGAAGGGATGCCCATTAATCGGGAAATGGGTGACCAAGCTATGGTATATGATCATGATAGAATATTATTGTGCTGTAAGAAATGATAAGCAGGGTGTTCTCAGAAAAACCTAGGAAGACCTAGGTGAACTGATGCAAAGCAAGGTGAGCAGAACCAGGAGAGCAGTAACAGCAATACTGTATGATCATCAACTGTGAATGACTTAGTTATTCTCAGCAATACAATGAAGATCCAAGACAATTCTGAAGGATTTATAATAAAAAATACTATTCATCTCCAGAGAAAGAATTGATGGAGTCTGAATGCAGGTTGAAGTGTACTTTTTCTTTATTTTTCTTGAGGTTTTTTGTCTGTGTTCTCTTTCACTAAATGACTCACATGGAACTATGTTTTGCATAACTCCACACATATAACCTATATTAAATTTTTTGCCTTTTCAATGAAGGGAGAGGAGAGGGAGGAAGGAAAACAGGGAGGCAGAGAATTTGGAACTCGAAAATTATAAGTAAACAAATGTTAAAAATTGTTTTTACATGTAATGAGGGGGGACAAAATATCAGGATAGATAGACAGCACCATGGATACAGCACCATCCCTGGAGTCAGGAAGACCTGAGTTCAAATTCAGTTTCAAGATACTTACTAGCTGTATAACCCCAGACAAGTCACTTAACCCTGATTATCTCCAAAAAACAAAAAAAAAAATTTTAATGATTAAAATAATAAAATTCAATCTTAAATTAGAAAGATATAGAAAGAGAAAAAGAGAGAAAAAGAAGAAGGAAGGAAGGAAGGAAGGAAGAAAGGAAGGAAGGAAGGAAGGAAGGAAGGAAGGAAGGAACGAAGGAAGGAAGGAAGGAAGGAAGGAAGGAAGGAAGGAAGGAAGGAAGGAAGAGATCCAGGGAAGGGAACTGGACTGCTCATGCTTTCACAGCAAATTTGTGGCACAGCCAAAACTAGAGACCAGGTCTCCTAAGTGCCTGGTGGTTTTTCTACTACATGATATAAATGTAAGATACAATTGTTTTTTCTGATGAAATTGTTTGTACTAATGAGAAGAGAGTAAGATGCCCAAGACCTTCCTTACTCTTCATTTCCAGAGAAGAAATGTAACCTTAATGGAGGCCTTTTCAGCCCTTCTTCCCCACCTCTGGAGCTCCATTGAGCTATTAAACAAACATTCACTGAGCTTATTATTGACATGTCACTTCATCCTTTGAAGTTGAACCCAAAGGTGGAAACAGTAGGTCAATGGAGAGACAGGAGTCCTATAGCACTTCATTGCGAGGAGACATTCCAAAGGATCTTGGGCCACAGACCTAGAAAGGACCTTAAGAGATCTTTTTTCTCCAACTCCATCATTTTACAGATGAGGAAACTGAGCCCTAGAGGAGGAAGGATTTACTCAAAGTCACAGAGACAACAAAGGCAAGATGAGAATTCCTGCACCTCAACAGCCAACCCAACATTTTTCCTATCATTTTCCTTCTTTTCTCCAGCTATCACAGTAAATGGCCTTTCCAATGTCTTCTCAGACCTTGAAGGATTAAAATACAGCAGGCCGGGGGGCGGAGCCAAGATGGCGGAGTAGAAGGACGCACATTTACGAGCTCCGAGCCCACAACCCATGGAATTGAGGTAAAAGGAGATCCCCATAAATTTTGAATCTCTGCAGGGGGTGCATAAACATAGGGGAAGAGATTTCCGTTCCACTGAACCCTGGAGAGCCGTCCCTGAGGTCCATCGCACCCGGAAAGCGGACCCCACCCCCACCCCTGGCCGCGGCCCCAGAGAAGCTGACCCGAGCAGACTTCAGAGAGGAAAGCTCCGGGGGAAGCTCTGGCAGCCGGGAAAGTCCCTCCGCCCACAGAAGCTACAGGTCAGTAAGAAAGAAAGCTGCGATAGGGGAGGGGAGCGGAGCTTCTCCGTGACTTGGGGCCCCTCGGGAGGAAGCGGCTGCGGCAGAGACGGGGGCAGGAAGCGCGGAGGCAGAGGCGTGGGCGGGCGGCTGAGGCGGCAACGGCCCGGGACTCAGGAATCCCCCAGCAGCAGGTAGGATCTTCAATACTGAAGGTCTTTCCAACCTGAGGGAGCCGAGCAGGGGAGACGGCCCTGCCTCCACCCTGCTCTACTGCTGAACGCCTCTGAATAAAACCCCCAAGGGAGCTGAGCACAGCAGGCGGGGCCCCCCACCCCACCCCCACCCGCTCCTTTCCTGAAAGTCTCTGCGGAAAGCCCCTGAGGGCCCAAGCTTAGGAGGCGGCCCTGCCCCCACCCCTGCGCCAGAACTAAAGCTTGCCGCGGGAAAGCGCATTTGAATCTCAGAGGCCAAGCACTAGCTGGGTGGATCCAGGCGGGGGTGGAAAGGAATCTCAGAAGTCAAGTAACTGGCTGGGAAAATGCCTAGAAAGGGGAAGAAAAATAAGACTTTAGAGAGTTTTTTCCAACAAATGCAAATGATCCCGACCTTCGGATCTGATGGGGAGGACGAGAACGTATTTTTCCCATCAGGGAAAGATGTGGAGGGCGGGGCCTCAGTACCCCAGACACCCCAGGGGGGTGTTGGGTGGGCTCAGGCCTTGGAAGAGCTTAAAAAGGATTTTGAAAAGCAAGTTAGACAGGTGGAGGAAAGACTGGGAAGAGAAATGACAAAGATGCAAGAAGAGTATGAAAAAAAGGTCAATATCTTGGTAAAGGAGACCCAGAAAAATGCTGAGGAAATTAACACCTTGAAAAATAGGCTCACTCAATTGGCAAAAGAGGTTCAAAAAGCCAATGAGGAGAAGAATGCTTTCAAAAGCAGAATGAGCCAAATGGAAAAAGAGGCTCAAAAGCTCACTGAATTTAATAGTTCTCTCAAAATTAGAATGGAACAGATGGAGTCTAATGACTTTATGAGAAACCAAGAAATCACCAAACAAAACCAAAAGAACGATAAAATGGAAGAGAATGTGAAATATCTCATGGGAAAAACAACTGACCTGGAAAATAGATCAAGGAGAGACAACTTAAAAATTATGGGACTACCTGAAAGCCATGATCAAAAAAAGAGCCTAGACATCGTCTTGCATGAAATTATCAAGGAAAACTGCCCTGACATTCTAGGACCAGAGGGCAAAATAAGTATTGAAAGAATCCATCGATCACCACCTGAAAGAGATCCAAAAAGAGAAACTCCTAGGAACATTGTGGCCAAATTCCAGAACTCCCAGCTCAAGGAAAAAATCTTGCAAGCAGCTAGAAAGAAACAATTCCAGTACTGTGGAAATACAATCAGGATAACCCAAGATCTAGCAGCTTCTACATTAAGGGATCGAAGGGCATGGAATAGGATATTCCAGAAGGCAAAGGAACTAGGACTGAAACCAAGAATCACCTACCCAGCTAAACTGAGTATAATACTTCAAGGGAAAATATGGTCTTTCAATGAAACAGAGGACTTTCAATCATTCTTAATGAAAAGACCAGAGCTGAAAAGAAAATTTGACTTTCAAACACAAGAATGAGAGGAAGCATGCAAAAGTAAACAGCAAGGAGAAGTATTAAGGGACTTACCAGAAATGAACTGTTTGCATTCATACAGGGAAGGACAATATTTCTAACTCTTAAAACTTTTCAGTATCTGGGTGGTTGGTGAGACCACACATACATATGTACACGCATGCACACACATACACACATGCATTCACATGCAGAGACAGAGAGCACAGATTGAACTGAATAGGATGGGACCATACCTTAAAAGAAATTAAGGTAAATGGTGAGAGAGAAATGTAGTGAGAGGAAAGAGGGGGAAATGGAAGGGGGTAACTATATGTCATTTAAGAGGCAAGTAGGAGATGTT
The DNA here is from genome assembly GCA_023548195.1 of Bettongia penicillata ogilbyi. Classification (NCBI taxonomy): domain Eukaryota; kingdom Metazoa; phylum Chordata; class Mammalia; order Diprotodontia; family Potoroidae; genus Bettongia; species Bettongia penicillata. The sequence continues at coordinate 1,075,815 of JAJHZJ010000889.1, read as the reverse complement.
TTTAGTGGAGGGAAAAAGAGGAGAGCTGAGGAAAAAAAAAACAAAACAAACAAACAAAAGTTTACCCTCATCACATTTGACTAAACGAAGGAGTGAAATGCACACTCATTTTGGTATGAAAACCTATCTTACAGTATAAGAAAGTGGGGGAGAAGGAGATATTGGGGGGGGATGATGGAAGGGAGGGCAAAGGGAGGAGGGAGTAATTGAAAGTCAACACTTGGGGAGGGACAGGATCAAAGGACAGAAGAGAAACAATGAGGGGCAGGTTAGGAGGGATGGCAATTCAGTTAGTCTTACACAACACGACTATCAGGAAGGTCATTTGCAAAGCTACACAGATACGGCCTATAATGAATTGCCTGCCGTACCAAAGGGAATGGGTGGGGAGGGAGGGATGGGGAGAATTTGGATCTCAAAGTTTTAGGAACAATTGTTTAGTATTGTTGTTGCAACTAGGAAAGAAGACATACAGTTAATGAGGAATAGAAAGTCATCTGGCCCTACAGGAGAAAAGAGAAGATAGAGACAAGGGAAGGGAGGGATGACAGAAGAGAGGGCAGATTGGAGATAGGGAAAATTATATTGCTTGGGGTATTGGGGTGGGGGGAGGGGAGAAAAGGGGAGAAAATTTGGAACCCAAAAATTTGTGAAAATGAATGTAAAAAGCTAAATAAATGAATGAATGAATGAATGAATGAATGAATGAATGAATGAATAAATAAATGGGATTTCCACAGCCACCATAAAATAAAATAAAATACAGCAGGCCACAGCCCCATGCCCTACCCACAGCCAGGTCTTTTGCTAAGAGCTATTTGTGTCTGTCTTTATTAGGGCTCAGAATATTCTCTAGAATTGTCAGAGGGATTTTGTTAACACTTAGTTGTCCTTATATAATCTCTTGCTCAAAAGACGTTTTCTTGAATAAGACACAACCAATAGAATGGAGATATATACTCTTCCCAGATTCTCACTCCAGGTGTGAGATGCTTATCCATGGAGAAGGCAGGTGGTATCTCCAGGAGAACTGAGTTCTACAGTTCACTGGGTCCATCTCAGAGTTGGGAGAATCTCTCCTGCTTCTAAATATCTGAAATATGAGCTGGTCATAGATAATAGGTCATAGATAACAATGTTCAGGAAGTTTTGGAAAGGGAGGGAAGAGAGTGTTACCTGGCCTGGTACCCATGAGGAGAGGGAGCGGAGAGTCTGGGCCCCAGGGTTCCAGAGGTAAGGAAGCTCCAAGCTAAAAGCCCATTATGGTTGACCAGATGGAGGAGCGCTAGGGTGAGGTGATTGAGGAGGAAGATGTTTCTCAGCCTTTCTGATGCTCTGCCCTATAGTCTTAGATGAAGAAGAGGAACAGTAAGTGCACCAAGAAAGGCTACAACCACACCCAGTGCTCCAACCGTACCCACTGCCTGCCTGAGGATAAGGCCATGCAGAAGTCTATCATCCAGATTGTGGCCACCATGACCCTCAAGGACAGGGTCCCTGACTCCTCTGTCCTGGCTAGAAATTGTATGGGAAACTACATTACTGTGAGAGCTGCAATTCTCTGCTAGGTGGTGAAGAAACAGTTCTTGAAAGCATGAAAAGATCCAATGCCCCGCCCCTGCCCCACTTGAGACCTGAGCGTGCTTCTCCTAGAGCTGCTCCAAAGCCCATGAAAAAACTATCTACTCATCAAGATGGAAAGGCAGGAGAGAAAGGGAGTGAGGGGGAGAGAGGGAAAGGGGAAAAGGGAAGAAAAAAGGAAGGAAGAAAGGAAGGAAGGGAGGAAGGCAGGAGGGGAAGGAGGGAGGGAGGGAGGGAAGGATACTATAGGGAGTCAGGTGTCAGCTCATAATAAGCTGACATAATAAGCTCAAAATAAGAAACAATTTCCTAACAATCAGAGCTGTCAAAAGCAATATTCACTGTCATTAAAGAGAGTGAATTCCCCATCACATAAAGTTTCCAAAGAGAAACTGGATGACCCTCTATTATGGGATCTATGGAGGAAATTCCAGCATTGGAAGAAAGGTTGAGCTAAATGCCCTTTGGGATCATAATTTCTAACTCAGATTTTATGAGCTGGAGAATTTCTGTTTGGAGTTCCTACCCTGCCGACTATATAAATCCTTGAAGGTTCTAGCTCAAGCCCCACTTCCCAAAGCACTCCAGGTCACTCCAAACTCTTCTGTCGGAGAGCTCCTAAACAGTCAGAACTACACACCTTTACATTTAAGCACACTACAGCTGTAGCATAGGTAGATGTTATCTCCCAAGCTAGACTATGAGCTCCCTAAGGGAAAGGACCAGCCTTCTTTTGTAACTTGTAATTCACAAAGGGGCTTCCTCCTTAGGTAAGAAGTTCCCCAACATAAACATAGGAGTTGTTCAAGCAAAGACTTGGTGACCACGTATCAGGAATGATGTGAAAGTCCTCCTGCTTCAAGTAACAAGCTGGAAAAGAAGATCTCTGGGCCCTACAACACAGAGTACCAGATAACACAAACTAAAGCTTCAGTCTACGCAATTATCCCATCCACATTGTGAGGGTTAGGGGTACAACACCCACTCGCACAATCTGGAAAATTTGCATAAATCTTTTTGGCCTTCCTTTGGTATCAGAGAAGAAGTCTGAATTTTTTATTTTTCTTTTATGGGGTGTTTATAGTATCTTATTATAAAATTAAGTATTTGGCTCTGTGTTGTCTGCTGGTCTTCACATGCTGTCTGAGGCTTCTTCAAAGCTCTCCAGAAATTTTTGATGCCAATCTGTGATATAGGGAAATCCAATGGAGAAAGTCACAATAGGGAAAGGATAACTATATTTGCTGATTCAATGACTCTAGATTAATACTCTGCCTTTGATGGGGGGTAGAGAAAGATGAAGGACGGTTTGGAAAGAACCCAGTTTTCATGACAATGTCAGAATGTAGTGACAAGATCCCATTCACAACTTCCAATAATAAATCATTGTTTTCAGTCATTATGATACGGTAAAAGATCAACCTAAGACAAGCCATTTCCCCTGTATGCATGTCATTTTCCTTGTGTGCAAAATAAGATGATTAAATAAGAAGGGAAAGAAATTAGAGACAAATATCATCTCAAAATAAGCAATAACTTCCTAATCATCAGAGCTGTCCAAAAGTGATATACACTGCCTTTGAAGGGAAATAAGCTCCCCATCATAGATTTCCAAATAAAGGCAGGATGACCCTTCATCATGGGGCCTATGGAGCAAATCCAGAGAACCTAAAAACAACTTTCTTTGGTGAAAGGAAGCGAATTAAAAAAAAGCCATCTTTCAAAAGTATATCTTGGAATCATATCATAACAACAAGTATTTATCAAATGCCATGTGACCAGATCTGAGACAAGTGACATGAAGAAAACAGCATACAGAAAAGACTTGATGTCTTTGAATTCAAAGTCTAGTTCAGGTGATGAGATTAAAAGACAAATACAGTGTGATCTTGAGTAAGATGATTAATCTCTCTGGTTCTTAATTTCCTTATCTGTAAATGATAGGAACTAGGTATCTAAGTTCCCTTCTATCACTAACAATCCATTAAACATCAATGTATGACACTACATGGGGGCCAGATTGTAGAGTACAGAACATAAAAGTTGCAGGAGAAGGTTTAGTAGAGGAGATGGGCTTCCATCAAGGCTTATCAAATTTGACTTGATGGGAAAGAGGATTTAAGTGTAAAGGAAACTTAATAAAAAGCTCAAACAAGCTTGATGCAGGAGCAATAAAACCCAGATAAAAGGTTAAATAAAAATGGCAATATACCAGAGTCGGAACAGGCCTTAGAATCATAAAATACAAGAATACCAGCTCTGGGGGATTTCTTGGCATTTCTTCAGTGGAGCAGTGATCTCTTCATCATGGGTACTCCCATTTGTGAAAAGTGTCAGTTCACAATATTTCAGAATTGGAGGCTTAACATCCATCTAGTCTAACCCATGTCCAAAGAAAATCCACAGAATAACACGCCCAAGAAGTGTCATGAACTCTCTACTAAAAGAACTCTCTTTAGTAAGGAACAACTTAATCTGTTACCCTTTAAATAGCTCTCATTGTTAGGGTGGTTTTTTCTTGTCATCAAACTGAATTTTGCCTCTTTGGGTCTTGTACGTGTTGTTCACAGTTTTTCCATGGGTCAAATGGAATCTCTTCAGCATCAATATATTCAGGATGATAAGGTCCAAATTTCTGCACCATGACCTGTTCAGTTGCCATTGAACTTCTCTTCCACCAAACATGGTGGGTATGGCCTTGCTGCCGCCATGCTCTCCTAACTTTAGTCTGTTTACTCAAGCCAAGGGTTCCAGAAGTGGAGAGAGAAGTCTCTTTCCAGCAGAAAGTAAGGAATAAACTGCCCACAGTCATGAAAGCACTTCTAAAAGTATAAACAAGCAAAGGCTGTTTCTAAAGAGAATTATTACAGTGTGTGTTCCCTGAGAGCAAGGGCTCTCTCATTTTTCCCCTTTGAATCCTCAGTATTTAGCACAGTACTGGGCACATAGTAAACATTTAATAAATATTTTTCAATCATTTCTTCTTTGCATCTTTATGCTTTGCTCAAGAAAATATCAGAGGAAAGCCTGGATGATCTCGAGGGGATAGGAGGGCATGAAAGGGAAAGGAAGGGACAGTAACAAACATTTATATAGCACCTACTAGATGCCAGGTACTGTGCTGGGTGCTTTATAAATATGATTTTGTTTGACCCTGACAACAATCCTAGGAGGTTAGTGCTATACTTATCCCCCTTTTACAGTGGAGGAAACTGAGGCAAACAGGAATTAAGTGACTTGCCCAGGGTCATGCAGCTAGAAAGTTACTTACTCTGAGATAAGATTTGAACTTGAATCTTCTTGACTCCATCCCAACATTCTATCTACCACACCACGAGACTACCTAGCATTCCTGGAATATACCTATTTTGACATCACTTGTTAGAAGCAGTTGGGTGATATCGTAGATAAGAGTTCTGGACTGGAATTCAGGAAGGCCAGAGTCCAGATCCTGCCTCAGACATTTACTAGATGTGTGCGCAGTCACTTAACCTTTTCAGCCTTGGTTCACTCGCCTGGAAAATGCAGAACATGTGCCTCACAGGACTGTTAGGAGGATTCAAATGGGATAGTTCATGAAAAAGCACTTTGTAGATCTCAAAGTACTATACAAATAAATGCTAGCAATTATCATCATCATCATGACTAAGTTTTTAAAACCATACTTTGCTGATACCAATGCTTTTTTGTAATCAAACAATGGACAGAGTGAGATTTTATGTTATCCATACCTCTGCCGATTGCATGACTACAAAGATGTAGTCTGAGCAATGTATGTGCCCATTAGTTGGGAAATGGCAAGATAAATTGTGGCAACACAAGAAACAACAATAATTATGAGTTCAGAAACATAAAAAAACTTGTTTAAACTCATACCCCTGTGGAACCAGGAAAATACATGACTATAATATGTAAATGGAGACAATACAATTCAAATCAAATACAGTGATCAATGCTAGTTCCAAGTGATAGATATCAAAATACACTGATTTCCTCTTTGTTAGGGAATAGTAAAATATAAGTAAAGAACTTGACACATTCTATCAGATTTTTTTTGCTTGTTTAAGAGAAGATATGGTGGGTGCTTATTGGAAAGTGAATATTGTGTGAAAATAAAGTGCATCAGTACTTTTTAAGGGGAAAAAAATGTACAAAATCATTCTAGAGTTAGATCTTCATCTAGAATGACCTTGATACCTGAAATAAGAAAGTAGACACATGGGGCTAGTAGATCATGAAAGTACTTTCGAGATCATATGGGTCATTTCTTTATTTTACAGATGATACCTCCAAAGTGGGGAAATTAATTGTCCATAGCCATATATAGAGTTACTGATAAAGATAGACAAACGTAGTAAAAATGTTTATTTGCAGATATATTTGCTGGATGTGTAACATAACAGAAAGAACATAGTCAAAATCTTGACTCTTGAACTTACTATTCCTCTGACCTGTGGCAAAATAATTAATCTCTGGGGGCTTTAGAGTCTTTTCAGTATATCAGCTTAGACAAAATAGTAATAGTGTTCAGTAATAGTGTTCAGTCTCCACCTTGATTGGAGTCTAGAACCACAGAATAGAAAGGGACCTTAGAACACAGAATATAACCCTAGGTGTTATGTAGCCCAGCTATTCTCCAAATATGGTCCTTGGACCCTAGAGTCCCTAAAGTCAAAAAATCATCATTATCATCATCATCATCATCACCACAGCTACCGCTTATATAATACTATAAGATGTGCAAATATCTTTTCAAATATTATTTTATTTTCACAACAACCCTGAGAAGTAGGTGCTATTATTATTCCAATTTTACAGAAGAGGAAACTGAAGAAAACAGAAGTTAAGTGATTTGCCCAGGGTCACACAGCTAGTGAATGTCAGAGGTCACATTTGAATACAAGTCATGTTGACTCCAGGTCTATTTGACTATTAAGATATTCTTCCCTTTTCTAATTACATATCTTGTGAGGTTGAATTCTCTTCATATACTTCAACCAAAACAACATACTGCTAACAGATTAAATGTAGCAGCAGATGGGAGAATACAGTTGTCTTAAATTAAGCCAGACAATAAAGAGATTTGCAAAAATACATGAAACAATGCCACTTTTCTCATTAATTTTTTTGTTTTGGAAAATAGCTACTTTTCACAAAAATATATCATTTATGTTAATAGGTAATGATTCATTATTATTTCTAAAGGAATGAATAAATAATTTAAAAGGTTATTGGATTTAATTCCTAATATGATATTGACAGATATAACTCACACAAATAAAAGTTCTTTGGGGTGTCCAATAATTTTAAGAACGTAATAATTTTAAGAACGTAAAAAGGTGCTGAGACCCAAAAGCTTGAGAACCGCTGATCTAGTCCATCTCCTTTACTGAACAGATGGTAAAAACTGTGGTCAATCAACTCCATTCCCTTCATTCTACAGATGGGAAAACTGAGGCCTAGAGGGATTAATGATCTGAAGTCAGTGAGAGCCAAAGCCAGTACTTGAATCCAAGGTCTTTGCTTCAAATACTCGACAGCTCTTTCTCCTACTTACTAGAATATAAGTTACTAGAATATTTGTTTAACTCTTGCCTTTGTTTCCCCAGGTACATGTAAATGTAGCATGTACTTAAATAAATATTTGATTGATTTACAAAATTAAAGATGGATCTGTAATCACAAAAAGCTAGAAACAAACCATGTGCCCAAATAATAGGAAACAGCTAAACAAATAGGGATGTATGAATGTGATTAAATATTACTGCATCCTAATTAACACTGAAACAAAAAATTCATAGAAATATGAAGAGACTGGCAACAAGAAAAGTAGTCTGCCATAGTAACAAGAATGCTGGACCTGGAGTCAGAAAGACCTGGGTTCAAATTCCAACTGTGGCACAAATAATTTAATGTCTCTAAGCCTCAGTTTCCTTATCTGTAAAATGGGAGGGTGAGGCCTCTAAGGTCCTATAAATAAATCTGCAATTTTATGCTCTGATACTGAGCAAAAAAAAAATAGATATAATGAGTCAAATATAAATAAAGATAATAAATGAAAATAGAATTCAGGTCAAACACAAAGTTAGTGCCAGGTTACTGAGCTTTAAACACACAGCCTTCCTTTTGATTACAGAATGGTAAACTAGAGCGTAAAGTTACATGTGCAGTCAGTTAAAATTTCTATATTAGCTAGCTTAGCTTTTTTTTTATGAGAAGGTAAAATAAGATAGGTTATTTATTCAAGTGGTGTGTCCAAAATGTATCAACAAAAATTATAATTTTATCATTGTAAGGACATCAAGACTATCTAGTGACTACTTGCCCCGTGAGCATCTGAGGCAGGATTTGAATTCAGGTTTTCCTGACTCCAAACCTAACACTCTCTTGACTGAAACACCCAGATACATAGTTGGTATTCTATAAATATCTGATAACTATCAACAGTAATAGGACAGATAGTGATTAAGAGCATACATTTGAGGATCATATTTTACAGAACATTCTTTAGCATATGAAAGGTAAAATATTTTACTTTATTACAAGTCTAGAAAATTCTAGAACTATTATTGAAGAAATGTAACAATGACCCATTTATTTATCATTTCCAGGCTTATAAAGTACTTTTGTCATAGGAATCTTGTCAGGTAGGTAGTGAGAGCACGATTTTTCTCATTTTTCAGATGAGGAAACAGACCCAGAGTCGGAGATAACAATGTGTCTTTTAAGTGTTAGTATTAGGATTTGAACCTGATCTCCTAAGTCTACCAATACTTCTACTATCCATGCTGCATGCATGATGGTATAGTTTGGCCAATTCAGAACTGGACTGGATACAAAAAGTGAAGATAAAGGAATCAGTGTCAGTCTGGCGAAAGATCTCCAAGTGGACTGCCTTAGTCATTGTGCTGTGAGGCATTTTTAACAAGGACTTTGATAAAGGAATAAATGGCATGCTATCAAAGTTGTAAATAAGGTAAAATAAGGAGGTATCTCTTGATACCCCAGGAAAGACAAGTAGGATGAAACACCTCTCTATTTCTTGCATTAGTGATACACTGAATAAATACGTTATTCACCAGTAAATCAGTAGAAACAATGAATGATTAAATTGAGATTCTAACAAATCAACAGGCTACAATTACGGGAAAAATGTAATAAAATGATATTTTTCATACAAGACCTATGATTTCATTGAGAAATTCCAGTGAAGACATTTTCTCGCTCTATGTAGTTTGTCAACCATTCTGCAACTCTGAGAATTAGGAAACAATTAGGTTCCTTGCAGAGGGTCACCAAATTAATATGTGTCCCAGTCAGGACTGAAGTCAGAACTTCTCGACTCTTAGGCCAGCTCTCAATCTACATCACCATAGTGCCTCTTAATAATAATTCACATGCCTGTAGTGATTTATTCAAAACAAAACATCTCTACTTCATAAACTGGGAAAATAAGATTCAGAGAATTTATATCAACTAACCATAATCCAATAAGGAAAACAGTCAGTATTACCATCCTAATTTGCAGATGAGAAGACAGAAACTCAGAGAAAGAATGTAGTTACGCTGTTGTTCAGCCGTTTCTGACTCTTGGTGACCCCATTTGGGATTTTCTTAGCAAAGATACTGGAGAGTTTGCCATTTCCTTCTCCAGCTCATTTGACAGATAAGGAAACTGAGGCAAACAGGGTTAAATGACTTGCCCAGGGTCATACAGTTAGTATGTGTCTGAGGCCATACTTGAATTCAGGAAGAGGTATCTTCCTGACTCCGAGGCCCCAAGTTCTATCCACTGAGCCACCTAGCTGCCCAAGTAAATGGCAATTCCAGGCCCTGAGCCCAGGTTCTCAGAGTCCAGATCCAGTGTGGCAACACCTAGCTGCCCACTAAGCTGCACTGTAAGTGAGTCATATGGTTCCTTCCAGCTCTAAAGGTCAATGGATAATTCTAGGATGAGCTTTCTCAATGGAGGTCTTGTCTTCTATGCAAAAAAGACTCCAAGTAGGCTGTTAAAGGGATTTCATCAAGAACAAGTCATGCCAGATTATCTTCATTTCCATTTTTTTTACGAGGTTACTCGTAAAAAAACAATGCCCTAGATAGCTGACTCCTTATCACATGCTAGTCTTGTGGACCAGAAAAAACTAAAAGATACCACAAGGATATCAATTCAGAACTGTTTGCGTGGCCAGAACCAAAGAGGAGCATCCATTTATGAACCAATATCAACCTGACCTGCCTCAGGGGTAATGGAGGGAAAAAGAATAGGAGCCCTAAAGTCATAGGGCCGAACGAGAGCTCTCCTATGGGACTTCCCTCAGGGACATGGAGCAAGTAGCCATCTAAGTCTCTGTAAAATGAGAGTTTGGGCTGGCAGATTTTTGTACTTCCTATGAGTTGGTATGGGCAGCTAGGTGACACAGTGGATAGAGCATTGGGCCTGGAGTCAGGAAAATTCATCTTCCTGAGTTCGACTCTAGCCTCAGATGCTTACTAGCTGCGTGACCCTGGGCAAGTCACTTAACCGAGTTTGTCTCAGTTTCCTCATCTGGAAAATGAGCTGGAGAAGGAAATGACAAACCACTCTACTATCTTTGCCCAGAAAACTCCAAATGGGGTCATGAAAAATTGGACAAAACTAAAAAGGCTAAACAATGAAGAAGTCAGGGATTGTGTCATTTTCAAAATCTCTATCTCCCAAGAATACAGGACTTTACACAACATAGTTACTTAAGTATTTATTGAATGGAACTGAATTGAAAAAGGAGGAAATCAAAAAAGATGGGGGGGTAGAAAATGAGATGAAAATAGAAGAGTCAGACATGACTGAAAGACAAGTGAACAAAGTTCTCTGTGGTCCTTAAAGCTTTTAATACATATACATACATATGTATGTATGTATGTATGCATATTGTGTGATTACATGTATGAGTATGTATGTTACATATAATACATCTCTATATACACAGATATGTATATATACATGTACACATATATACACATTGTGTATGTATAGAATGTGTGCATAGAAATACACAATAAATGTGTGTAAAATTACACTTATGTATACACACATGTATTGTATATATAAATATATGTATATACTACGTGCATACATATATGTGTGCACATGTGTATATATTATATATACATATGTTATATGTTGTTTATACCTATAACTGCTAGTTATTATTAAATAATACAAAATGGGGAGGGGGAGGAGTCAACAAGTAGTTAACACAGGATGACAGAGGAAAAAACAACCATGAAAGGCTCAACTCTTGGGTCAGATCTAATAAGGTAAAACTTAATAAGGATAAAGGCAAAAGTCTTAATGCCTAGATTTTTTTTAAGTACAAGATAGGTGAGGCCTGTGGATAGTTATTCAGAAAAAAAAATATTGAGTTTTTAGTAGATCTTAATTGTGTCTAATACACTTATAGGCTGTATCAAGAGACATACAGACACCTAGGTCTAAGATAGCCACAGTCCTCTCCTCTGTCAGACCACATCTGGAGCACTGTGTCCTGTTTTAGGCACCACATTTTAGAAGGGACCTTGATAAGCTTAAAAGTGTCCACAGAGGGCAACCAGAAATGTGAAAGTTCTAGACACTGCCTTATAAAGGCTTGGAGGAAGGAACTGGGGATGTTTAACCTGGAGAAAAAACTTGGGAGAAGATGTGGTGCAAGGAGAACAAGGCCACATATTGAAACATGACAGGTAGCAAAGGGATTAAACTGGCTGACCCCATGGAGCAGGCCTCAGAGACATAGATGGAACGTGGATTTTAGGCTTATTGTTAACATATCCTCTCCCCTCACTTCTCTTGGAATTCCTAGCTCTATTACTTTAAGTGCCACCTTATACATGAAGTCTTCCTGATGTTCTCATGCCCCTCACCTATTTACCCCCAAGCCCGAGAAATTTCTTTGTATTTTAAATTTACTTATCTGTATCCATGTTGTTTCCCCTAGAAGACTATAATTGATAACTTCACTGAAGGCAAAAACTTATCATGTCTATCTTTATAGTAGCCCTAGTACTCAACATAGCACCTGCTCACAAGGGAGCAGGGAACCTATCTGTGTCCCATGAGGGCAGTGAACAGATCTCTACCAGAACACACTACTTTGTTTTGCTTTTGAGGTTTTGGGGGAGGCGATCAGGGTTAAGTGACTTCCAGCATCACATAGCTAGTATGTATCTGAGGCAGAGTTGAACTCATTCCCTTGGGACTCAAGGGCCTGTACTCTAACCATTGTGCCACCTAACTGTCCAGACCACACTACTTTGGAAGCACCAAAACCTTAGATTCCCCCACTAGACTGAGCTGTAGAAACAGCAGAAGGATATAAAAGATAGAAGCTCAGGCCAGTCATCAACCCCAAAGATGATCAGAGTCTAATTCTAACATGAAGTCCAAAGTCAACTTCCTAATAACTAGAGCTGCCTAAAAGGGAATTGGAGAGGGCAGCTAGGTGGCACAGTGCATAGACTGGAACTTAGCTCTTCTTGAGTTCTCTGACCTCTGAGCCATCCACCACTTCTGGGTAATATGATGGTGCCTATCAGATCTCTTTTCAGGAACAGTTTGCATTCAATGGCTTTAAAGGTCATTTCCAACTTAGATTCTGCAATCTCTGAAGTCTCTTTCACAGCCGTAAGATTAGAAGATTCCAAGCTGGAAGGAACTTAGAACCATAGCACACAAAACATTTGAACTGAAGGGTATCTTAGAGACATTTTAGTCCATCTCCCTTATTCCACAGCCAAGGAAACCATGGCCCAGGAGAGGGTAAGTGATTTATGTCCAAGGAATCATTGAATTTTGTTAATATCTTCTTGGTATGCAGTTGTTTGCATGTTGGCACCTCTTCACCTGTGAGCTCCTTCAGGGCAGGGCCTGTCTTTTGTCTCTCGTATCCCCAGCACTTGGCACAGTGACTGGCATCCAAAAATGCTGACTCCTTCCAGATTCCTTACCAAGGGAATGTTGCTTTCCGAAATTTAGAAGCTGTAATTAAGAATCGATGTCAACTCAAAGCCTTCCTCTGTCCTCTGCAGCCCTTTATACGCTCTGAAAGGTTGGGCCCGTGGGCAGCATTGCATTGGTATGGTCTATCTGCCTTCATCACTAAATTATCTTCCAAATCCATCAGCACGATTGCAGGGAGATGGAACATACATGCACAGGCAGGATGTTTTTATGCTCCTTGGGAAACACTCCTTTCATGTTCCTATTGATTTTAGCAAATCTTGACAGTCTATAGATACCTGGATAAGGGAGCCAGGAGACCTGGGTTCTAGTTCCAATTCTTCTCTCAGTTCACTAAGAGACTTTGAACAAGTCATTGCTCTTCTTGAGGTCATAGTTTCATACTTGGAAAAATGAAGGAACTATAGAAGACAGCCTCTAAGGGTCCTTCCAGAGTGAACATAACTAAGTCTGAGAGTAAGGTAAACACACTAAGTTTGTTTGGGTTTTTTTTTTTGGGGGGGTGGAGATAATAGAAAACTTTCTTTCAAATTGGACAAATGACATTTAAATAAATTAGTAAGACTCATAAATTAGTAATTTGCTAATTAATAACTACAATGATTATTAGTTTTACAATTAGTAAATTAATGTAGCCAGAATACAGCCTAACTACAAAAGCCAGGAGGACAATTATGCATCCTGAACTACATTGTATTTCCATTTAATAGAAATACATTATTATACTTTTTAAAGATACCATATTACCCTGAGCAAGTCACTTAACCCTGTTTCTCTCATTTTCTCATTTGTAAAATAAGCTGGAGAAGGAAATAGCAAACCACTCTAGTATCTTTGCCAAGAAAACCCTAAATGGGTTTTCATGCAGGGTCCATCACAACTGAAAAAAATCAACAAGTTTTCTTAAGATTTTTCTTTACATATGGACAGTTCTGTCCTTGTCTACCTCTTGGTAAACATGCTGGGTTTTGCACAATCCATCCTTTGGGAAAGAATATTGCTGGTTCAGTGAACAAGGTGAGAAAAGGGAGGGGTTATACAATAATACTATGTCAGGAGTCTGAAGCCCTGGACTTACAACCTAACTAGAGCAATGTGACTCAAGAAAAGTCTGTCCCCTCCCTCAGACTCCTTTCCTTATCTTGGCAAGAGGACAGAAATCCCTGCCTCTCCCTCAAGGCTGTTATAAAGATCAAAAGAGATAATGTTTATAAAAAGTACTTTGGACACCCAGTGTTGATGAAAGGTGGAGTTTCCTGAATAGGCTGCCTCTCCCAACTTCCCCTCTCAGGCCTCAGTTTCTTCATCTATCAAAGGAAAGAGTCAACTAAATGATTTTGAAGAGACCTTCTAATTTTCAGACCAACACCAGAGATAGCAAAGATTTGAACATTCATGAGTTATGGAATGTTGTTCAACATAAAAGCTGAGTGGTACCTGCAAGTGGCAGGTGAGGACCTAGGTAAATTAGGAAGATTGTCCTTGGAAAGACAGACTCAATACATGGAAGAGTTCAAACAGAAAAACTCTCTATTGCAACAGATTATCATGTCCTTGGTCCCAAGAGGTCTATTTGGATCCATAATAATGATAATAATAATAAGCCATCATTTACATAATTCTTTATTGTTTGCAAGGCACTTTACAAATATTATCTCCTTTTATCCTTCACAACAAACAGCCTTGGGAGATAATTGCAACTGTTATCTGTTGTGTGGTCATTTTTCAGGATGTCTGACTCTTCATGACTCCCCTGGAGGTTTTCTTGGCAAAGATACTAGAGTGGTTTGCCATTTCATACTCCAGTAAACTAAGGCAAACCAAGCTTAAATGACTAGCCCAAGGACACACAGCTAGTAATTTCTCGCATCAATTTTGAACCAGGTCTTCCTGACTCCAGGTTCAGTGCTCTATCCACAATCCTACAGGCTGCCTAAATTACAGCATTTAGAGCTATAAGGACATTACTGATCATCTATTCCAACTTTATTATTTTACAGATGAGGAAAATAAGGACCAGGGAAAGGACTTGGCCCGTATCACATGGGTAGTCAAAGAGCAGAGATGGAATTAGAAATCAGGTCTTCTAATTATATATATATGTGTTTTGTTTGTTTTTTCCCTACAGCCACTGCAAAGGAACTGAAATTAGAACTGGGACAATGTGACTGAGTGAGAGCAGTTAGATCAGTACCACGTAGAATACATAGAAGACTGGAAAGGTAGGAAGGGAAGAAGTGGACTATATTGATCTTTTATTTTATTTTTTTTTAATAAAAATTTATTTATTTAACTTTTTACATTCATTTTCACAAAATTTTGAGTTCCAAATTTTCCTCCCCTTTTATTCCCTCCCCCCACCCCAATACACCAAGCAATCTAATTTTCTCTATCACCAATCTGCCTTTCCTTCTATCATCCCTCCCTTCTCTTGTCCCCATCTTCTCTTTTGTCCTGTAGGGCCACATGACTTTCTATTCCCCATTAACTGTATTTCTTATTTCCTAGTAGCAAGAACAATACTCAACAGTTGTTCCTAAAACTTTGAGTTCCAAATTCTCCCCATACCTCCCTCCCCACCCATTCCCTTTGGGAAGGCAGGCAATTCAATATAGGCCCTATCTGTGTAGTTTTGCAAATGACTTCCATAATAGTTGTGTTGTATAAGACTAACTGTATTTCCCTCCATCCTATCCTGCCCCCCATTGTTTCTATTCTGTCTTTTGATCCTGTCCATCCCCAAGAGTGTTGACTTCAAATTGCTCCCTTCTCCCATTGCCCTCCCTACCATCATCCCCACCCTTGCTTATCTCCTTCTCCCCCACTTTCCTGTATTGTAAGATGGGTTTTCATACCAAAATGAGTGTGCATTTTATTCCTTCCTTTAGTTGAATGTGATGAGGGCAAACTTCATGTTTTTTTCTCAGCTCTCCTCTTTTTCCCTCCACTAAAAAGTCTCCTGCTTGCCTCTTGAATGAGATATAATTTACCCCATTCCATTTCACCCTCTCTCCTCCCACTACATTTCTCTCTCACCATTTACCTTAATTTCTTTTAAGATATGGTCCCATTCTATTCAATTCACTCTGTGCTCTCTGTCTCTGTATGTGCGTGCATGTGTGTGTGTGTGTGTGTGTTTGTGTGTGTGTGTGTATGTGTGTGTGTGGTCCCACCAACTACCCAGATACTGAAAAATTTTAAGAGTTACAAATATTTTCTTTCCATGTAGGAATGTAAACAGTTCACTTTTGGTAAGTCCCTTCTGACTTCTCTTTGCTGTTTACTTTTTCATGCTTCTTCTCATTCTTGTGTTGGAAAGTCAAATTTTCTTTTCAGCTCTGGTCTTTTCATCAAGAATGCTTGAAAGTCCTCTGTTTCACTGAAAGACCATATTTTCCCCTGAAGTATTATACTCAGTTTTGCTGGGTAGGTGATTCTTCGTTTGAGTCCTAGTTCCTTTGACTTCTGGAATATCCTATTCCATGCCCTTCGATCCCTTAATGTAGAAGCTGCTAGATCTTGTGTTATCCTGATTGTATTTCCACAATACTGGAATTGTTTCTTTCTAGTTGCTTGCAATATTTTCTCCTTGACCTGGGAATTCTGGAATTTGGCCACAATGGTCCTAGGAGTTTCTCTTTTTGGATCTCTTTCAGGTGGTGATCGATGGATTCTTTCAATACTTATTTTGCCCTCTGGTTGTAGAATCTCAGGGCAGTTCTCCTCGATAATTTCATGGAAGATGATGTCTAGGCTCTTTTTTTGATCATGAGTTTCAGGTAGTCCCATAATTTTTAAATTGTCTCTCCTGGATCTATTTTCCAGGTCAGTTGTTTTTCCCATGAGATATTTCACATTCTCTTCCATTTTTTCATTCTTTTGGTTTTGTTTTATGATTTCTTGGTTTCTCAGAAAGTCATTAGATTCCATCTGTTCCATTCTAATTTTGAGAGAACTATTCTCTTCAGTGAGCTTTTGAACCTCTTTTTTCATTTGGCTAATTCTGCTTTTGAAAGCATTCTTCTCCTCATTGGCTTTTTGGACCTCTTTTGCCAATTGAGTGAGCCTATTTTTCAAGGTGTTATTTTCTTCAGCATTTTTTTGGGTCTCCTTTACCAAGGTATTGACCCGTTTTTCATGCTTTTCTTGCATCTCTCTCATTTCTCTTCCCAATTTTCCTCCACCTGTCTAACTTGATTTTCAAAATCCTTTTTGAGCTCTTCCATGGCCTGAGCCCACCGGACATCCCCCTGGGATGTCTGGGATACAGAGGCCCCGACCTCCACGTCTTTCCCTGATGGTAAGAATTGTTCCTCATCATCAAAATTGAAAGGTGGGAACATCTGTATCCCCTCAAAGTAGCTCTCTATAGTCTTATTTTTCTTCCCTTTTCTGGGCATTTTCCCAGCCAGTTAACTTGACTTCTGAGATTCCTGTCCACCCTCGCCTAGATCTGCCCAGCTAGTGCTTGGGGTCTGAGATTCATATGGGCTTTCCTCAGCAGGCACGGCTGCTATTCAATGTGAGTTTAAGTTCTGGTGCTTGGGTGGGGGCAGGGCCGTCTCCCAGGCTCAGTTCCCTCAGGGGGTTTATGCAGAGACCTTCGGTAATGGAGCTCCTGCTTGCTCTGGGAGTCCCGGGCCTCTGCCGCTGCCTCTGCCACTGCCTCCCGAAGGGGCCCGAACCATAGAGACACCCCACTCCCCTCTTGGCCAGCCCAGACATCTCTCTCACTGACCTGCAGCATCTGTGGGCGGAATGACCTTCCCGGCCGCCAAGAGATTCCATCCCTGAAGCCTGCTTGGATCTGCTCCTCTGGGGCTGCATGGCCAGACCAGCACAGGGGTGGACTCCGCTGTCCAGAGCACGATGGACCCCTGGGGATGGCTCTCCAGGGCTCTCTGGAACAGAAATCTTTTCCCCCGTGTTTCTGCGCACCTTGTAGTGCTGCAGAATTTGTGGGGAGTTCTTCTTGCAGGAAATATATGGGCTGTGGGTTCGGAGCTAGCATACTTGAGTCTTTCTACTCCACCATCTTGGCTCCACAGATTATATTGATCTTTAAGAAAACCATTTGGCAGGAGGAAGGATTGTATGGAGGAAAGATTGGAAAAGAGTAAGACTTAAAGCAGGAAAACCAATTAAGAGACAACTGAAACAGTCTGGGAAAGAGGATCTGAATTAAACAAAGAGACAGAGATAAGAGATGTCCTGGAGGTAGAAATGGCAAGATTTGGTATTTGATTAGCTATGTTGGGTGCCTGCCTCAAATGTCTACCACACCAATTCATCCTCCACGCAGTCTCTAAAGTGCTTTTCCTAAAATGCAAGTCTGATCATATCATACCTACACCTCCACAGTCAAAAAATGCCAGCGGCTTCCCATTGCCTCCAAGAAGAAATGCAAAATAACTCTGGCATTCAAAGCCCTTCCTAGCCATAGCTCCTTCCTACCTCTCTTGTTTTCTTATGCCTTATTCACAACGTAAGTTCTTTGATTCAATGACATTGACTTCCTGGCTATTCCACAAACAAAACCTTCCATCTCTCAGTTTTCCCATGCTTGGAATACTTTCCCTTCTCTGCTCTAACTTCTGACCTCCCTGGCTTCTTTAAGTCCCAAATGAAACCCAATCTTCTACAAGAAGGCTTCTCTAGCCCCTCTTAATTCCAATGCTTTTCATCTTTTAGTTATTTCCTATTTATCCTGTATGTTGCTTGCTTTGTATATATTTATTTGCGTGTTGTCTCTCCTATTAGATTGTAAACTCCTTGAGGCAAGGGTTGTCTTTTGTCTCTGTTTGCATCCCTAGCACTTAACCCATTGCCTGGAACACAGTAGGTGATTTTTTTAAAAAAGTGTTTACTGAATTGAATCAAAATGACATCAAGGTTGTACTTGAAAGATGGGAAGAGACTGGGAAGTTCAGAAATGCAGTTATCTTTTTTGGTGTGGGGATGGGAAATGATGAATTTGTTTTGAACATATTAAGTTGGAAATGTCCAATAGGCATTGGTGATGTAGGATGGGATTCAGGAGACAGTTGTAGATCCGAGACCCATCAGCACAGAGAATATAGTAGCTGAGGAGATCACCAAATGAGAGATTATGGAGACAAGGCCCAGGACAAGACATGAATGAAGTCTATTAAAAGAAACTTCTTATTATGTGGTCAAAGTATTTAAGCTTCAGTTTCAATATTTGACCTTCCAGTGAAAAATCTGAATTAATTTCTTTATGTATTGATTGATTTGATCTCCTTGCTTTCCAAGGGACTCTCAAAAGATTTCTCTGGTACCACAATTCAAAAGCAGTTCTCAGTTTTCCTTATAGTCCAGTTCTCACAGCCAAATATAGCAACTGGAAAAATCATAGCTCTGCCAGCAAGGTGATGTCTCTGCTTTTTAGCATGCTATACAGATTTGGCATACTTTCCTCACAAAGAGCAAGAGTCTTTAAATTTCATGGCTGCAGTCACCATCTGCAGTGATCTTTGAGCCCAATAATACAAAACTTGACAATGGTTCCATTTCTTCTCCCTCTATTTGCCAGGAAGTGATGGAACCAGTTGCCAAGATCTTACTTTTTTTTTTTTTGATGTTAAGATTGAAGCTAGTGTTTTCTTTCACCCTCATGAAGAGACTCCTTAATTCCTCTTAAAAAAGATAGTGGTTGAAAAAAAAAAAGGCCATTTAATTTGACAGTTAAGAGGTCATTAGTAAATATGGAGAAAACCACTTCAATTGAAATGATGAAAGTCAGACTGGAGAAAACTGAAAGTGGAGAGGGAAAAAAGGGTACAGAATAGATGCCTTTTCCAAGAAGTTTAGCTGAAAAGTAGAAGGAAATACAGGATGATACCAAGCAGGAATGGTAGGATCTAATGAGAGTTTGGGGTTTTTTTTAAGTCACTCCGAATAAGAAAAAAAATCTGAGAGGTCATATAGTCTACCCCCAGGGGTGGGGATCTTGTGGCCTTGAGGCCACATGTGGCCCTCTAGATCCTCAAGTGCTACCCTTTCACTGAATCACCTAAGGATTTGTTCTGTGAAGTTTGGATCCAGTCAAAGGGTGACACTTGAGGACCTAGAGGGCTGCATGTGGCCTCAAGGTCACAGGTTCCCCACCACTGGATCCTGGACCCAAACAGGGACCTCCTTTACAACACCCTTGCTTAAAGACCTCCAGGGAGAGGTAGTCTCCCTCCCTCTCTTACATTTAGATAACTTGGAAGAACAGATATATTGGTGTGCTTCCAGAAGACAGTAATGGGATGATAAAGGTGCCTTGCAGTCATGCCATATAAAGACGAGTTGGAGTCTAGAAAAGAAGATTTGAAGAGAGTAGAGGAGAGAAGACAGGTAAGTTGTCATTCTTTCTTCCACAGCATTTTGTTGGGTATAACTCTGATGCATTTTCACATGATTATAGTTCTCCGGGTTTGTGACCTATTTCCATTCTAGATGGGAAGCTCCATGAGGGCAGGGATTCTGCCTCCTAACAACTTCCTTTGTTCTCTGGTGCCCAGCACTGTGCTCTGCACAAAACAACATTTTAAAAACATTATTCGATTGATGAAATTTGTTTGCAAATTCAAAAGATCATTGCCCAAATCTGAATTTTTAGCTGCAATCAGAAGTGAGAAGAAACTGTTAGGTAGTAGAAAGTCCCCAGGATGGAAGACAGAACACCTGGGCTTGGGTCAGCAGAACTTGGAAGTTTCCAAATCTTTTCCCATTTTTAATGAACTCGGAAATTCTATTGTGTGCTGATCCTAAGATCCTGCCAAACTCCAACCATCCTTGACTCTAGGCATAGAATTTATTAAAAAGGAATCCAAAAATCATTCAGCTTTGGCAGAAACCATAAAATAAACTTGCTTTCTGATTTGCCTTCCTTACTGTGCTTAACTAAGGGATGGTAAGGTGTCCACTGTAAGAGCCAGAGAAAAATAGCCCAGTAGTTGATGCAGCCTAGGCATCAAATAAACCATTTGTGATTCAAACTTCTTAGTAACACATTGTCTTATGGAAGCATAGAACTTCAGAGCTAGAGAAGCTAGTATCAGAGAAGCCTAGAACATTAAAAATGGAAGGAACTTTTTGTTGTGGTTGAGTCATTTCAGTCACGTACAGTTTTTCGTGACCCCATTTGGGGTTTCCCTGGCAAAGACACTGGAATGTTTGCCATTTCCTTCTCCACAGAAAGAACTTTAGAAAGCTTTTTTTTTTTAAAGTCCAGACCTGTGATTCCCATCAATGAGTGAGCTCCCAGTGTGGAAATTTCCTCCACTAATGCAGATTGGCAATGAACCTATAGCATTTTATTAGAGTTTCCTGGATCACTTAAAGATTAAATGACTTTTCCAGGGTCACATATGTTGTACATGTCAAAGACAGAACTTCACCTGAGGTCTTCCTGACTTCAAGGCTAGCCACTCACTATCTTTGTTAGAATCATGAACCATATTAGAAATAGAGGGGACTTTAAAAGATCAGTGAAAATCATATGTAGAGAGAAGGAATGACTACAAGCATCTAATCCAACCCCTTCACTTTACAAATAAGGGAACTGAGGTCCATAGAGGTTAAATAACTTTCTCACGGTCACACAGTTGGTAACAGGGCCTGGATCGGTTCCAAAGACCTCTAACCCCAGAACCAATCAATTAGCCAATAAACATTTATTAAGTGCTTACTGTATGCCAGACACTGCACTAAATGTTGAAGATACAGATAAAGGCAAAAGACAGACCCTGAGCCAGAGTAGCTCACTTTCTAAGGGAAGAGACTATGGACAAGGAAGCTATATACAGGATGAGTTGTAAATAAACAAGAGGAAAGTCACTAGAATTAAGAGAGATTAGAAAAGGTTACTTGTAAAAAGTAGGATCATAGCTGGGACTTAAAGGAAGCCAGGAGATGGAGATGAGGAGGGAAGTATTCCAGACATGATATCACAGTCAGTGAAAATGAAAATCCCCAAAGTTGAGAGATATGTTGTCTTGAGAGAGGAACAACCAGGAGGTCAGTATCACCAGATGGCAGGGGGAGGGGGTGGGGCAATTTTTACAGAGAGGTGGGGTGAGGTGTAAGAGGACTGGGAAGTTGAGGTGCAGATTATGAAAGGCTTTGAAGGCCAAACAGAGTATTTTGATCCTGGAGATGATTGGAAGCAACTAGAATTTATTAGGCTTTATCTTGGCATCTTTGGAACCAGAACCTGTTAGTTCTGTATAGAGCTTTCATTTGGAGATGTCAAACTCAGATTATTGAGACAAGCTGGGCTGAAGTTTAGCCTTGTATGATGTATAAAGAAAGGGTTTGCCTTACAAGTGAATCATTGAAGCCAAATGTTTATAAGACTATTTAAACCATTTAACACTAGATCAACATATCCCTAGAAGTGACATGATTTAACCCAGGAGTGGAGAACCTGCAGCTTCGAGGCCACATATAGTGCTCTAGGTCCTCAAGTGTGGTCCTTTGGCTGAATCCAACTTGAGAACCTAAACGGTCACATGTGGCCTCAAGGATGTAGATTCCCCACCCCTGGAACTTTTAACTTGTGCCAGTTCTCTTTCCACTGCACTACAATACTAAGCCTCTTGTTTTACAGGAAGAACTCAAGATCAAAGAGGAAAAGTGATCTATATAGGCAGCCCTAGATCACCAACTGCCAGCTGGACAATTTGAACTGGATGTCCCAGAGACATCTCCAATTCAACATGTCCAATTACAAAGCTCATTATCTTTCCCCTAAAATCCACCCATCTTACGAACTTCCTTTCTACTGCTGAGAGTACCATCATCCTTTCAGTCACCTAAGTTCACAACCTCCATGTAATCTTTAACTCTTCACTCACCCAACATATCCAGTCAGCTGCAAATCCTATTCTTCCTATCTCTAGTCTCTGTAATGTCTTTCATCTTCTCCCCATCCAGGCACCAATCCTAATTCAGCTCCTTATCAAATTGGACTATTACATCAGCCTCCTAAATTGTCTCTCTGCCTCATCTCTCTCTGCTCCAAACCATTTCCCAAAAGAAAAGTTTTAATCATATCACCCCATTCCCTCCCACCTCACCCCCTCACACACAATTCAAAAAATTCCAATAGCTCTCATTACCTCTAGGCTCAAATACACACACACCCACCTCTGCTCTTTTTGACTTGAATACATCCTAATTTTCCATACTTTTTGTACACCATTCTCCTTCATGTACACTGTGGTCCAATAAAATTGGTTTTCTCCACCTATGACAATCTATCTGCCAGCTCCACACCTTTGCATGGACTGTCCTCCATACCTAGGATGATCGTCCAAGCCACCCCTGCCTCTTGACATTCCTGGTTTCCTTCAAGACTCAGCTCCTGTCCTATGTCTTACATTCCTGGTATTCTCCCCTCACTCCCCAATGCCCCACCAACCATTATTTTATGTTCTTTCTTTCCAAGGTTACCCTGTATGTTTTGCATATATGTGTCTGTTCTTTCCTCCATTAAAATGTAAGGGTAGAGACTGTTCCTCTTTTTTGTATTCCTGCTGCCTAGTAGTATAGCTGGTAACAAATACATATTTAATATATGCTTGCTGATTGATGGATTAACCTAGAGTCATACAGAGGAGTCAGTCAGTGATGGAGCCAAGCACACAAGTGAAGTCTCCTGCACCCAAGGCAGGAGTAAAAAAATACTTATCTCTACTGCTTTTTTTTTCTGGGGTGCGGTATAGGGTGGTGGGGAGATAATAGCACCCTGAGATGATATTTGTAAAAGCATTTAGTATAGAACCTGGCACATAATAGGTGCTAAATAATTGCTTATTTCCTTTCTTCCCTGTTAGAAAGGATAATGGGAACTAGATGATTAGCCAAGCAATCACTACATACTTGGGAAGCAAAAAAAAATCTTTTTATCACCAACTATAATGACTCCCATTTCCACAGCACTTAAGGGCAAGCAGAGTTCCTCCATCAAAACAAACCTACAAGGGAGGGAAGTAACTGAATAATTATCATGCCTCAGAGAAAAGAGGAGAGGACCAGAAAAGGTCCTCAGCAGAGCCAATCTCCTCTCCCTGTTCTTCTTCCTATAAAGAATATATCTTTCTAAGACACTATCTACCCATATCAGCAGTCTTTTAGCTGTTGTCCATTCTTCATTCCCAAAGAGCACCAATGGCCTCAAGAGGGTGTGAATTGGATTTAAGCGAGGCAGAGTTTAGAAAGGCTAAGGTCACCTACTACTTGACAGTCTACTCCTTCACACACAGCTGAAGGGGGACATTCATTGGCCTTTACTCCTCATAGGCAAACTGAAGCGCAGAGTCACTATGGACTATGGACACTGGCTACTTTGTGGAAGCTTCACTGAAGAAATGGAAGTTTACAGAGTCATCCTCAGCACTTAACATTTTGTCTCTAGCTTCTCTCTCTTTCCTAAAGCATACAACGATTAAGTAAGGGAATGTTCCTGTCCTAAAGTAATTTCCTAAGCAGGAAACTCCTGGCCACCAAAGCCTAACGTTCAATCTTCAAGGTACCAGTGCAGAAACTGACTTTTTCCCCCATCTGAAATCTACTCTATACTGATTAGGTATATACATATGTGTGTGTGTGTGTGTGTGTATGTATGTGCGTGTACATATAGATAGACAGACAGACAGATAGAAAGATAGATATAGATCACTTTAGCCATGGTGCTGCAGGGATATCATAATTCTCTGATCGCTGAGTTATAAGCAAAAAAAGTTTGGATGTATTATTGTTTTCATGGTACCTTTTCCTTTTCTTACTCATTCCCACAGTCAGAATCACTCTAATTTTGGGCCAGAAAAGGACTCAGAAGTCATTTGTTCTAACCTGTGCTGGATAAATATCCCCTCCTACAACATATTCCTGAACTTTTCTCAAAACTAATGAGAGAGAAATCTGATTTCTATCCTGAATTCTAATCTTTCATCTTGCACCAACTTCTGGGCAGCTCTATTTGGAAGTCTCATGGATATCTTAAGCTCAACATTTCCAAAGCAGAACACGTTGTCCTATCCTTCCTCCAAGGTTCCCTTTATTGAGGCTACCATCTCTCATGTTTGTAACCTCAGAGTCATCCTTAACTCTTCCTCATCTCCTATATCTGATCAGCTATCAGATGTTGCCACACCTCCACATCTCTTGCATCCAATCCCTTTTCTTCACTCATGCAATCATTTATTCTGCAAGGCCTGGATTATTACAATAACCCCATAATTAGTCTCCAGATTCAATCCATCCTCCACATAGCTCCTAAGACACATCTAAGACACAAGCTTTGTGTCACTCCCAAGCTCCAAAACATGGAGTGGGTTCTCTATCACCTCCAGGATAAAATTACAAAACTTTTCAGTTTATCTTTAAGACTATTCGTAACCTAGGTCCTACCTATTAATTCTGACCAGAAAACACCTATTAATTCAAATTACTTCCCTTTACACCCTCATCTAACAGTTCCACCCTGACCTGACCCGCAGTTGCTCTAGTCAACAAACAAGCTATCCTGACCCAATGGGATCATGAACTATCTAATTTAATTCCTCTTAGAGATCACTTCCATTTTTCTGCTTTTGCCTCAGCTTCTCAAGGTTCATAGCCTCCATTAGACTGCGAAGATCTTGAGAAGAGGGAATATCTTTGGCCTTCCTTGGCATCCCCAGAATTCAGTATAGTTTGTAGAAGGGACTAAATAAATGCTTGTTGACATGACTAATATAGAAATACACTTTATATGACTTCATATGTATAATAGACATCATATATTGCTTGCTTTCTCAATGAGTGGGGGAGGGACAGGTGGAAATGAGAGAATTCAGAACTCAAAATTTTCAAAAGTGAATGTTAAATTTTTTTGCATATAATTGGGAAATATTTAACAAAATAAATAAAAAATAAAGAAGAAAAAATTTTTAAATTTTTGTTGACTTGACTTAAATAATTTCACATCAGGGGATGCACTCTTTGTTTCTTACCTTTCTCACATTTAAAGTACATACGTATCCTCCTCAACCCCTTTCTCCTTCCCCTTTTATCTTCTAACTTTTGTGCTATTGCTTCAAAAACCAAAACAAGCCAAGACAAAAAACCCCTCAATTCTATTACCCTGACCCTGGTACCAAGTGGTCAGTGATGTACTAGTGGTATTATCTCCCTCAAAGATAAGGAAGTTCTAAAGCCTGGAAATAAAGCTAAACTTCTTTTTAAAAAAATAATAAAAGGGTCATCATTCTCTAAGTGCCTCTAATTAGTAGGTTCATTACCCTAGGCAAGTTACTTCACTTGAGTCTCAGGGAATTTTCTCTTAGGCAGGTAGATAACATATTGATTAGAGTCCCAGACCTCAAACCATGAAGAAACCAATGCAATCTCAAACACTTCCTAGCTTTATGGTCCTATTCAGCCATTTAACCTCTCTGGGCCTCAGTTTCCTCATCTGTAAACTAAGGAAGTGGGACTTAATCTCTAAGCTCCTTTCCAACTCTAAATCCATGATGCTAAGATCCCTTCTGGAATCCATACAAAAGTCTTCATGCACCTTTGCTCATCTAATTAAATCTGCTTTTCCTACAAGGACAAAAATAAATTATAATTAATTTGATTTAGCAAACATTAATTAAAATAGCTGCCATGTGATGGGAAGATAAAACAAATGATTTTAGGGAGCTTCTAATCTAAAAGCATGAAATCTAAAAAATAAATAAAATCTAAAACCTCCCAATGGGGTGGCGAAACAAAAATAACTGATGCAAGGAACAGTGAAAGAAATACAAAAGAGAGATCAAAAAGTACTATAAGAAATTTAAGGCACTTACACAGGGTGGGGGCAGGTGGGGAAGGAAGAAAGGGGGAAGTATGACAAATAGAAAGACTTCTTGGAAGAGGTAGCTTGTAGGAAAGGGAAGACTTTGGACCACATCAAGTACTGCCAGGGCACATGGCAGAGGGGGCAGAAATGGGTGAGGGCAAAATAAACATGGTTGATAAGAGTAATCTAGTCTGGCTGACACTAAAAGTACCCACGGGGAAACTATATAAGATCAGAGTTTAGATCTCAAAGGTGCTTTCAGAATCATCTAGTCTAAACCCCTCATATCGCAGAAGGAAATGGGCTCAGAGACGTTGAATAATTTGTTCAAGGACATGCAACTAACAGAAGATACAATATGGCTCAAGGTCCCGAGTTCTTTCCAATACAGCACAGGTCAAATCTGGAGAACTGAAGTGGAATCATTCATCCATCCAACAAATCAAGCCCTTCTGTGTGCTGAGTATTGTGCTCAATGATGCCAAAGAGAAAACAGTTCCCAAACTCACAGAGGTTACAGTTTGGCAGCCTGAGTGTGGAAACCCTTGAATTTCAAGGTCAGAAATGCAATTTTTTCCCCCTGTTTGGGTTAGTCACTAGCACAGTGGATGAATTACTTTGTTGTTTTTTTTTTCTAGTTCAGCTATATTTCAAGTGTGTGTGTGTGTGTGTGTGTGTGTGTGTGTGAGTGTGTATGTGTGTGTGTTCAATTTAAATCGACTTTTGAGGCTGGCCTAGAAGCAGACCTCCCTTTTACATTGTCTCTGTAAGGAAAGGCGTTCCAGATTCCAAGAGGTGCACTCCCAAAAGAAATCTTGAACATAGCCTGTTTGAATGCTGGAGACAGCCTGTGCTGTATGGAAGGGACTAGTTCTCCTTTTTCTGTTCCATGCCCCTGATGGGACATCTTTTCTCATTTTAAATCTTTCTCTTTTAAATCTTGACAAATACAAAGCAGGATAAGAAGCAAGGAGCTTTTTGGAGCACTCTTCCTTATTTTGGATTCCCAGATATTTTTATTTTCAGTGAGGACTACTCATCTGTGAGACCTTGATAAAAGTATCCTTTCAGAAAAGTTAAACTCTTACTACGATCACCACCAAAAATAGGAAAAAAGCAGCAGGAGGAAGACAAAAAAACCTGATTTCTAGCCTAAACTCTGCCACCAATTTGCCGATAATTGACTTTAGGTTCCTTGAGTCTCACCTCTAGCCCCCAGTTTCCACAGTTTGTAAAATAAATAAGAAGTTTATACTTATTTTCCTGATATTCAAGGCCTTCTACTATCCAGAACTACCTTTACTTTCTAGAGCAGACAAAAGATAAGTTAACTTGAATCAGGAGACATGGATTTGAATAGCTTATTTACCACCTCTGAGTCCCTGGCAAGTGTTTAATAAATGTCAGAAGAAGAGCCTGGGGACAAGAAGATCTCCACAATCTCTTCTAACTCTTGCATCCAAATATTCTAGGGGTTATATCTACATCTCAAACATGTGCCCATGATTGCTAAACCAACAAATCTTGCTTCATCCTGTCTTGTATTCTCCCCTAGATACTTGTTCTCAACAGTATTCACCTTTGAACTGAAATCAAAACATAAGGAAAAGCAGGGGCAATAATGATGCCAATAATAACTGACCACAATAATTAACAATGATAATGCTTTGAAAAGTACATTAAACACATTATTTCATGTGAACTTTCCAACAATCTTATGAGAAAAACACTATAGGTACCTAGAAAGGCAAGTTCTGAGACAGATTTTTTTTTAAAGTCTATCAAATTTTTTTTGCTCATACCAAAGGTAACAAATGTTATATATATATATATATATATATATATATATAATAAATTATTTTATATATTATATATAATAATATAGTAAATTATATAATATAATAAATTATTTTATATATGTATATAATAATATAATAAATTATATATATATTTACGTTATTTCAGAATTTTTAAAAATTTTTTTAAATTTTGAGTTACAAATTCTTTCCCTCCTGCACATTATACATGTGAAGTTATATAAAATATATTTCTATGGTAGAAATATTACCAAAAAAAGAAAGAAACTGAAAAAAGTATGCTTTAACTGAATTTTTAAAAAGGGGAAGATCTGGTGGAAAGGAAAAGGTATTCAATACATGTGAAGGTAGAAAAAGTTAAAATTTAAAAAAGCAAACTACATATTGGAGATAGCACAGAGATTTGCCTACTAGGAGCAAGGGTAAAAAATGAGACTGGATAAATGTTCCCAAGTTCCCATTGCTCTAGGATCAAAGTTACAATCTTTTAAAAGGGTCTTATCACTACTAAATCTATTCAATTCATCCAGAGATGATGGAGAAGAAAATAGTATCTGTCTCTGAGGGTCTTTTTTTCTAGAACTACTTGTGATGAGACTGTACTAGAAAATCTTGAAAGACTTTCTTAAACTCTGACATTCATTGGTTCTGTGATCAATGTTTATTTTGTCAGCACACTGAGAGTTCTCAGAAACAACTGATGACAATATGGCCAACAAGTTATCCTGCCACAGCTGACTTACAATACTAGCCCAGTAGCTGGGTGGTACAGTGGACAGAGCATCACTTACTCCCTATGGAACCCTGGTCAAGTCACTTATTTAACCCTGTTTGCCTCAGTTTCCTCATCTGTAAAATGAGCTGGAGAAGGAATGGCAAACCACTGCAGTATCTTTGCCAAGAAAACCTCAAATGGGGTCACAAAGGGTCAGAAACAACTGAAAAAATGACTGAACAACAGCTAGTCCAGCAATAATAATGACTGGAACATTTGCACTCCTCCATCACCTTCTACACTGTGTTTCCACTCACTGTGGATTGTTGTTTCTGCCTCCCAAAAGACTGTACGTGCCCTCAGAACCTAAATCCAGGGACTTAGGACCTAAGTTGCTTGGTAACAGGTATGATTATGACCATAAAACGAGAGCTGGAAAAGGTTAAGGCAAGCATTTCTCAAATACATTATGCCATAAAGTATTTTTTTAGCTTGAATTACATCCATAGGACCCAAAATGCTGGTTTGGGATGATATTTTGTTGTTCAATTGTGTATGATTCTTTGTGACCCCATATGTGGTTTTCTTGGCAAAGACACTGAAGTGGTTTGCCATCTCCTTCTCCAGCTCACTTTACAGATGAGGAAATGGAGGCAAACAGGATTAAGTGACGTGCTCAACAAGATCACAGAGCTAGCACGTATCTGAGGCCAGATCTGAACTTGGCAAGATGAGTCTTTTTCTTAGTCCAAGTCCATTGCTCTACCCATTGCACCATCTCACTGCCCCTAGCATGCTATATGATTATGGAATCACCTGTGCAAAATAAAAGGGAAAATTTGAAACAAAAAAAATAGAAAGAAAACAAGCTTCTTTTATTTTTATTAAAAAACCTGCACAAGTATTTTTGATATGATTATTAGAAATAATATATAAAGTTGTCCCCCAAAATAACCAGTCACCTTAAAGTCTCAAGTACCCAAGTCTAATTATGAGTTGCATTAATGTCATTTGGCCAATTTATAGCCTTGCTCCTATAGAGAATACTACCGATTGTACCATCACTTCACCAAATATTATGAAATCAACTCATATTAGGTGTGATATTATCTTACATAATTTAATATTTAAGGATAAGAAATTGTGCTAGCATTTGAATGTTCTCTTGGAAATCCTACTCAACTCATACTGAACACAGGCTGCTGTAGAACCAAGTTTGGGGACACTGTCCTAGACTTGCCCCCTCATAGAAAGGACAATGGAACTCAAGCCCAGGGAGGGAAAAGACTCATCCAACACAAGTTGGAGGCAAAGGTACAACTAAAACCCTCATCTCTAGAGAGCTCTAGAATCCCAGTCCAGGGTTTCACCACATCACACTGCCTCTCTTTTATTTTTCCCTCCACCATCCTAGGTCAAGCTTTCATCAATTAATGCAAAATTATTAATTATCCAGCTTCCCTGCCTCAAATCTATCCTACCCATACTACTAGAGTCAGATGCCTAAAATATAATTGACCACATCACAATCTCCTCAAAACCCACCAGTGATTATTGCCTCTTAAGTGCAAATACTTTGTTCTACTGTTGAAGCCTCATCTGGCTCCACAATCTGATTCAACCAGGCTTGTTTCACTTACCTACCATTCATAACCTCTCTACTTCAGGTAAGCTAATCTAGTAGCTACCCTGCAGACTCATCCCATGCTTTCCTATGTCTTTGCTCATGCTATCCACTATACTTAAATCATAGCTACTGATCATATCTACTTGCTGAAATCCTTCCCTTCCTCCCAGGATGGTTCAAATACCTCATCTTCCACGAAGCCTCCTCTAGTTCCCCCAACCAGAAGACATCTATCTCTCCTATGAACTCTCAGAATGTACAGTCCTTGCCCATTTTCTGCATGACTGTTCTATTTTTGCTTTATATTTCAGGATATCTTGTCTATTCTGCCAGAGTGTGAGCTTCATGAGAACAGAAAACCAATCTTATCTATCTTTCTATCATTTGAAACATGGAGTCTTGCAAATATTAAGTGTTTACTGCTTTGGTAAATGAAAAAAAAATAAATGGAATGGAAGAGAAAAGTAGTCTGCTAGAGAGGGGAAAGGGATAGTACACAGATGTACCTTTTAAATGTTAGATAAGCTCCAAATGCGTACATGAATTAGACATAAAAGGAGATAGTAAACAAATTAGAAGTGCAAAGAGGAACCTAAATCCAGGGCCCTAGGACCTATGGATAGGAGAAGAGCTCATAATCAAATGAGAGAGAGGACCACAAAAGATAAAATCAATAATTTTGATAATATAAAATTAAGAAGTCCCTGCACAAACAAACCCAATGCCAAAATTGGAAGTTAACTGTGGGAGAAAAAAATCTTTGCAGCAGCTTTGTTCCGTGGAGGTCTTATTTCCAAGATATATATATATATAACTGATTAAAATTTATAAGAACCAGTGAACAAACATTTAGTAAGCACCTACTATGTGTCATGCACTGGACTAGGCTATGGTGATGCAAAGAGAGTGCAAAGAGAGTCCAAAGACAATCTCTTCCCTCAAGAAACTTAACATCTAATTGGAGAGACAGCATGCAAACAGATACAATAAAAGCAAGGTATGTACAGGATAAATAGGAGATAATTAACAGAGAAGGCACTGAAGTTAAGAGGGATTGAGAAAGACTTCCTGTAGAAGTTGGGATTTTAGTTGGTACTTAAAGATAGCCATTCCACATAAATGATGAAGAGATATGAACACTTTACAAAGGGGAAAATCTAAGCTATCAATAGTTATTATAAAAATACTTCAAATCACTAATTTTAGAGAAATGCAGTTCCACCTTACACCCATCAGACTAACAAAGTTGACAAGAAAAGAAAATGACACGTTCGAGGGGCTGCCGGAAAATAGACACATGAATGCACTATTGGCAGAGCTATGAGTTAGTATAGCCATTCTGGAAAACAATTTGGAACTATGCTCAAAAAATCACTAAACCACCTTTGCCCTAGTAATACGTTTAGTCGTTTCCAACTCTTCATGATCCCATTTGGGGTTTTCTTGGCAAAGATGATGCAGTTTCTCCACTTTACAGATGAGAAAACTGAGGCAAATAAGGGTGACTTGCCCAGAATCACAGAGCTAGGCTCCAAGTCAGCACTGTATCCACTGCACCACATAACTGCCCTTCCCAGTAACACTGCTACCAGGCCTATACCTCAAAGAGATCAAAGAAAGGGGGAAAGGACCCATCTGTACAAAAATATTTCTAACAGCTCTTCTTGTAGTAAAAAAGAATGGGAAACTAAAGGGTCTCCATCAATTAGGCAATGGCTGAAGAAATTATGGCATATGAATGTAACAAAAAATGATGAAAGGGACAATTTAAATGAAACTTGTGAAGACGTGAGCTGATACAGAATCGAGAACAATTTGTATAACAACAAAAACACTGTAAAAATAAACTACAAGAGACTTAAGAATTCTGATCAAGATAATGACCAATCATGACACCAGTGGAGCAAGGGTGAAGCATGCTATCTCTCTCCTGACAGAGGGGTAAATAGATTCAGCATGCAGAATAAGACGCATGTTTTTGGATATGGTCAATCCAGGAATTTGTTTTGCTTGATTTTGCATATTTGTTACAAGAGTTTTTTGGTTTTTCAGTGGTTGATGGGGGAAGAGAAAGAAAATTTATTTTGTTCATTTAGAAAAAAAACAAAACACCTTAATTTGGAAAGACTTATAAGTGGTGATCTGGAAATACTGGAGTTGGAGTCAGGAAACCTTCATCCAAGATCTAATGCTTACTATGTGTGTAACTGTGGGTAAAAGAGTATTGAAATTTTCAGAAACTCAGTTTCTTCTTCTGTAAGATGGAGATAAGTATATCTGCCCTATCACCTACCTCACAGAGTTGCCGAGAGGAAGCACTTTATAAACTTTAAAGCAATATACCAGGCACCATCATTATATAATTAAAATAAACACACAACATGAGATCAAAAGGCTAAAGAACTCTAAATATAAAACACTATGGTTTTGTTTGAAGGCACTAGTTACAAAGAAACAATGTTTTCACAAAACTCTCATGCAGTAGAACTGGCGTCATATCACCTAGATATCAATTCTTGGGCATCTTACTAAAAGATTTCTCCTTTTAATTGCTTTGGCAAGCAGAGGAGACAAAGGGTCCCAAAGAATGACTTTCAATCAGTTCTGGACAATTTCTCCAAATGTGAGAGGTAAAAATATCCTAGAGGCTGTACTTCCTCACCCTCTCCAAGTAAACACACCCATAAAAACCTTTCAAAAAATTTTTTAAAATAATAAGGATGTGTTTTAAGTTTTCCTATTCTTACCAATTTCTGGGCATTGTTCTACCATGTATTTACAGATCAGAGTGAATTTGGTGACGTAGAAGGCAGGAGGTGGCAAAGAAGGGGAAAAGACAGGGGAAAGAAACATGCATAGCTCCCCCAGACCCACTATACACTTTTATAAAAAACCCAGACCCACCTGATGCCTTGCTCCAACCCCTACACATTAGGCACAGACCCACACAGCCCTTTCAAATGTACCCACCCATAAAAACACAAACATACAAGCTGTGTCCTGAACCCACACAGCCTACTCACGACCATCAACCTCCATCATAGCCCTATGGAAACACACTAACCCAGGGGCTCTAACCTTCAGATCCCAATAAGCACAGAGATGCTGCCTAGACCTCTCTGAAAGCCAGCCCCCAAGCCCTGCCTCTGTCCCCAACAAGAGACAAAGAGAATAGAAACACGAAAAGTCACTGGCATGGGAACACAGGGATGACTAGTCACTTCCCTAAAGTCTCCCAGGCAGCACTGACTGATTCCCTGCCTTAGCCCTGAGCCCTGGGTGGTGAAAAGCTGAACCTACCAGGCCAGCCCTGTCCTGTCCTTCCCTACCCTCTTTCACTCCAAGGTCCCATGACAGGAGGGAGAGAGTAGGGCTCCTGGCTGCTACCCCTGCCTAGTGAAAACGGTGGTGGACAAGGATGACCGACCTAGGGACTGCCAGCCGGCATCAGCTCAGGAGTTGGGGTGGGGCAGGGAAGGGAAAGAAGAAGGGCTTATCAAAATTCTGCCTTTAGCTCCCCTCACCTTCCGTCCAGTGCCAGGGGTGGGGGTGAGAGTGAGAAGATAGAAAGGAGGGAGGGAGAGAGGAAGAGGAAGAGATGTGGTGAGAGGGAGAGGAGAGAGAGAAGGAGAGAGAGAAGGAGACAGGGGGAAGGGGAGTGGGGGAGAGAGAGAGGGAGAGAGAGAGAGAGAGAGAGAGAGAGAGAGAGAGAGAGAGAGAGAGAGAGAGAGAGAGAGAGAGAGAGAGAGAGAGAGAGAGACTGACTCTACAGCCTCTGGGAAAGGGGGATAAAGGACCAAAGTCCCCGCTAGAGACCGGTTCAGAGGACCTTTAGCTAGAAGGGACCCTAGAATTCAGTGTCCTTTCATTTTACAGGTAGGGAAATCGAGGTTGAGAGAAACGAGCAACTGAAATCGCGCAGTAAAGCTTGCCCCAGTCCAGGTGCGTCCCAACACCACTCACTCCAGGCTCTAGGTCTTCACCTGCCCACCCACCAAATATCACC
Organism: Bettongia penicillata ogilbyi; assembly: GCA_023548195.1. Taxonomy (NCBI): domain Eukaryota; kingdom Metazoa; phylum Chordata; class Mammalia; order Diprotodontia; family Potoroidae; genus Bettongia; species Bettongia penicillata. The sequence goes on along the minus strand of JAJHZJ010000889.1, from coordinate 1,041,230 downwards.
TGTCACCGCTATCCCCCGACCCTGCCAAGGGTTTTTTTCCCTGGGGACCTGTTGGAACATTCCACTAGATGTCTGTGTCCCCTACTTCCCTCTCCCCCTGCCCCGGTCCGGCTCCTGGCACGCCAGGTACCTACCCAAGATCTCCTTGCGTCGCTGGGTGTGGGGCTGATCGGTGTAAACCCACTCGAAGTTTCCCGGGGCGATCTTGTTGCCCATGGCTGTTAGGGAAGGTGAGTAGGCTAAGCTAACTAGAGCGCTAGCTTGCGGTCTCTGGCTGGGTCATGGGAGAAGACCAGCTTGCATACCTTGGGCACTAGCCCGCAGCTCTGTCCTTTTAAGATGTGAGCACACCTGTCGGGGCGGGGCCTGAGTGGGGCGGGGGCGGGGCCAACTCCGGCAGCTGCCCAGGAAGCTCGGGCGAAGGCTTTGGGACCTCACCAGCTCGGAGACGCTTTCTCTAAGCTTGGGTGACCGCAGGGAGAGGAGAGGCACCCCCTGAAATGGAGCTGGGATAGCTCCGCGCCTTGGCACACGAACGAGGACGTTATCAGCGCCAAGATGCGGGAAACCTCAGTAAAAGGGCAGGATTAGACGAGCCGATCTCTAAGGGCCCCTTCTAGGTCTGCCATTCTGTGTTCTACGAGATGAGTTTGCGTCCTTGTTCTGGACCCTCCAAGCTGCCTGGGGCCAGTCACTGCCTTTCTAGAGGTTGCAGGTGGGAGTTTTTAACAATGACCTTATTTCACTATAATTACCTCAATGAACTGAAATGAACTATTTTTTAAGGGGTAAAGTTTTGGTCCTACTTTGATGAGGGGATCCACAGGTACCTAGGGTATGGGAGTGCTTTGTCTCATCTGTGTACTAAATTATTCTTGGCTTTTGTTTTTGTGTCTGTTTTGGTTTTGGTGCTGAGATTTTTTGTTTGTTTGTTTGGTTTGGTTTTTAGCTTTAATATATCTGAGGGAACTGTAATTTGGAGGGCTTATCTTCGAGGCAGGGTCAGGAAGTCCTGGCCAAACCTCACCATTAAATCTCAGCACTTCCATACCTTTATTTAGACTTTTATGAGTTGTGACTGAGGTTTAATTGGGAAGGAGTCTCTCAACACTTGGTTAGGCTGGTTCCAAAACCTAGGTCAGTACCTGGTAATAGGTAGATATTGAAATAAATGCTTGCAGATGAATTAGCTCAACCATAACAACAAAAAGTAGTGATTCACCCGATTGTAATCTGTTCTTCCACAAAGCATCAAGTTAAAAACCGTGTTCTAGGCTCTAGGGAAAGAAAGACAATTCAAAAAGCAATCCCTTTTTCATTTTCAAGTTTCATTCTTCTGGGGAGGGATATGAAGGGGAAGTGATATAACATTTATATAGGTAAGTAAATGGACCATGATTTGAGGAGGGAGAGGGTGCTAACAGCTAGAGAGATCCAGAAAGATTTGATTGAGAAGGTGAAACTTGAGTTGAACCTTGAAGGAAACTAAGAATGATTAAGGGAAAAATACATTGGCGGGGAGGTAAGAGGGGAGATGAAATTTCAATTTCAAGTGAATGGCAGTTAGGGTAGTTTGGCCATAAAGAAATGTATGAAGGAGAGTAATGTGATGAATATAGGGGATGAGGAATTCAAGGAATCAAGGATTACTCAAGTTGTAAACCTATGAGACTAGAATAATGGCATTACTCCTAAGAGAAAGAGAGAAGCTTAGGTTTGATGCAATATGGCAGTTCAGATCCAAGACTGGAATGAAATGAGATATTTGTGCAATGTTTAGCAGTTAAATAAAAGATGTTTGTGTAATCATAGCATGGAAAGGATTCTCCACAAGGATATACCATTTGTCCGCAATAAAACAAGCCCCCATATCTCCATTCAGAAACACCTGGTCAGCAGGACAAGTGGTGATTTTTCTATGTAAATAGGCCTTTTTTCCCCTTAGGTGACCTGGCAGCCTTGTCAATGGTGAAGTGGCTTCAAGGTTAACCCCTGAACCATCGAGTCTCAGGAACAACTTCATGTTTTTTAAGAGAAAAAACTAGCCTACTCTACATGGCCTAGACCCAGATAAAGTCTGGTCTTACCACAGTGAGCAAAACAACGAACCCTTGAGACAGTCAAACCCTGGAGAGGGTTCTGCATACTGCAACAATCTCTAGTCTTCTCTATTTTCCTCTCATTTTCTCCTCCTTCCCTCCCCCCATCATTTTTGCTTTCCGCCTTTTTCAATTCAATTCTATTCAACAAACAATTAAGTAACTACAGTGTGTAAGGCCCTATATTTTTGGGAGATAGAGACTTTGAAAATGACCCAATTCCTAATTTCCTTGTTTTTCAGTTCGTTTCAGTTGTATCTGACTCATTGTGATCCCAGGTGGGGTTTCCTTGGCAAAGATACTGTAGTGGTTTGCCATTTCCTTCTCCAGCTCATTTTGCAGATGAGGGAACTGAGGCAAACAGAGTTAAGTGACTTTCCTGGGGAACTAGGAAGTGTCTGAGGTCAGATTTGAACTCATGAAGATGTCTTCCTGATTCCAGACCTGATTATTCTGTGCACCATGGCGCCATCTAGCTGCTCTGAATTCTAGGAGATCACAATCCAGTTAAGGAAATAAATTATGTAGAGTCACAATGTCTTACAAAATTTGAACCCATGATACATGATTTCTTTTAGTGCTGCTTCTTTCTACCTGTGTCATCTTGGGCAAATCACTTAAATTCCCTAAGTCTTAGTTTTCCTCACCTGCAGCATGAGGAGGTTGGATTAGATGACCTCTAAGGTCCCTCCCTCATAGGAAATCAGATGATAGTAACAATAATAATAAATCAGATCGGAAATCATCATAATAAATCAGATTCTACTTAACATGGTTTCTTTTATCCTCCTCTCTGGAGTGGGGAAAGCGGGGGAGGCAGGTTAGGTCTGCTCTATTTTGCTGCTCTCTACATTCCTCTCACCTACAACCTCTCTCCTGGAGGTCCAGTACCCAGAGGGGATTGAGGGGTCTGTCTTGCCTCTCTGCCATTGATTCAAGCCTCCACTGATTGTGTTCCCTCCATTTCTAGTGGCCCATTAACTAGCACCCCAGTTTCATTTAACCACTTAACAGCAGATCAGCTTTTACAAAATGATATACTTCAAAGATTAGCAAGAACAAACATAAAAACTTTTCCCTCAACACTTTGAGAGAATATCCCCTCACCACTCCCACCACCCTCTAGAGGGATGTTAGACTCACAGCTTAGTTCAGTTCCTGTATTAGTTTCACCAAATCAAGTCCAAAGCCCCACTGGGCTAGCATTATGTACCACTGTTCCTCCAGTATTCCCTACTAGTCAGGCTGCAACATCTGGCCTGGAATCTTGGACTCCAAAATCCCCATAAATTGAGCTCCTGGGTTGAAGACTCTAGTACCTGCAGCTAGAACCAAAAAGGAATGACAAGACCCAAACCCCAAATATGTTTCTCAGGGCCACATGGGGATGATGTGACCCTCAGGCATTACCCCTCAACCAGTTGGTATCAACTGCTGACACCATGGTGAAGGAGTCATAAACCTTTAAATGTGAATGTGAGAAAAAAAAGAGTTCTTAAATACACAGACAATTGTGGCTATACAGCCAATGGAAAAAGCACACAGTAGGGCAGCACAGAATGTCCACACATGCAGCAGTTCCCTTAGGTGAATGTCCCAATGTGTGTGTTCGTTCTTTGTTGCCAAAGAAGACCATGCCATCAGAGAAATGATGATATGACTTGCACTTGACTTTGTTTTGAGTGAGGGAGGGCTGTGCAAGGTGACCAGCCTCACTCCTCCTCCAGAGTCATCTGAATCCAGTGACCTGATATTCCTCAGGATGAGGCAACTGGGGTTAAGAGACTTGTCCAAGGTCACACAACTGGCAAGTGTCAAGTGCCTGAGGTGAGATTTGAACTCAGGTCCTCCTGACTCCTGCATGGGTGCTCTATCCACTGCACCACCTAGCTGCCCCAATCTTTTCCTCACGGATGACACCTTTATAGGGTGTCTGGGCATATGCCACATTCCATTACTCTATGATGCTTCCCACATGCACTTGACCAGCCTATTTCAAACAACTATTGAGCAACATGGTACAGTGGCAAGAGCTTCAGATTTGGAATAAGGGTAATTAGATGCGTTTTGTTGTTATTGTTTAATCGTTTTCAGTCTTGTCCAATCCTCGGGACTCCTTCTGGGGTTTTCTTGGCAAAGATGCTAGAATGGTTTTCCATTTCCTTCATTTTACAGATGAGGAAACTGAGGCAAACAGGTTTAAGTAACCTGCCCAGGGTCACATAGTGAGTAAGCAACTGAGGAAGATGAGTCTTTCCGACTGTCCGCCTGGTATCCGCTGTGCCACCTAGCTGCCAGAATTGGTTATATGTCCAGTTCTAATGCTACTTGTGTGATGACAGACAAATCATTTCCCCTCTTAGTTCTCAGTTTTCTCATCTGTAAAATGGGTACAATACTATTCATACAAAACACACTAGAAATGAGAGGTTGTAAGATTTTGTTTTTTGGCTACTGTGGCTTGAGTTGCCTCCAGCTTTAGAATCAGTCCATGTAAATTTAAGGTTCTCAGACAAGACTTGAAAGTAGCTTGAAATATCAAAACTCAGTGTAGCTGCCCCCTTGAGTGACTATCCCTCTGTATCTGTCCTTTCTTTGGGTGTATGTACGTCTCTGTTCCCAGATGAATGCATCATCTCCTGTTGGTCTAGTGGCTCTAATGCTAAAAGGGAAGGAAAGTCCCCCCTCCCTCACCCCACTCCAGGTGTCTTCCCCACCAAACACTCCTAAATCTTTATTCATCAATTCTGGAACTGAAACGAATGAAAATCATCCAGCTATTTAAAGCTCTCAGGGGTGTAACCAACTTGTTTGCTCAACCAAACAAGGTATTTCCTTTTTGACCTGAATCATAGAGGTTTGCATTTCATAAAAGGATCATACATCTTACACTCATCTCGTTTATACTTCATTAAAACCTCATTAAGTGTGACTAGGACCACCTGAGGAGGAAAATTCTTCACAGCCTTGTGAAACCTGAGGACCTTACTGACTGTCCTATCCTGCCACTCCTAGGAATAAAACAACACTGTCACTCTAGGGAAGAAAGCAACTCTCCTCTCTGTCAGCTAGAATTGGCCTTGAACTATTCCAGTTTTATTAAAAATTCACAGTTACTTTGTCAGACTGAAAAACCAGGTAGGTAACATTATTCTGGGCAATTCTGGCAGAACCAGATTTGATTCTTAGTTCTTCCAGTTCCTCTGTGTGACTATGAGCAAGCAAGGAGGAAAAAGTGAGGCTGGTGACCTTGCACAACCTTTTCTCAAGCAAATCAAAGTCAAGTGCAAGTCATGTCATCACTTTGATGTCATGGTCCTCTTCCAGAAGGACAAATACAACCTGTGAGTGAGTAGCACCTCCTCTCCTCCCTTCCTCTTCTTTCCTTCCTGGATGCTCTATACTCTTCCATGGCCAAAAGCTGGCCTTTTTTTTCCTTTCTTGCTCAACGACCAAGTTCACTCCAGAGTTCATAGATGGGACAACAGCTCCCTGCCCACCTAGCACAGAGTGAATGTGAATTTTAAATAGTAATTGTTTCTCTTTTACCCAGGAATCCTGAGGGTCTTCCCCTCCCAGTTTGATTTCTTTTTTTTTAAAGGGATCATCTCTTGAGTAACTACTTAAAAGAGGATTATTCATTGAATGGGTGTATCTCACTCCAAGTGAGAATGTGATAAGACCTTAGCTTCAAATGGTGAGGGTCTCCCACTGCATCCTGGGCCATCTCCAGTTGTCCTGATGAATATCAGGCCATTGGACGCAGATGACTCAGGAGAAGAAAGTGAGGTTGGTGACTTTGCATAGCCCTCCCTCACTCAAATCAAAGTCAATGGCAAGTCATGTCATTATCTTTATGTCATGGTCCTCTTTGAAAAGAAGGACAAACACACGCACACACATATTAGGCTCATCTCATTCATACCTCATTAAAACCTCATTAAGTGTGGAGAAAATTCCTTCCCTTGCAAAATAAAAACAAACAAACTCCAAACAAACAAATCTTTAAAAAGAGATTCTCTTAATTCTGTTGAGTGGTGAACAAACAAACAATGGCCTAGAGAAACTTATCTCCTGGGTAGGATGAAAGAAAGACAGTTGGGTTTTTTCCTTAATTTCTGAGTTCCAGAGAATTAAAGATGACTTGCCCAAGGTCATTCAGCTATGAAATGCAGAGCACAGAGAGGGGTGGGAATGGGGCTGTGAAAAGAACACTTGTTTGGGAATCAAGGAACATTTTTGAGTTTTACTAATTACTATTTGTGTGACCTCAATAGAGTTACTTCACTTCTCCTCATTTTTCTCATGTGTCATATAAAAAAGGAAAAATTAGCCCTAATATCCTTTTATTTCCAAATCCTGGGATCTCAATATTCTTGACTCTTCATCCCATGTTTTTTTCCCTCCTTTCTTCATAGTAGCCAAAAGTCACTTGAAAGATTGTGTGTATATGTGTGTTTTCTTTCTTTAAAAAAAAAAAGTTGGTAGCTTTGCCAAAAGATCAAGTCTGCAAATAATCTAGGAGAGCCACCATTTAATTAGACTTCAATACTTCAGGAATTCATGATGTGACTAGATTGAACCCTCCCTCCACCAAAACAGGCCATACTTCCTCCACACTGGACCTGAAAGAGTTCATCTTCTGGTGACCAGAAAAGGGTATGAACCTCTCTGCAAGGAGACAGATCACAGATATATCATCTGTCCCCAGGCCTTTCCAGTGTTTACCACATCCCAACTAAATCCTGTCCTCTCAGACTACAAACAATACTTGGTCTCATATAAGGTAAATTAACTCAAGTTGATCACAGATGGCTCCACAAAAATTACTTAATTATATGTCTCTATATCACATATACATTGCCATTTTGTAAATCACTGCAAACGTTATTTAATTATTTTCAGTTGTGTCCAACTCTTTGTAACACCATTTGGGGTTTTGTTGGCAAAGATACTGGAATGATTTGCCATTTCCTTCTCCAGCTCATTTTACAGATGAGGAAATTGAGGTAAACAGGGTTAAGTGACTTACCCAGGGTCACACAGCTAGCAGGTATCTGAGGCTGGATTTGAATTCAGGTCTTCCCGAGGTCCTCAGGTCCAGTACTCTATCCACTACGCCACTTAGCTGCCCTATTGCAAATGTTGTGCTGTTTTAAAATAAAAAAACAGGAGGGAGGCAGAGCCAAGATGGCAGAGTAAAGGCAGAGACTCACCTGAGCTGTCCTCCAAATACCTTTAAAAAATTATTCTAAACAAATTCTAGAGCAGCAGAATCCACAAAAAGATGGTGTGACAACTTGGAAGGTTGGTAGGAAAGGGCTGTTGCACCAGAGTGAGAGACCAAAGTAGTTTAGCACAGGTTGCACCAGTGCAGCCTGGGCCCCCACAAAGCCAGAACAGGTCTCAGGGCATCTCAATCACCTGCAGCAGTGACAGCTTCCAGACCTCTTAGCCCACAGATGCCAAAGACAATTTGCAAGGTCAGCAGAAAAGATCTGTCACATCTGGGTGATGCAGTCTAGCACACTCCACATCAACACAGCCCTGGCCCCAGCAAACCAGGAGCAGGCTTTGGGAGTGACTGAATCAGCAGTAGCAGAGGCCAGAGCTCTCAGTCAGCAGAGAGTAAGGTAGTTGAACAGCTAGTCAGAAGGAGATTACCGGGTCTTTTTTGCTAGCACAGAGGCAGAGCTCTGTCATTTTGCCCATACTTGGATCCAGGTCACAGACCCGGGTGGCAGTCCTGGGGCAAGAAGGAGCACTACCACACCTGAGTTTGCAGCCACAGTGAAAGGAGGATGCTTCTCATAGTTCCAGGGCAGAAAAGAGTGCTTGTGATCAATCACAGACCACAGCATAGGCCTAGAGAATAGTAAACACCTCTCATTATCTCATACCATCTTGGAAGAACTGCAAACTTATGGATACCTAGAAGTATCTCTTGAAAGCAGCTGCACAAAACTCCTGAAGCTTGGGATAGTGCAGTCTCCATCCTGGAAGAAGAGTCCTATTTTAACAAAGAGTTAAAAGTCAAATAATGGGCTGAGAAAATGAGCAAACAATGGAAAAAATCTCTGACTATAGAAAGTTACAATGGTGACAAGCAAGATCAAAACACATGCTAAGAAGAAGACAGCAAAGTCAAAGCTCCTACATCCAAAGCCTCCAAGAAAAATATGAATTGATCTCAGATTATGGAAGAACTCAAAATGGATTTTGAAAATCAAGTAAGAAAGGTAGAGGAAAAATTGGGAAGAGAAATGACAGTGATGCAAGAAAATCAAGAGAAAAGAGTCAACAGTTGGGTAAAGGAGATACAAAAAAATACCGAAGAAAATAACACCTTAATGGCAAAAATGGTCCAAAAAGTCAATGAGAAGAATGCCTTAAAAAACAGAATTGGCCAAATGGAAAAGGAAGCTCAAAAGCTCACTGAAGAAAAATAATTCCTTAAAAATTAGAATGGAGCAAATGAAAGTGCATGACATTATGAGAACTCAAGGAACAATAAAACAAAACCAAAAGAAGGAAAAAATAGATGACAATGTTAAATACATCATTGGAAAAACAACCTGACCTGGAAAATATGTCCAAGAGAGATAACTTTATGATTACTGGACTGCCTGAAAGCCATGATCAAAAAAACAGCTTGGACTCTAAGAAATTATCAAGGAAAAACACCCTGATATTCTAGAACCAGGGGATAAAATAGGAATTGAAAGAATCTGCTGACTACTTACTAAAAGAGATCCCAAAATGAAAAAACTGCCAGGAATATTGTAGCTAAATTCCATAGTTCCCAGGTCAAGGAGAACATATAGCAAGCAGTCAGAAAAAAACAATTCAAGTATTGTGAATCCATAGTCAGGATAATACAAGATTTAGCATCTTCTGCATTCAAGGATCTGAGGGCTTAAAATCTGATGTTCTGGAGGGTAAAGGAGCTAAGATTACAACTGAGAATCAACTACCCAGCAAAACTGAGTATAAGCATTCAGGATAAAATATGGACATTCAGTGAGATAGTACACTTTTAAGCATTCTCGATGAAAACATCAGAGCTGAATAGAAAATTTGATTTTCAAATACAAGTCAAGAGAAACATAAAAAGGTAAACAGGAAAGGGAAATCACAGGGGATTTAATAAGTTTAAATTGTTTATATTTCTATATGGGAAGATCATATTTGTAACTCATAAGACCTTTCTCATTAATAGTTAGAAGGTGTGTGTGTGTGTATATATATATATACATATATATATATATATATATATATATAGACAGAGGGCACAGGTATGAGGTGAATATGAAGGGATGTTATCTAAAAAATAAAATTAGTAGGTGAGAGAGGAACATACTGGGAGAAAGAGAAAGGGAGAGGAAGAATGGGATAAATAATCTCACATAAAAGAGGTAAGAAGACAGCTTTTACAGTGGAGGGGGAAATTTGGGATATAGGGAGAGTGAGTGAACCTTACTCTCATTAGAATTGTCTGAAAGAGGGAAAAACATATAAACTCACTAGAGTATAGAAAATTATCTTACCATACAGGAAAATAGGAGGGAAAGGGGATAAAAGAAGGGGGTAGGAATGATAGAAGGGAGGCAGATTGAAGGAGGGAGTAGTCAGAAGCAAAACACTTTTGAAGAGGGACAGGTGAAAGAAGAGAGAAAAGAATAAACAGGGGCAGGGGAAATAGCATGGAGGAAAATACAGTTAGCAATAGTAGCTGTGAAAAAAAATTTTAAGCAAGTTTCTTTGATAAAAGTCTCATTTCTCAAACATATAGAGAACTGAGTCAAATTTATAAAAATAAGAGTCATTTCCCAACTGACATATGATCAAAAGATACAATCAGTTTTCAGATGAAGTAATCAAACCTATCTAAAGCCATATGAAAAAATATTGTAACTCACTATTGCCTGGAGAAATGCAAATTAAAACAATTCTAAAGTATTATTTCATAGCCATTAGATTATCTAATAGGACAGAAAAGATAAATGACATATGTTAGAGGGTATGTGGGAAAAATGAGATATTAATGCATTGGTGATGGAGTTGTGAACTGATTCAACCATTCTGTAGAACAATTTGGAACTATGCCCAAAGGACTACATAACCAGGCATACTGGAAACAAAAATTTTAATAAAGAGAAAAGGAGAGAGTTTGTGGGAAAACAGGAAGTAAGTTTTATTTCCACACTTTGATGGGGGGACAGGTTAGCGGTCTGAAACTAACACTCATACCTAAGGAACTGTGTGAAGAAGGGCCTATCAGACAGGAGAACCTGAAATCACAGGGCCAGGGGAAATCCAAAGTTCAAAATTCTGTAAGTGTCCTCCCTCATCCTGACCTGGTTGTAGTCCTTCTGGACGTCATGCTGGAAGCTAGTAGGCCTTCCCTACTCTGAACTCCATGTTTAATAAATATTTCTTGATACCTTTAAAACAAAAACAAAAACAGGCATACCCTTTGACTTAACAATATCACTATTAGATCTGTATCCCAAAAGAATTTAAATAAGAAAGGAAAAGAATCTATAGGTACAAAATATTTATAGCAGCTCTTTTCTGGGGGTAAAGAATTAGAAATTGTGAGGATGCCCATCAACTGGGGAACAGCTGAACAAGTTGTGTTACATGGTTATGATGGAATACTATTGTGCTATAAGAAATAAGGAGCAAGATGCTCTCAGAAAAAACTCTGGAATGACTTGCATGGGTTAATGCAATGTACTGTGTACAAAGTGACAGCAACATAGTAAGACGATCAGCTCTGAATGACTTAGCTATTTTCAGCAATACAGCGATCCAAGACAACTCTGAAGGACTTATGATGAAAAATGCTATCCATCCCCAGAGAAAGAACTGATGGTGTCTGAATACGGATTGAAGCATACTTTTTTTTTACTTTCTTTTTCTTGAGGTTTTTTTTTGTCTGTTTTCTTTTACAACAAGACTATTTTGGATATGTTTTGCATGACTACACATGTATAACCTATATCAAATTGCTTGCCTTCTCAATGAGGAGGAGTAAGGGAGAGAGGAAGGGAGAGAATTTGGAACTCATAGTTTTAAAAAATGAATATTAAAATTGTTTTTACATGTAACTGGGAAAAAATTAAATACTAAGTGTTTTAAAATGAAAAAATTGAAAAAAAGAGTATGGGAATCTAGAATAACCTTGCTTGGGCCATGTCACAATCATCATCTTCATTCCAGTATGGTTAATAAAAAATGATTCTAATAATCATCATCTCTAAAATATTTATTTTATATATGCATATATGTGTGTATAAATACTTCATATGTATAGAGAAGAGGCTTAAGGGAGTAGTGGAGAGAAAGTCAGACTTTGGTTCAAGAGGATCTGAATTCCAGTCTGACACATAATGTCCATGTGATACTGGAAAATTCTCCTGCCTCCCAGTGGCAACCCCACCCCCAAACTCTGTAAGTCTCTAAGGTGTAGAATTGTCATGGATTTGCATTGGCAGAGGGAGTTTCCTTAGCAAGAATACCTTAGACCGCAGCTCTGGGTGAAAAATAGAATAGTTCTTGATGCTGTTGCTAATCTCTCCTACTTCTTATCTTATCAAACTCTCAAAATAGCCCCCTGAGATAGGTAACCAGAGATGACCATCCTTAGTGGTGTAGCACCTTTTCTAGCATCACTCACAACAAACTTGGACACTAGTAGGTTACATTTTCAGAGGAAAAAAATATTATTTCTCCCCTCAGGATTTTTTAGGTAATTCAGAAGGGTTGTGGCTTCTAATACTCCTGAGCCCCCATCCTTTATGCCACACAATTTCAATCAACACTTAGTTTTTAGAAAAGAATATTTACTTTTTTAAGAGGTATAGCAAGAAGTTACAAAAAAGGATTCCCCCCACCCTTATGTCAGGGCACCCTCTTCCCTTATACATATAAGGTCCCTGAGGAAAGTGAGCTGAAACTTAAAAATATGATAGTAGTGAAACACATGAGAAGATAATGCCTGGGGGCTCCAGGTACACTTTTTGACTCCTGGTTCTAGAAGTCCTTTGTCCTTTAGGAGGTTTCCTTTAGGCAGCTCTCTTCTCAGCTTTGTGGATCAGTGCTTTTCTAGAGTCTGTAGCCTTTCTTTAAAAAAATTTTTTTAATGTATTATTTATTTTTAATTTTTTTTAAATTTTGAGTCCCAAATTCTCTCCCTCCATCCAGGCCCTCCCTCACAAAGCAAGCAATATATCAATTATACATATGAAATCATGTGAAACATTTCCATATTAGCCATGTTGAGACAGCTCAGTGACATAGTGGATGGAGAGCCGGTCCTGGAGTCAGGAAGTCCTGATTTCAAATCCAGCCTTAGATTCTTTCTAGCTGTGTGACCCTGTTTACCACCATTTCCTCATCTGTAAAATGAATTAGAGAAGAAAATGGAAAATCACTTAAGAATCTTTGTCAAGAAAACCCCAAATAATGTCCTAAAGAATCAGGCACATCTGAAATGGCCCAACAATAAAAGCATGTTGCCAATAAATAAATAAATAAATAAATAAATAAAAGCAATAAAAATAAAAAATTACATTTCAATTTACACTCAGAGTTCATCAGTTCCCTCTCTGAAGGTGAATAGCATTTTTCATCATGAGACCCTCAGAACTACCTTGGATCATGAGTCCATGGTATTTCTCTCTGTCATTAGGTTCCTGATCTCTGAAACTGGGGTGCTTTTTAAGGACTGTCTTTCGAATCTCAGACTATGTGTACTTCTGTTGGCCACTACCCTTTGGCAGATTTACTACTGACACTGGTTACCAGTAGTACTCTAGTGAACTCACTCATTGTCTAGACATTCCCTTACAAGATACTCATTCACCCAGGACCAGAAAAGAATCACAAAAGGAATAGGGGCTCTATGTGCTCAGGATTTCATGAGCTGCCAGTTCACCTCCACCTCCCTTGCAGCAGCCGACACAGCTGTCTTCATTTGAAAACTGCCAGGGAAATGAGAGAGTGAACACTCAAACTTTTGTACATTCAGAGAAGATTCTGGGAAGATGGAGTAGTAGGTCAGAAAACTTTAATCTCTCCAAATTTCCTCCACAAAAAAAAAAGACAACGTTATCTTAGAGGGAATGTAGAGCAGCAGAAATGAACAAAAGTTGTGGTAATGCATTTGTCCTTCCAAAACAACTAGAGAAGATGCCAGGAAAGACCCAATCTGCTGGGGGAGAGTTTTGGCCTGACTGAAGTGCAAACACCCCCAGGCCAATTCTATTGAAACAACAGACACGTCCTGGAGGTAGCTGGATTGGGAGGCAGCCTCAGCACAAAGTCAACCAACTAGAAATAGAGAATCAAAAACTTAAGGAAGAAGATAATTCCTTGAAAACTAGAATTGGACGAGGAGAAGCTAATGATGTTATAAGACACCAAGAAATAAAACAACAACTCTCAGAAGTGTAATAAAAGAAAAGAAAATGTGAAATGTTTCATCAGAAAAACAACTCATCTGGAGAATAGATCAAGGAGAGATAATATAAGAATAGTCTGAGTATCTGAAAGTTACAATTTTAAAAAAAGAATCTTTATACAATATGACAAGAAATTATTGAGGAAAATTGCCTTGAAGTTCTAGAACAAGAAGGTAAAATCCACTGATCACCACCTGAAAGGGATCTCAGGTGGAAAACTTATAGGAATATCATAGTCAAGTTTAAAAGCTCCCAGGTTAAGGAGAAAATATTGCAAATAACAAGAAAAAAACAATTTAAATATCATGGAGCTACAATCAGGATCACATAAGACCTAGCAGCTATTAGGCTGAAAGACTGTAGATCTTGGAACACTATTATGTCACTGAGCCAAAGAACTGGGGTAATTATCAAGGGTAACTTACCCAGCAAATTTAAGTATAATTCTGAATGAAAAAAAATGCACATCTGACAAACTGAAAGACTTTCAGGTATTTGTGACAAAAAGAGCAGAACTTAATGGAAAATTCAATATATAAGATCCAGAAAAAAATAAGGTAAACATTAAAGGCCAGTTACAAGGGATTTAATAAGGTCAAATTGTTTACAACTTATATGTGAAAATGTTATCAGCACTCTTGTAACTGTCATCATTATTTGGATAGTTTGAAAGAAAGGTTTGTGCTGGACTATTGTATGATGGGGTGATTCTCATAGGGAGAGATAAAGGAGTAATTGTCTCATACAAATGAGGCATGAAAGGAAGAACTAACACAGAAGAAGCAAGTAGAGGGGGATGGCTGCTGATGCTGAAAACCTACTCTCATCAGAAATGAGGTAAAGAGGGAACAACATATATATCTACAAGGGTATAAAAGTCTTCTAAATTTAGAAGGAAATAAGAGGGTGAAGAGGCAGGATAAGGAAGAGACTTTTAGAAAAGTATATAAATTAAGAATTAGAAGGGGTAGGGGATAAGGGAGAAACTCTTAGAAAGACAGGTAGATTAAGGAGGAAGGTGAGGGGGAGATAAGAGAGAGGAACTCTCAGATGGGTAAATAGATTAAGGAATAGGAGGGCAAGGTAGTGGGTAGAGGTAAATTAGATGAGTGAGGAGAAATAAGATAAATAGGGGAAAAGTATGGTGAGAAGAAATTAGGATGCAGGGAAATACATAACAAGTAATTATAACTTAGAATGTGAATGGGATGAATTTACCCATAAAATGGAAATGGAGAGCAGAAATGGATTAAAAAACAATTCAACAATATGTCGCTTTAAGAAACAGAATAAAAAAGAGAAACACATAGAAATAACATAAAGAGCCAGAGTAGAATTTACTAGGTAAACAAAAAAGCAAAGGTAAGTAATCAGAATCTCAGACAAAGTTAAAGCTAAAATAGATTTAATTAAAAGAGAAAAACAGGGAAACTATATTCATGTCAGCAATATTATTCAATTTTGTTTTAGGTCATTTAAAATAATTAAACAGTATAAAATATCTGAGAGGACACCTGCCAAAATAAAAACAGGAACTGCATGAATATAAACATAAAACATTCTTTATTTTAATAAAGTCAGATTTAAATATGGATATTCATTGATTATGGGTAGATAAAACCAATATAATTTTAAAATGATCATTTTATTTAATCTATTCAATGCCATCCCAATTAAATTGCAAAAAAATAATTTTACTGAGTTAGAAAAAATACTAGAAGATTCATTTGGAAGAACAAAAGGTCAAGATTTCAAAGAACTAAAAGGAAAAAAAGTTAAAGGAGATTCAGCAGTACCAGACCTTAAAGGGTAAGATGAGAACTCATTTTATACTTTAAGAACATTGTTAAAGTATAAAATGAGGAATTTCAATTATTTTAAGTTAAAATTTTCTTGTATAAAACTAATATAGTCAAAGGAAGGAAAGCAAAAAATTGGAGGAAAACTTTCATACACAATCTCTCAAAGAAGATAAGATTATGATGGACTACAGCTGTGATATAAGAAATGATGAGCTGGTTGATTTAGAAAAACATGGAAACACTTGAACCTATAAAGGAAGATGCTATCCACCTCCAGAGAAAGAAGTGATACATAAATATGCATAGTATAGTCTTACATATATATGTGTGTGTGTGTGTGTTTATAGATATGTATGTGTGTGTATCATGTTTAATTCTAGCCTGGGGAGGAGGAAGAGAGGGGAAAGAAAAAGGAAAAAAAAAATAGAGAGTGCATGGCAGAAAACAAAGAAAAACACAGAAGGAAGCAAAGGAAAGCCAGGTGACTTTAAAAACAATGCAATATTTATTACATAGATTTTCTTGAAATGGAAATTTGTTTTATATTGAATTCTTTCACATTCTGTTGTATACATGGAAATGTTCTTGTTTTGTATTTGAGTTTAAAATGAACAAGACATTTTTTTTAAAAAAACAACTTTTTTATGCTCAAACCCTTCTGTCACAGCTATTTCTGAATAATCTATCCTCCTGGTTCAGAGGCCAACAGAAGACTCATCACCATACAGAACCAGTCCTTCTGTCAATGATTACCAGAAGCAGGTTCACCAAGCTTCCATGTCTTAGACTGGAGCCAGGAAGAGAATATCTGTGCCTGTTCTTTAATCATGTAAAGGTGAATCCAAACATACTGGGCCCTCACTAGCATGTCCATCCTCTACACTAGAATAGGAAAGGTATTTCTAAATTCATTCTGAACACTACTTTTCTCTCTTATCAAACAGGCATCTACATGTTAGACTTGGGTTCACCTAAGTCTAAACCAGATCTGATACTGAAGACTTTTTCCGAGATTTTCAGATCAGTTATTTTTCACTTTCTCTTTCTTTTCTTTCTTTTTGGCAAGTCCTCAGGAAAAGGGAAGGGGGATAGGGTAGAGTTTGGAGGGAAGTTTATAACTTCATGTTCAGTTTCATATGACTTCTATTTTCTTTTTAGTGTTTTTATTTTTATGTTCAGTTCCAAATTCTCTCCTACCTTTGCTCCCTCTCCCATCTATTAGGAAAGCAAGAAATACGTCTCAACATAATTTAATGAAGGCAAACTATGGTACAAAATTCAAAGCTTTGTATTAGCTGGGAATGAGCCTGTCAACAAGGTGGGTCAAAATGGCTATCTCAGTGAGGCCAATGACACAGAGGAGAAGGTGCAGCTCCTTATTGTAAGTATAGAACTAAGAAATGAACTGGGTATGTGAGGAAAATAATGCAGTTAGTTACAGGGCTGACAGCATCGTGGGGGTGGGAACAACATGACTGGTGGGAAATTGAAAATGAGGGGCTAGCAATAACTTTTCTCCTGTGACTACGAAGTGTTCATTGTTTGAGTTCACCTGCAAAGTTACAGATAGTGGATCAGACTTCTTTGGATAGCAAACCAGACATACTTGAAAGACAACTTGATGGTATAAAGATAGTAGACCAGACTCCTTGGTGTCCACCTGTATCCCTCAAGACGAACATATTTTCTTGAGTCAAGAACAGAGTAGTGATTAGCAAGGGAACTGGATTTCTAAACTTAACTCAGTATAGGCCAGCAAAATTTCTGAATTAAGTTCAGAAATAAAGAATGATGACTTAGGCAACTGCAGGACAAAATCAATTAACTGTGAATAAAATCAATTATAGAATAGAACCAATTATAAAGGGATACAGAATCCATTTAATTTCTTCAAATATAATTCTCATTACTCATATGAAGTCATGTAAAACATATTTCCACATCAGGTATGTTGCCAGAAAAAAGGGCAAGAAAAATAAAATGGAAAAAAAAACCAAACCATGCTTTAATCTTCACTCAGAGTTCATCAATTTTCTCTTTGGAGGTGGATAGCATTTTATCATGAGTCCTTTGGAATTGTTGTGGAATATTGTATTGCAGATTAGAGTAGCAAAGCCTTTCACAGCTGATTAGTTTACAATATTGCTATTACTGTGTACAATGTTCTCTTAGTTCTGCTTACTTCACTTTGCATCAGCTCATATAAGTCTTCCCAGATTTTTTTTTGAAACCATTACTTTCATCATTTCTTACAGAACAATAGTGTTATATCACAATCATATACCACAACTTGTTCAGCTATTCTCTGGATCTCTGAAATTTGGCCATAGTATTCCTGGGAGTTATTAGGGTAACTGGTAAATTCTTTCAATTTCTATTTTTTCTGGTTCTAAGATATCTGAGCAGTTTTTTATAATTTCTTGAAATATGATGTCTTGGCTCCTTTTTTGAGCATAACTTTCAGGTAGTCTAATAATACTTAAATTCTCTCTTATCAACCTATTTTCCAGCTAAGTTGTTTTTCCTATGAGATATTTCACCTCTTCTATTTTTTCCTTTCTTTTGACTTTGTTTTATTGTTTCTTGATGTTTCATGGAGTCATTAGCTTCCACTTGACTCATTCTAATTTTTAAGGAGTTGTTTTCTTCAATAAAATTTTGTACCTCTTTCACCATTTGACCAATTCCAATTTTTAAAGTTATTTTCTTCAGTACTTTTGTACCTCTTTTACAGAACTATTATCTTTTTAACAGTTTTCTTGCCTACCTCTCATTTCTTTTCCAATCTTTTTCTTTACTGCTCTCATTTTATATTTAAATTTTTTTTGCCCTTTTTAAAAAAATCTCTTTCTTCAGCTCTGTGGGAAATTCTTGTTGAGCTTGTGCCCAATCTTCATTTTTCTTCCTCTGAGGTTTGTCAATATTTTCAAATCACTGTCTTCCTCTGAGTTTGTATCTTGAGCTTCTGTTACCACAGCAGCTTTCCAAGGTCAGATTTGTTGTTATTGTTTGCTCATTTTCCCAGCCTATTGCTTGACTTTCAATTTTTGGGGGTCTGCATACCTCTAGGGGGCAAGTAACGGCTCAAAGCATATCCTGCTGTTTTCACAGCTAGTTCTGGGGGCCTGTATGTTTTTGGTATTTCCAAAGTGTTGTGATCTAGAGAGAGATGTATTCATTGCTCTCTTTATCTACACTCTGATCCTTACCCTGGTAGGACCCCTACTCTTGCATAACCACAACTCCTCTCCACCCTGGAACTACAACCCAGAACTGAGTAATAAGCAATGGAATTGCCAAGGGGTCCCCAGTCTTACCTCCACCTCAGTACTGCAGAACTCTATTTCTATCCTCCTAAGCTGTCATAGGGGTTGGAAAAATTACTTGCTCTGACTTTTTGTTGGTTATGCTGCTTAGAATTCTATTTGATACACCTTTAAAAAAAAAGTTGTTCAGAGGGGAATATTGGAAGAGCTCAACAAAAATATCCAAAATTTTACTCCGAAATCATGATTTTACCCCTCTTCTTCTAGTTCTTCCCCAGTGCCTCTGGAAACATGCTCCCTTGGATGGAATACTTAGCCTGTCATTCAAAGTCCTCCACCACCTGGTCCCACCCTACTTTCCCAGATCTGTCTTCCATTACTTTCCTAGGCTTATATAACCAAACTCAGAGTACAGCAGCATGGATTTATGGGAATCAGAATCCAAAGGGATAATGGGATTATCAACCTCATAACAATAACTAGCATTTATATTACACTTTAAGGTTTGCAAAGCGCTTTAAAATGTCATCTTATTTGATCCTCATAACAACCCTGGAAGGTAGGTGCTATTGTTATCCTTATTTTACAGATGAGGAAACTGAGGCAGAGATCAATTTAGTAACTTGCCCAAGATCATATAGATAATATGAATCTAAGGCAAGATTTGAACTCAGGTCTTCTGACTCCAGTGACAGCATTCTATAAATTGCCCTACTTAGCTGTCTCACAGTATAAGTTCTTCTCACCTGAAAAGAAAGGTTGGAGAATCTACAGAGAGAGTATTGGAATACAAAAGCAAGTGAGAAGGAGAGGAGCAAGTGGACATTTTTTAATGGAGACTAATATGTAGGTGGTACAATGAATAGAGTGCTGGACCTAGACCCCTCTTCCTGAGTTCAAATCCACCCTCAAACAATTACTGGCTCTGTGACCCTGGGCAAATCACTTACCCCTGTTTGCCTCATCTATAAAATGCTCTAGAGATGGAAATGGTGAATCATTCCAATATCTCTGCCAAGAAAACTCCAAATGAGGTCATGAAGAGTCAGATATGACTCAACAACAACAGTTTTGCAGGGAGGGAGCCTGATGGGTTGAGAGCTACACTGAGGTAGCTGGGTGGTGCAGCGGATAGAGTGCTGGGCCTGGAGTCAGGAAGGCC
The DNA here is from genome assembly GCA_023548195.1 of Bettongia penicillata ogilbyi. Taxonomy (NCBI): domain Eukaryota; kingdom Metazoa; phylum Chordata; class Mammalia; order Diprotodontia; family Potoroidae; genus Bettongia; species Bettongia penicillata. The sequence goes on along the minus strand of JAJHZJ010000889.1, from coordinate 1,021,433 downwards.
TGAATTCAAATCTGGTCTCAGACACTTAATAGCTGGGAGACCGTGAGCAAGTCACTTAGCCTCTGTGAGAGTTAAACGGATCACGGATGTAGTTAGGAGCACTGTGGGTTAAACAGATCATGGATTCAGTTAGGAACAAAACACTCATAAATATTCTCAGTAGGTCAAATATTTGTGTGCCTAGAAGCCAACTCCTTGGGTGAACATTTACAGATCCTACTTATTTTGATCACACAATCCTGTATATCCCGCATGGTTTAACATGCTTATTCTTTAAGCAATTTTGGTAAAAATACATAAATAGCTTAAGAACAAAACCCCTGCATGTACTTCTGCAGTAGTATGTCCTGTTTGCTTGTTGTCCATCACAATGTACTACTGCAGGGATCTCTTATAAGTAAATGCCTTAATAAATCATAGACTAATCACCCTGGCTTTGTGAGCAGAATTTCTGCATCACATGTGGATACAATCAGAAGCTTTGGTGCCCCTGTCTATAACAATTGGCATAATTGTGGGATTCCCAGAAAATGGACTGGGGAAGGGAGAAAAATATCAGCAAGATCCTCTAATGACCATCTACAGGAATGTGGGCACCAGGAGTACAACTAATAGATTCGTGAAGGCCACCTAGGGAGTGGGAGGAACTCCCCTGAAACCTCACAAGGACTGAGTACTCTGCTAGCCAAGATGAAATTGTCAGCTGTTGGCAAAGAGATTAGGGCTACGATTCCAAAACTAACTTGGCTGTAACTATGTCAGTGGGCAACAGCTACACTAATCAGACAAATCACAGGGCTAGCAGTGCCCAGGAAGCCTTGTGAAGTTTTTTCACAAGAAGCCTAGATTTTCTAAGGGCACACAGCAGGAAAACCTGGAGTTCAGAACTGCTCACCACTTGCCCACCCATTTGAGGACATAGGGGCTTCAGCCACCATTTCTCCAGGAACTCTCAATACTCTATGACTGCCCTAGCTGCTGCCGTCTTTTGGGTAAGAAAGTCCATGTTTAGGTTTCTGACCTCTGCTTTCTCCTCTTAACCATATATATAATAGTTGCTTCTGACCTAGTTCACCTGCCTTTTGCCCCAAGACAGAGGAAGGACAGTAGGGAAAAAGACAGAACACACAGTAATCCTGGGCTACAATGGAGATGCCTCCCTACATACGGCAATAGCAATGTTGTTTTAAGAACAACTTTGAGCAACTAAGTTACTTTGACTAGTACAAATACCCAAATTAACTATAAAGGAGCTATGAAGGAAGATGCTATCTGCATCCAGAGAAAGAACTGATAAATAGGAGTATGTGTAGAATGATTTTACATATATAAATAAGTAAATAAATATACATACACATATATATAATATAAATTATAACTATATTATATATAAATATATGACAATATATTTATAAATATATAATAATAATATATGGTATATAGGTTATAAATAAGTTAAATATAAATTATATAGTTAAAAGAAAGCAAATTGTACAAAGTAGATGACATGTGCAATCATCTTTTTTTATTCTATGTTATGAAAATGCTTGTTTTATTTCACAAATTAAAAATAAAATAACTAAAATTTTTTTTAAAATACCGAGGATATAGGAACACTCTTTGCACTCAGGATCTAATGAAGAAGTATGAATAGATGGAAAGGGGGCCCACTAGCAGTTTGGCAATTCCTTTTCACTGAATGACACAAGAGGGTGGCTTCTATCCTGAGTTAGTGCCACAAAAGTCCCAGGCAACCAGTCTGGCCGGCCTGAGGACAATTCATCTTTCAGGAGATGCTAAGGGTCTTGTTGCACTCATAAGAAAGATCAAAATCCCAACGAAAAACTCATCAAGTAAAATCTAAATCTGCTTCTCTGCAACTTCTCATTGCCCTGAGTTCTGCCCTCAGGAGTCAATAGAGTAAGTCTAATAACCCTTCCACCTCATAGTCCTTCAAATAGTTGAAGACAGCTTTCATATCTCTCCTTCCCCCAAATCCTCTCTTCTCCAGGGTTAAACAACCCCAGTTCTTTCATCCAGTTTTTGCAGGGCATTATTTACTATAGCTCTGATTATTCCTGTCTATGTGTTGAAAGTCTCTTTCAGAGGCAGCCTAGTGTTGAGGTAAGAACACTGGACATAGTTTGGCTCAAGAAGGTTGGCTTCAACAGACCATTTTCTTTTGTGTTCTGTTTTGTTTTGTTTTATGGTTTCTCCCATTCATTTTAATTCTTCTATTCAACATGACTGTGATAAAATTGTATTTAATAAGAATGTATGCATAGAGCCTGTATAAGATTGCAAGCCATCTCGGAGAGGGAGGGGGAGGAATGGGAAAAAAATCTAAGATACGTGGAAGTGATTATAGAACACTGAAAACAAATAAAATAATTATAAAAAAAAAAAAGATTAGCTTCAAGTTTCCTCTCCAATGCTTACAACTCTGTGACAAGGGTCTCATTTACTCTCAATACGACTTGGTTCTCCCATCTGTAAACAAAGATAGGATTATAATACTTACACTGCCTACATTAGACAGTGTGAGTTATACCAATTTAGTTAGCAAACTTTTTATTAAGAGCCTACTATGTATGGGGCACTGTGCTACATGCTTGGAATACAAATACAGAAAGAGAAAAAAAAGAAAGAAGGAAGGAAGGAAGGAAGGAAGGAAGGAAGGAAGGAAGGAAGGAAGGAAGGAAGGAAGGAAGGAAGGAAAGGAAGGAAGGAAGGAAGGAAGGAAGGAAGGAAGGAAGGAAGGAAGGAAGGAAGGAAGGAAGGAAGGAAGGAAGGAAAAGAGGAAAGAAGGAAGGAAGGAAGGAAGGAAGGAAGGAAGGAAGGAAGGAAGGAAGGAAAGAAAAAAAGAAAGAGAAAGAGAAAGAAGGAAGAAAAAGAGGAAGGAAGGAAGGAAGGAAGGAAGGAAGGAAGGAAGGAAGGAAGGAAGGAAGGAAGGAAAAAAGGAAAACGATAGGAAAAAGATAGTCCCTGCTCTCAGGGAGCCTACAATATAATGAGGGAAGACAATATACAAAAGAAAGTTGAAAATGAAAGTACTGAGCAGGGGATTGTAGAGAAGCCAAGATGAGTGCTAGTTGGGAAATGAGATGTCAGTCCTGTTTGTCACTTACACCCTCCAGTCGGAGAGGCATAGGAGGTGTGAACAATAAAACTGACTGGATATTGCAAGATGGTGATATTTCCCAATGGTGAGTTTCCTGGAGGCTTGTGGAGAAGCAAAAAAGTCCAAAACGAGTGCTGGCGTGTGGTAAATGAGATGTCAAGGAGATACCAGCTCTGACATTTTATGATTCCAAGAAATATGGCATCTTTCACAGGAATGGCTTGGCTAAACAAAAGTATGGTCCAATCCACCGAGATAACCAGTTAGAGAAATATATGGGTCTTTTATAAAAAATGTAAATAGATTTTTATGGATATTTTTTGATTTTTACATCACCTGCAATTTCCTTGGTGTCTCTCACCACTCTCTTCCAGAGAAGAGAAACATTCCTTATAATAAAGAATTAAAATGAAGAGAAAAAATCAGTAAAAATGACCAAGACATTGGGAAAAATCTGATATCATATGCAACATCCATACCTTGGGACCACAGTTCTGAAAGTGAACAAGAAAGGCATGCCTTCTTTATCTTTTCTTTGGAGCCAAGCTTGGATCAATATAATCTCACAACATTTTCAATTGTTTTGCTTTCTATTTGCATTGTTGTACTTGTGTATATTATTTTCCCAGTTCTGCTAACTTCATTTTATATCAATTCATGTAACTGTATTTGTCATTTCTTAGAGCACAGTAATTGCACCACAATTTGTTCAGCTATTTCCCAGCTGATGAGCATCTACTTGTTTCTAGTTCTTTCATACCACAAAGTCTTGGCTATAAATATTTTGGTGTAAATGGGACCTTTCATTTTGTCATTCATCTACCATCTTGGAGTACATACTAATAATGTATAGACATTTTAGTTAGTCATCTGCATGATTTTTGTTTTGTTTTTGTTCTTGTTGGTTTGTTTTTTGGCGTACCCATCTTTTCACAACCTCTCCCGCACTGGTTCCTCTGGTATTTTGTCATCTTTGCCAGATTGCTAGACATGAAAGGAAACTTCAGAGTTATTGTGATCTGCATTATTTGGAAGTGATTTGAAACATTCTTTCAAATGGTTGTTAACAATTTGTAATTCTTTTGAGAAATATGTTCAGATCCTTTGATTATCTATTGGGCAATGATATTTGGTCAAAATCACTGATATTAATGAGTGCAATGTAGCTTTGTACCATGGAGGCCTACAAAGACTTAGAGAATATTAAGAAATAATTTTTTCTCAGTATCCCAGTCTGAAGTCCTTTTCCAAACTTAACAGAATAAAGGATATTTTGTCAATATATAATCAAATTTCTAAACAATATCCTTTATATAATATAAAATACCCTTTACATAATATAAAATCAAATTCCTAAAACAATACCCTTTACTTAAATCCTTTCTAGCTCCACTGTATGTTTGGTATTCCCCTATTAAAAAATAAGCTCCTTGAGAGGAAGGATTGTTCTTATTTTATTGTGTCTGCATACTCAGTGCTTAGCATAGCCTGGTACATGATAAACTCTTAATAAATGTTTGCTTTACTCTATTTACCTATCAATCTATATCCACTTCCTTCTATCATCTATTTTTCTATTTACCTACATCCCGACTTACATTATCCGCTACTTCCAGACCACAGCGAATTTGGGGCTGCATCCAGTCATATGGTGACCTACTGCTGAAAAGACTTGGCATTTTTATATTAAAAGATTATGCGCAGTGGAGGTGAGACAGGACAGTAGCAGCCAGTGCCATTCTCTTCATTGTACATGGTTCCCTTGCTTCAAGCCTGCTTTGGGTTCCTGATTCTGCAGCTATAACCATAACTACTCTGGTAGAACCTCCCCGCCACACACATACCTCCCAACCCCAGCCCCACAGAACTCGGGAACCTTTCAGAACTCTCATGGTTGCCAACTAAAGGAAAGGAAATACAAAAGAGATGCAAAAGTAGCCAGGAAGACCCCATACAAGCCAGCCTGGTTGGATCCAGACTCCAGGTGGGGAGCAACACTGAGGTCGCCATTATGTTGAGGCAAGAGAAAGACCCTTCCTCTCTCCACCCCTTCCTAAAAATCACATCTGGCCACCTAGAGAGATGCAGGCAAGAGGCTGTCAGCTAGAAACTACCTCTTCTCTTATGACACTCCTACCCTTTGATGGGAGATGGGGTGCAGACAATCAAAGGATCACTCAGGATCTTTCACATCTTACAAAAATATCAAGTTCTTTCAGCAGTGAGTCACCATGTCTGAAAGAGGGCACAGAATGTCTGTCCATACAAGCCCAAGTAACATGATGGTAAATCCCATCTCTATAATGCTTTAAGGTTTATAAGGTATTTTCTTAACAACGCTATAAGGTAGGTTTAATTGACAATTTATGAAATTATGAAATGGGGACTGGTTCTTTGGGTATTCATAGGGAAAGCCCAGGATAGCACTAGGAAGTAGGGCTACAATCATATTTCAGTAAGGCACAGAAGGTACAGAAACAAGAGACAGAAGGTTCCTAGGCAGACGGTACGGGGACAGGGGATAGGATGGTGCAGACAGTAATGGGGAAGAGGAGAGGGAAGAGAGGCAGAACGCACCCACATAGCCATGGATTAGAGCTGGAAGCATTCAGCAGTATGGATTTAATGGAAATGGAGGAGTGCTGGAAGAAGGGGAGAGAGGAGGAGCCTGAGGCCTCGTTTTTATAGGGTTTTGAACAGACTAACTCCTTTTTGTGCCACCTTGAGGTTAATTTATTAATATGTCCACATCATCTTAAAATTATCAGTACTTTTTTGGTGTTCTGTTGGTTTTACTGTGGAGGTCTGGAACTTATCTGAGATTTACTTATAGGACCAGAAGGCCCTGACAGCAGCACCCAGATGGCTTCTGCTGATCCAGCACATATTACCAGGATGTGAACTTTGCTTGATATTATATGATACAACTTGTAAATTATGCTCCTTTGATCTTTGGGACGATTTGTATGTGACTTCCAGGTTCCCCTTTGCAATCTTATTTCCTGCTATACTTGTTTCCCCTTATACTGTCTATTTATAAACTACTATACAGATTTGGAGGGGGGGAGTTGTCAAGGAATCACAGAAAAATTACAGTCAATTCAATAACATACAAAATTAGATTTTTTTTTCTTCAAAATCAAGACTTGACACTACAAGGGTTATTTAGTAAACATGATAAACTCAGGCCATAGCTTGTATATTGTATTCTATGTGCATTTAAAAGGTCAATAATACTTTAGACCTTCAAAAATAGGGTCAATGGACCCATTTTGTGGCCTAATAATTATCTCTAGGTCACTTTCAAAGTTCTAGGATCCAGAAAGGTAGAAAATATTCCTCACTGCACATTTTTCCCTTTAAGATTTTTCAAACTCACTGAGCTCTTGATGGAAATACAATCTGAATGCTCTGAATTCATTGACTTGGAGAACCCAATGAACCTTTAAATAATTAGACTATTTAGAACTTTAAAAGAAAACAAAAAATTAGAAAGGCCTGTTTGGTTAGCCAGAAATGACTTCTATATAAGAAAATAGAACAATGAATGTTAAAAATGTAATGATAATGCTCATATTTACGTAGCTGGTGTTTTATCTTTTTAAGAAGTTGTATCAAGTCTTTTCCATCAAAACAGTTAGTAAAAGAATTCAGAAATAAAATGGTGTAAGACAAAACTAATCTTAAAAAAAAAATTAAGTCTAGGCTTCTGTCTGAGAAACAAACTACTGTACTCATCGCAATCTGTGAGAGGATACTCCCTATCCAAAAGTGAGTGGGAATCAAAGGATTTCTGTATTTGTTTATGGTATTTGGGAATGAGTCATCAGGGAGACCTTGGGAAAGGGGGAGGGTCTGGTAACCTGAATCTGGTCACACTGCTCCAAAAGTCATCCCTTCTCTTTCTCATGCTCTCTCATCACTGGCTCCTCCTCATCTACCTACAAATATGCCCAAATTTCCCCAAATCTTAGGGGAAAAAAAAAGATTTCCTTGATATTTCTCATCTACCCATCTCCTCCTCTCATTCACTTTTTTTTAGGCAACAGGAGGTTGGGGCGGGGGTGTTAAATGACTTGTCTAGGGTCACATAATAAGCATCTGAGGCAAGATACAGACTTGGGTCCTCCTGATTCCAGATATAGTATTCTATCCACTGCACTAACTAAAAACCTTCTCTCACTTACTTCTAAACTTCTCTACTTCCTTACTATTCTCACTCTAATGTTGTCTCCACAACTTTATTGAAATGTTCTCCCAAAGGTCACCAATGACTTCCTAATAGACAAACCCAGTAACTATTTTTCAGTCATCTTCCTTGACCTCTTGCAGTTTCTGACACTGCTGAAGGATTCGTATGATCAGATATGCTCTCTTCCTAGATATGGCTTCCAAAACATCCGAGATCTTCTGGTTCTCCTCCCTTTCTAACCAGTCTTCTCCGTCTCCTTTACTGAAGCCTTCAAGTGGGCTTTCCCCCATTCTTGAAATGTACTTCCTCCTCTCTCACACATTTTAGAATCCAATTTCTTTTAAAGCCCAATTCAAATGTTGCCTCTTACATTTTTTCCTAATTCCCCCTCCAGCTGGTCTCTCATTCAAATTACTTTGTAGTTACTTCATATGTAATTACTGGTCTACATGTTATTTTGCCTAATAGACTATAAGCTCTTTGAGGAAAAGGAAGGTTTCATTTTGGTCTAATCTCAGATCTTATCAAAGTGTTTACCATATAAGAGGGACTTATAGATTGATATGGGCAGGTAAGTGGTATAATAGAGTGCCAGACCTGGAATCAGGAAGACCTGAATTCAAATCTAGCCTCAGCTGTGTGTTCCTGGGTAAGTTACTTAAATTTACTTGCCTCAGTTTCCTCATCTGTAAAATGAGTTGGAGAAGGAAATGGCAAACCACTCCAGGATAATCTACCAAGAAAACCCCAAATGTGGTCATGAATAGTCAGACGCAACTGAAATGACTTTATAGAAACAAAAGTTACTAAGTCCTGTTGGTTAACTCCACCACCACAACACTTTTGGCTTCTATATCCTTCCTTTATTTATACTGACCTAAACTATTGCAATAGCCTCATTAAAGGTCTTATCTCCTCTAACAAAACCCACTGCCAAAATAACCTTGGTTAGACAGAGATCTGATCGTATCTCTCCTCTACTCAAAAGGCTTCAGGTGCTTGCCTCCCTATTGTCTATCAATGTAGAACATATATTGTTTTTCTTATATACACTCTGATCAGACTGGTTATTCTCTTCACCCAAGCCATACCTTTGCTCACTCTGTTCCCCATGCCTGGAATGCCTTTCTTCCCTTTTTTGTATGTTGAAGCCCTACTTATCCTTAAAAACCCAACTCACGCACCAAATAGGCTTGGTCCTCTACATCAGGAGGTTTGATCCTCTGTATCAGGTGGCATTAGGCCAGACCGAAATAGAAAGAGGGGGTACTAAATAGTATATAATGATGCTCACAAATCACATACTGGCTTCATGTTAAAATTAATATTGTTTTGTAATTTATTTATTAAAATATTTCCCAATTACATTTTAATCAGTTTCAAACAGGAATATTGTGGGCATGCAGCTTGTAGGTTGTGTGTCTGGATACTTCTGCTCTATATCATGCTGATGTCATTTGCTACTCGTGCTTGGACCAACAACTCATTTGCCTGGTCCAGTAACTCAGGGGATCCTCCAGGAACCCCTCCTCTGCGTCCATGAGGTTTGGTGCTTGAAATCCTCCATCATTCCACTACTGCTTCTCCATCATAGTACTTCAGCTCCCAGCTTGGTCCTGGAAATATTCATTTTGCTCTATTTGCTGCCATCTCTGGAGCCATGTGGTTCCATCCTCTCCTGGGGCCACGTAGTTCCCTGATGCACGTGGTTCCCTGGAGGGGCCGTAGAACCACAAGGTCACAAAGGTTCCCTTCAGTAAGAGTCAAAGTCTGTCTGTGCCCACTGCCATCAGGTGAGTGCTGATTCCTGCTCTCCAGCCCTCCTCTTAAAAGTTAAATCCAAAGACTTAGCTTGGTTATATGCTGGCCATAAGTTAGTTATCCTTAATAAGATGTAAAATAACCAACAAATACCAGAGCAATGGAAATTCACACCTTTTGAAAGAAACAGTCATCAATCCCAGAACAAAGATTTTATCCAGGTATTTCTTGGAAAGTACTGGATACCCCATGTACTCAGACAGTCCTCAGTGTGGGTTTTGTAACTTCCTAAGGTGTTTATGATATAATATCAACTACTATAATTATCTTCCTTAACCCTCTATCAGAACATAAAACTTTGTGTAGGTGGTATCTTGTCTAAACGTTGTATGTGGATACTACATTAGTGGGTGTAGGTGAGACTTCTATTGCTAGACATAAGAGAAACGCAGAAATCCTGCAGAAAAAAAAATATGAAACAAAGTCAGTAGCGAGAGAGTGAATCAATCTGCACCCAAATACAAAGAGATGTAGATGCACACAACTCCAGAAGAGCTGTTCTCTGATTCCCCATCAGTTTATCTGACTCCCCGGTAAAGCAGGAAGTGATGAGTAACCTTGTACTCACAGATCCTAGAAGAAGCTACTCATCTGATTCATCTCATAGTGGAATGAAGAACAGCTGACACTTCTATCAGTTCTGAATTCATCATCAGCATCCTGAGCAGACATTAGAGATTCAGGATAAAATGGTTGCTAGCACACATGATTATTTTGTCCTAAATATAACTCTGGGGCTTGCTGCTAACATGTTTCCTCCATGGCTTTCTCAGCCCTACTTATAAGACCCTCTTTACCCAAGGTGTACTCTTTACACCAAGAGTACCATCAGGCATGCAGACTCATGAGGGCCTTTCTCTAACCCAAATCTGGGAAATGTAGTATGATAGACACTCTCACACCCTTGCCCTAGTAAGAATTTACAGAGCCTGAAAATTTTCCCATATACATAGGTACATAAAATCATAGACCTAGAGTTGTAATGGGCCTTAGAGACCATGTACTAAGTCAACCTTCATTTACAGATGAAAAAACTGAGGCCCATGAAAAATTGCCTAAAATCATAAAGGTAGTAAGGATCTAGGGAAAAACACCATAAACTTTCATTAGCTGGCTTATAGTAGAGAAAGAGTTAACCAATACACAGAACATATGCAGGTACAGAGAACATTATAAATTTTTTAATGCAGTAGACTAGACACATAGGCCATATCCAGAAACATAATACAACATGGAACATACAACATACAAAAGTTGCATGTTGCAGACTAGATACATAAGGCATGTGTAATTTTTTTTAGTCACACTTCATGACATATCAAGGTGGCAGAAAGTAAATGAAATTGAGATTATATGTGATACATACCGTCTTGTGATGAGGTTATATACAAAATATGTAACATCCTCATCAATGAATATTATCTGTGCAACTTGCTATTGCATTCCTCTTCAGGGTGCATCATAAAGTCAAACTACAGATAAAGCCTTTGTGGTAATTCACAGCTTACTCATGGTAGCCTCATACCCACTGGCCTAGAGTCTCATTGCTGAGTCCATGGAAGGTCCAAGGTGATCATGATTGTTTCTAAGTCCTATCAAGTCATAATCTCCATTTGTTGTTCTGTCTTTTTCAGTCACGTCCAACTCTTTGTGACCCATCTAGGGTTTTCTTGGCAAAGATACTGGAATATTTGCCATTTCCTTCTCCAGATCATTTTACAGATGAGGAAACTGAGACAAATGAGATTAAGTGACTTGCCCAGGGTCACATAGTAAGCATCTGAGGCCAGATTTGAACTCAGGATAATAAGTCTTCCTAACTTCAGTCCCAGATCTACTGTACCCATTGTTACCACTGTTACTTCCATAGGTTGCCTCAATTCTCACAGTTAGATGACTGGGCAGGAAAAAGAGAGTTCTTAGTGCCATACCAATCTCTTCTCCCCGATACTGCCTCCCTATTCTATAGAAAGGTCCCCTTCAGTCTGGGACAGCCCTAGCAGGTTTTCCCTGACTCTTAGCTCATCAGCTATGCCAGCTCAAGTAGTACAATGCATAGAAAACTGGGCCTGGAGTCGGGAAGACCTGAATTCAAATTTAGCCTCAGGCACTTACTACCTGTGAGTCTTGGGCAAATGACTTAATCTCTTTTTGCCTCAACTTCTTCAATGGTAAAATGGCCATAATAATAGTGCCAACTTCCCAGAGTTGCTACAAGGATCAAATGAAATAATATTTGTAAAAAGTGCTTAGCACAGTGCTTGGCACATAGTAGATACTGTATAAATACTTATCCCTTTCCCTACCATCATGCCTTGTTCTTGTCTTCCAAATTTTGATATGAATCTTTATATGGGTCATTGTGTGGCTCCAACTGCCCATCTGTGACCAGAAGACAGGTCCTACTCAGGGCCTGCTTGGCTGACTCTCCATTGCTCCTACCTACCTTCCTGGTAGTTAGACCTAGTACTGAGTCTTTCAACTGTAGGTTGCATTAACAGACACAGAGCGTCCAGAAGGATGAAAGTGGTAAATTTTCTGTCCTCTGCCTTGGTCAGACCTCATCTGGAGTACTGTGTTCAGTTCTGAGGGCCACGTTTTCGGTGGGACATTGACAAATTGGAGAGTGTGTAGAAAGCGAAGACAAAATGGCAAAAATGTTCAACAGCATTCCAGGTAAGAGTTGTTTGAAGGAGCAAGGAACATTTAGTTTGAAGAAAAGACCAAACAGGACCTTACTTTGTGTCTTATCTTTTCGCAGTCTGGTAAAACCTATACACCCCTTTTCAGAATGTTTTTAAACATATAAAATAAAATATATAGGATTACAAAAGAAACCAAAAGCTGGTGATAATCATTTATTTTTTTTCATATCCAAATCCACAGACCCTATGAAATCTTTCCACATACCCCTTAGGGGTCCACAGACACACCAAGATAAAACCCTCTGACTTAGTGGTGATAATTGTCTGCAAATGGAAGAATTAACTGTGTTCTCCTTGGCCCCAGAAGGTAGGACCAGAGCAGTGGGTGAAAGCTTCAGAGATGGACTTCAATATATGGGGGTAAATTTTTCTAGTCATTCAAAGTGATCCAAAGTTGAATAACTGGCCAAGAGAGCTAACGGGTCTTGGAGGCATCTCACAAATCACATTTTCAGTTTGTATCCTCACCCACCCAACATTTCCCCTGGGAACATGAGATTTTGATCCCCGCCTTTTTCTCCACAATAAAAAGACAAAATCCCTCAACTCCCACACAAGTATTCACACCTGTACTCACACCTGTATAACATCAATTATAGGACAGGTTTTATTTAAACAATAAAAAAGGTAAAACAGAAAGGACTTGCACCTAAGCCCATAATTTGGGGATGGGTATGACTGGGTCCCCCTATCTTGCCCAAGCAGCCACTCACAGGCCGCCTCCACTGCCAATCAGCATCAAAGCTTTGTCTCACTCCATTTCTGCTTCTTCCTAGGCAGCCTGGTTTCCCCTTCCTCCTCATTTCCCTCCCCAGGGCTCATCGTATTTAATGTTGTGCTTAATATGGGCATTCACACTCAAGTCCATACCTTTTCTTAATTACAAAAATTTTCTAGGCAAAAAAAACATCACCTCTCTTTCCCACCCTCCCTAACCCCAAACACACAGCTTTGAGAAACAAAAACATAACCCCTACTACAACCATGTGTAGGAGAGCAAAACAAATTTCCACATTGGCTGTGTCCAAAAAATATATCTCAGTTTGCCCTCCTGAGTCCATCCCCTCTCTCAGGAGGGGAGCAGCGTACTTTACCATGAGCCCTCTGGAAGACTGGCTGGGCATTGCGCCAGTTAGAGCTCCTCAGTCACTCAGAGTTGTTTATGATGCTGTTCCCTTGATCCTACTCACTTTGCTCTGTATCGAATCTTCCCACGTTTCTGAGTCCATCCCCTTCATCACTTCTTACCACAGAATAACATTCCATTGAATTCATATACCAGAACTTGTTCAGTCATTCTCCACTCTATGGTCACTTCCTCATTTTTCCAATTTTTTGCCAGTGCCAAAATAGTTGCCATAAATATTTTTGTGCACCTCCCCTTGGAACATAGGGAATTTTCTTCCCAGTACCAGCCACTCCCAATACTGAATTGACTCCCTGTTGCTATAAGCTCAAGGCTCAAAATATTATAGAAGGAAGTTTTGTAAGGAGTGATACAGCAATGCAAGGACCTAAAACATTTCCAAAGGGCTCATGATGCAAAATGCCATCTACGTCCAGAGAAAGAACTATGGAATCAGAAGGCAGAACGAGGCAGACTATTTTCTTTTTTGTTATTTTTGTTATGTTTTGTTTTACTTTGTTTTTCTCATGGTTTCTCCCATTCATTTTAATTCTTCTGTGCAACATGATTAATGTGAAAATGTGTTTAATAGGAATGTATGTATAGAACCCACATAAGACTGCATGACATCTTGGGGAGGGAGGGAGAGAAAATTTGGAACTTATGGTGGAAGTGATTGTTGAAAACTGAAAACAAATAAATTAATAAATTCAAGGAAAAAATAAAATAAAAAGGAGCGATGCAAATACCCCTTAAATGAGAAAGCATGTCATTCCAGTCACTTTCATATGCAAATACAAGAGCTCCTCTGACAGGGATATCCCCCACCACTTTGTCCACTGCTCTCTCAGGATCACCAAATCTCAGAGGTGACCTTGGACATCATCTAGTTCTTGTCCATCCTGTACCTGAACCTTCCCAACAAGTGGCTAGATAGCCCTGCCTGAAGACTCCTAGTGAGGAGGAACCCATCACCTCCTCCCAAGAAGAGTGGAGATTCTTTACATTTGTGGGTGGCTGTAAGGGTTAAAATTATTTTGGCAGCTAGGTGGAGAAGTGGATAGAGCATTGGGCTTGGAATCAAAAAGGCTCATGTTCATGAGTTCAAATCCAGCGCCAGACACTTAACAGCTGGTTCAGTGACCCTGGTCAAGTCACTTAACCCTGTTTGTCTCAGTTTCCTTATCTATAAAATGAGCTAGAGGGGGAAATGACAAACCACCGTTCTATCTTTGCCAAGAAAATCCTAAATGGGTTTACAAAGAGTTGGACACAACTAATCACAACTACTAAGGATTAGTAATTATCTCCTTATAGTCCACCTAAAAATCTGTTTCTCTTTTCAAGCAGACAAATTTAATCCATTAACTTTCATTCTCCCCTCTCCCCATATCCAGTCTTCTCTTTTCCAGACTAAACACCTGTACTTCCTTTAATCAGTTTTCATAGAACATGAACTCATGGCCTTTCACCATCCCTGGTAACTCTCCTCTTGATACCCTCTAGCTTAACGATACCCTTCTTAAAATAAGATTTCCAAAACAACAATGTTGTCTGACCAGAACAGAATACTGTGGGGTCATCCCTTCCCTCATTATGAATACTATGCTCTTCAATGGAGTATAAACTGCATTAGGGTTTGGGGTTTTTTTGGGGGGAGGGGCGGTATGGGGGTGCCACATCACATTATTGACATATAGAATTTGCACATCACCATGTCCACAGATCTTTTTAAGAACAATTGCTAGTCCAATTTATAATTATGAATTTGATTTTTCAACGCAAATATAAGACTTTATATTTATCCTTATTAACTTTTATCAAACTAGATTTGGCCCATGCGATATATTAGCTTTCTTTCCTAGCTTTGTATTAGTTGAAAAGTTGACAAGCATGTAATTTTTTCATTTAACTAAGTTGTTGGTAAAAACATTAAATAGTTCAGGGTCAAGCACAGACACCTGAAGCGCTCCTCTGGAGACCTCCTTTCATAGCAGACATCAAACCATTAATGACTATTCTCTGGGTTCAGTCAGTTCCAAACCCACTTAACTGTAATATCATATAGTCTACATTTTTTCCCATATTTACCACAAGAGTAGCACGACTTTGTCAGATCCTTTACTAAATTCTACGTAAATTCTATCTATGTTGTTCCATTAATCTACCAGTCTAGTAAATGGAGAAAAAAAGAAAGGAAGGAAGGAAGGAAGGAAGGAAGGAAGGAAGGAAGGAAGGAAGGAAGGAAGGAAGGAAGGAAGGAAGGAAGGAAGGAAGGAAGGAAGGGAGGGAGGGAGGGAAGGAAGGAAGGAAGGAAGGAAGGAAGGAAGGAAGGAAGGAAGGAAGGAAGGAAGGAAGGAAAGAAAAGAAAAGATATTAGTGTGGGAAAATTTTGATCTACACAGGCCAATAATAGTGTATATAAGAGGCAATTGACCAAATCATTTAAAAATTATTCATATTTCTCTATCCACTGATCTCCAATGGCTTTCAAGGGTTCATGCCAAGCAGAACTTTATTATATTCCTTTTTTTTTCTGGTTCTTCCTCATTATATAACCATTAGTAAGATTACTAAGTGATTTAGCAATAGGATTATGGTTCCTTTTAAATTTAAAACAAATAACTACTAAATCCCAAGAAAAGTTCTTAATTCTCCAAAGTTCTTTCAATGTGGTCAGTGGGAGAGCATTTCTATCTTCTCTGGTTCAGTGCTGACTCTGCTAAGATACTATGAGACTCACGGAACTAGCAGAACCTCTGTAGAACTGGCATTTGTCAAGTGGCTGTATCAGACCAGCTTCCTCTCTCCAATTCAACATTTTCATCAGTCCTTCCTCATGTTTTTCCAATATCTTTCCAAAAGAATGAAGCTATGCAGGCACACAAACATTTCCACATATTTCATGTCTCTAGCTATCCTCTCTATAAGCCCTTGAAAAGTGGAAGATGCTCCTGAGACATCTTGAGATACATACTCAAAATTATTAAAAATTCGACTGAGCAGATCAAAACTGTATTCTCTTTTGTCTCCCTTTGTCAAAGAGACGTGGAAGTAGCCAACGCATGAATCCAGAACTTAAAACCACTTAGTGCCTAGCACACACCCATGAGTATTTTAAACTCTTAGCACATGCCCCAAGGGTGGTGAGAAGGGCAAGACCTGCTAAGACTCATCCAGAGTTACCTATTGCCTTTGACCTCATCTTTATGTCCTGATGCTGATTCTGTGGGCATCAACATCTTCTACACCGAATTTCCATTCACTTCTCAAGTGCATTTAACTTATGCAAGGTGATCTCACTGACACTTGTAGCAGAAGGTAACTCTACCCCTTTCACCTGCTCTCTATTCATGGTGTCCTTGTATCAGATCATCCTCTGGTCCTCTGACCCTTTTCTTTTCCAAGTAAAACATACCTACTGTCTACTGTTCCATTTCCTCTTTTTTTTAGATAGTATTTTATTTTTCCAATTACATGTAAAGACAATTTTCAACCTTCATTTTTTATAAGAATCTAAGTTCCAGATTTTCTTCCTTTCTTCCTTCCCGTCCCCAAGAAAAGTGTTATTACTTGTTTTTTTTTAGAGGCAATCCAGATTAAAGTGACTTTCTCATAGACACAGCTAGTAAGCGTCTGAGGCCATATTTGAATTCTGGTCCTCCTGACCCCAGAGCTAGTACTCTATCCGTTGTGCCTCCTAGCTGTCTCCGCTGTTCCATTTCTTAGCAAAGCTCAGTGAATAGTGGGGTTTTGAAGCCAGTTCAAGCTGAGTTTGCCCAGTCTAGCCTCATCTGCATCCTCAAGTTTTACTACTCTTCTCTTTGATGTGGCACAGTGAAGAAAGCCCAGGCCTGGAGTCAGGAAGACCCAAGTTCAAATCCAGGCTCAGATACTTACTAGCTGTGTGACCTTGGGCAAGTCCCTTAACTCTGACAGCCTCAGTTTTCTCTTCTACAAAATGATCTGGAGAAGAAAACAACAAACCACTCCAGAATCTTTCCTGAGAAAACCCCAAATGGGGTCATGAAAAGTAAAACACAACTGAACAACAATAACTCTGTGGTCTTTTGAAATCAACCACACACACAAACATTACAAAGACAAATAGCTTTGAGATGAATGGTAAACTAAATGAATTTAGCATATGTTGGTCATGGTGTCCCACTACCACCAAATTGCCTCACCTGTCTTTGTAACCATTCTCATCATTTCATTTTCATGTTTCATAAGTTTTCATACTTTCCACGATTCCAAAAGTTATTTCTTTTTAAGGGCTTCCAGCAGCTTAACCCTTTTGTTTTCCTAAAGCAGGTGCATGCCCCTGATGCTACCTACCACTGCTATTCTCCTTCTGTTCCTCCCCACATAGCCCTTGAACAGCCACCAAGCACCTTGCGGACTGCCCAGGTACTTCCCTCCTCCTCCCACTAGAAAAATAAAAGGCAAGCTTATGACAGGTCAGAGAGGTGTTGAAACAGAGAAGCTGAGAGCAGCAGGAACAAGTAATAGGAATAGAGGGAGGCAGCTGCCACTAATGCCACTGAACTCAATGCCAATTGAGTTCACTGAACACTAATGCCAATGTCACTCAAGAAGCTAAGTACAGGACTTACTCAGACCTACAGCCTGACTCCCAAGACCTTTCCCCTTCCCATAGCAACTGAAAGCTTTGGAGCAAATGAAGAAGGTCACCCACCACCTGAAAAACAGGGTCCTGCCACTGACTACAGTCTCCACTCCCAGGCCTTGAACCTGACCTCCAGTAACCAGAAATGTACTGACTACATTTTTCACAAAAGTCTTTGCATAATTGGTATGGTACTGAAAAACAGCAGCATGGGTTAGTGAAGGCAGGCAATGATGTATTTCCGATTGTGTCTATGTAGCTTTGTGAGGCTTAAACAAGACTCTCCATCTCTCAGCTCTAGGCATTTTCTCTGGCTGTCTCCCATGCCTAGAACACTCTCCTTTCCCCACTCCAACTACTGATCTCCCTGGCTACCTTTAAGTCTCAACTAAAATCTCATCTTGTGCTGAAAGCCTTTCCCTAGCTTCTCATAACTCCAATGCCTTCCCTCTGTTATTATTTCCTATTCACCCTATACATGTCTGTTTGTATGTTATCTCCCCTATGAGACTGTGAGCTTCTTGAGGGCAGGGATCGTCTTTCGTCTCTTTTTACATTCCCAGGACCGAGAACAGTGCCTGGCACATAGTAGGTGTTTACTGATTGATGTTTCCCAACTATGACTGCCATTAAAACCAAGTATTAAAATGAGAATCAGAGCTTCAGATCACATTTTAATAAACTGTTGTCAAAACTCTCAAAAATCATGAAGTATATTACACTGTTTAACTCTCAACTAAAAATGCTATTTTTAGTGATCAAAAGTATTTTAATGCTATTCATGAAAAAAATTATTTTGAAATAAAGATTTTTTCATCTTTTTCTCAATTATGTTTTTATTTCTATTTTATGTTCCTAAATTTATAGAATATATTACTATGGTAGCAACATATACAATTTGTAAATAAAAAGTATATGCAAACTGTGTATATATAAACATATTACATATATGTGTATTATGTATATCTGCAGTGCATGCATATGTATATATAACCTATTTACATGGCATACATATGCACACAGACATACACCCATATATACCCCCATATAGGTATATCAACATATTTACACACACCTACATATATATGTACATATATACACACACATACATGTGTCTCTGTACACATATATGTATATTTGTATATTTATATATGTGTGAATGCTCAAAATTTTTTTATTGATAGGGTTATATAATCCAAAGAGTTTAGAGACCACTAGTCTAAGTTAAAATGGAACAAATCTATTGTCTGCTCCTCCTGGCATCCTTTCAGATGGAAGGCAGATATTATACTCCCACTAAATCTTCACTCTTTCAGGCTAAACATCTTTAGTTCCTTCATGTAATTCAAGATATTCAAGTAAAAGTAGTCCCTGCATTTCACTTCTCACCCTGGCTGTCTCCTCTAGATCTATGATGCCCAGAACTGAACGCAAATTTCCAGATGTAGAAAGACAAGTGAAACAAATGATAACTAAATATTCACTGGAATTCAGCAGATCTGGATTCCAATCTTGGCTCTGACAATTACTAGTCCGTGACTATGGGCAAATCATTTCACCTCTCCTAAGCCTCAGTTTCCTTATCTGTTTAAAAAAAAAATGTTCATATATACTTCACAGTTTCCTTCCTTTTTTTAAAAAAAATTTCTTTTTTATCATGAACCTAAATTTAAAGAAACATGAATATTTCAGTATATAACACAGAGAAAAAAGAACTGTATATGAATTTATGAACTCTTATGTACAGTTTTTTAAGCGTATATTAAATTTAACATTAGGCAGCTAGATGGCACAGTAAATAGAACACTGGGCCTGCAGTCAGAAAGCCCAGATTTCAAACAGAATCTCAGACACTGACTAGCTGTGTGACCTGGGCGGGTCACTTACCCCTGTTGCTTCAATTTCCTCATTTGTAAAATGAGCTGGAGAAGGAAATGGCAAGTCACTGCAGTGTCTTTGCCAAGAAGAGTCCAAATGGGGTCATGAAGGACTGAACAATAAGAATGGCCATCTGTACGCTGAGTCGATGACCTCTTCACCCAGAGTGGGCGGCATGTTTTATCACGAGCCTCGGGAACTGTGGATGCTCGCAGCACCCATCAGAATTACTAACCTTTTCAAAGTGGCTTGTCTTCACAATACTAATGCTATTATAGAAATTGTTCCTCTGGCTCTTTCCACTGCACTCTGCTTCAGTTCACACAAGTCAGGAGAGTCAGGCATGAATGCACAACAAAATTTAACACAGTAGCAAACTACCTGGCCTGTCTGTGCCCCTTCTGCCCTTCCTTCTGCTCATCTCATCTCCGTTTGTGGTCGCCATTTTATTTTTAAATCATTATGGCTACATATTAAATCTGTCCCTCGCCCTTATACTCCCTCAGCCCAAAGTCTTTCCTCGTAACCAATGAGTACTGTCAAGGAGACCAAATTCACACATTGTGGTGTCCACAAAAGTGCATGTTTTGTGCATCTTTCTGCACATTTTGGTCATCACCTCTCTGCAAAAGGTGGGAAGCATGATTCATCAGACATCTCTTAGGCTCTTTCAAAGCTGTTTTCCTTTACATCATATCAGATGCTCTCCTGGTTCACTTCACTGTACACCAGTTCATACAAGTCTTCCTAAGTTTCTCCAAATCTTCCATATTCATCATTTCTTATGGTTCAATAATATTCCATTATGTTGATATACCATAATTTTTTCATCCATTCTCCAAATGACCACCTCCTTCAGTTCTTGGCTACACACACACACACAAAAGTGCCACCACTGAACTCTTTTCTCTTTGAGCTCATTGGGGTATATGCTTAGTAAATGTACCACTGGGTACATTTGAACCAAACTGGTACAACTATTCTGGAAAACAATCTGGAACTACATGCAAAAAGTTTTTAAACTGTGCCTATCTTTTAACCCAGAGAGATCACTAGTAGCTCTATACCCCTAAAGAGATCAAAGGAAAAGGATCCAGTTGGACAAAAATATTTAGAGTAGCTCTTTTTGTGGGAGCAAAGAACTAGAAACTGAAAAGGTTTCCCCATTTGATTTCCCATTAATTGAGAATGGTTGAATAAGTTATAGTACATAAATAAGAATGATGGAATTCTATTATACTGTAAGAAATTATGAAGGGAATTGTTTCAGGGAAACTAAAGCAGAGTAAAATGACAAGAATCAGCAGAACAATTTATTTTAAAGACAAACAGCTTTGAAAGATTTAGAAACTCTGGGTAATGCTATGACCAACAAGAATTCCAGAGGATTTGTGATGAAACATCTTACCCACTCTGGATAAAGAGGTCACAGACTCAGAGTACAGATGCTGGTGGTTGTTCGTTCTCCAACTCTTCATGACCCCATTTGGGGTTTCCTTGGCAGAGGTACTGGAGTGATTGCCATTTCTTTCTCCAGCTCATTTTACAGATGAAGAAACTGAAGCAAACAAGGTTAAGTGGCTTGTCCAGGTTCACATAGCTGGTAGATGTCTGGGGCCAGGTTTGAAATTAGGAACATGAGTCTTCCTGACTCAGAGCTCTATCCACTGGGCGACCTGGCTGTCCTAGTGTACAGATTAAGACTTTTTTTTCTTCAGACATGACCAATATGGGAATTTGTTTTGCTTGACAATTCATGTTTGTAAATGGAGAATTTTGTTTTTCTTCCTTTCTCAGTGGGGTGGGGGAGAAGAGGGGCGATGAGAAGGAGATCTTCATGAAAATAAATAAAATTTAATTTTTCAAAATGACTGCACCAATTCACAGCTCTATCTATAATTCATTAGTAGTGTGCCTAGCTATATTCCCACAGACCCTCCAATAATTGCAATTTTCTCCTTTTGTCACCTTGTCAAATTTGATGGCTATAAAGTAGAATTTCAGTGGAGTTTAATTCACATTTTTTATGAGTGATAGGGATTTTTCTTCATGTTGATAACTAGCATTTTTTCTTTTGAAAACTGCCTATTAATCAGTTTTCAGAGGAAGAAGTTAAAGATACCTATAGTCATATGAAAAAATGCTCTAAATCACTACTGATTATAGAGATGCAAACCAAAACAACTCTGAGGTACCACATCACACCTATCAGACTGGCTAACATGACAAAACAGGAAAATGATAAATGTTGGAGAAGATGTGGGAGAGTGGGAACACTTATTCATTGCTGGTGGAGCTGTGAGCTGATCCAACATTCTGGAGAGTAATTTGGAACTACGCCCAAAGGGCTACAAAAATGTGCACACCCTTTGACCCCGCAATACTGCTTCTAGGACTGTATCCCCAAAAGATCATAAAAATGGGAAAGGTTCCCACATGTACAAAATATTTATAGCAGTTCTCTTTGTGGTAGCCAAAAATTGGAAATCAAGAGGATGCCCATCAATTGGGGAATAGCTGGATAAATTGTGGCATATGAATGTAATGGAATACTATTGTGCTATAAGAAATGATGAACAGGAAGACTTCAGAGAGGCCTGGAAAGACTTATATGAACTGATGCTAAGTGAAAGGAGCAGAACCAGAAGAACTTTGTACACAGAAACAACCACAGTGTGTGAGGAATTTTTCTGGTAGACTAAGAACTTCATTGCAATGCAAGGACTTAAATAATCCCCTTAAGGGATTATTTAATAAGGACTTAAATGCTCTCTTAAAGCAAAATGCCTTCCACATCCAGGGAAAGAACTATGGGATTTGATAGCAGAATATAGCAGATAATTTTCTTTTTTATCACATTTTGGTTTATTTTATGATTTCTCTCATTTATTTAATTCGTCTATGCAACATGACTAAGGTGAAAATTTATTTAATAGGAATGTACATGTAGAACCTATATAAAATTGTATGCCATCTCAGGGAGGGAGGGGATGAAGGAGGGGAGTGGGAAGGGGGAAAAAATTTAAGTTATATGGAAGTGACTGAAAACAAATAAAATAATAATAATAAAAGAAAACTGCCTATTCATATTCTTTGACCTTTTATCTATTTGGGACTCAAAAGATCTTTTTGAGGAGGCACTTGAATAAACTAAGATACAACTGAAATAGGATTTCTCCCCTATCCTAGATCCTACATTTTATTCATGTAGCTTAACATCTATTAATTTCCTTCCCAGATAAATACACAAATTCTCATCTACATTGGGAAGGTGTTATCCCAGGTTATTTCAATGTGGGAAACAAGAAGTTCTGTTTTCCACAGTTCAGGGTGATAAGGATTGTGACTTATAACCTAGCATGGTAAGGTTAGAGGTCAGAAACTAATGTACAGGCTCAATGAGCTCTGTGAGGGAAGGCCTATAAGAGAGGAGAACATAAAGTCACATGGCCAGGGGATGGTGTCATGGGAGAATCCAAAGTTCGGAAAAGAGAATAAGAAGCCCCATCTCTCTGAACATGTTGTAGAAGTCCTGTAATGTTACTGGGGAAGCTACTCGTCCATTTAGGAGGAATGGACGTAAAGTTTAATAAAGGCTTTCCTGATTTCACAACAGGTATTGCTCTTTGTTTAAGGTGAGCATGTTTTTCACTGTTGGGGGCTTGTTAGACAGGTTCACTTCTAACAGTAATATGATATATGATATGATAATAAAAGGCTCCTCCCAGTGTTGTAGGCATATGGGTTAAGAGCACTGGATTTGGAGTCAGGAAGAAATTCATTTTAATCTCAACAAAGGCACTTCAACACTGGACAAGTCACTTAACTTTCTTGGCCTCAGGTTCCACATCTATAAAACAGCACACACCCCACAGTGTTGTTGTGATTCTTAAATGAGATAACATGTGCAGTGCTTGGCAAACCTTGAAGCTATATAAACGCTAGTTATTATTGTTGCTACAATTAAAAACTTCTCCAGAATCAGTGTCCAAAAGGTTTTACTAGTACCAACAATAACAGACTCTCCTTTTACTTGTACAGAGACTTACAAATCACAAATATTTTAATACTCGTTACTTCCTTTGATCCCCACCCACAATGACCTCTGACAAAGGATAGAAATTGTTATCCCTGTTTTTGACAATGAGGAAAGCAAGACCCCAAAGGGAGAGTCATTTGTCCAAGCACAGCCACAAGCCTAATAAGGGGTATAGTCAGAACCAGGACCCTACATAGTCCCTGGATTCTCAATCCAAAAGTGATTTGGCTCCTCCCCTAGTTAAGTAAAGCTACCTTCCAAAGTCTACCCGCAAAGAGCCCTCTAGGAAAAATGGGTGGGAGGATAGCAGTGAAAAGAACTGGGATAGGCTCCTTCCTCTCTTGGGATGATCTCATCATTTGTCCCAAAAGTTCAATTAATTGGGGGAGGTATCATTACTAGATATGACCACAAGGTGGAGTAAGTATGCCACACAGCAGCCCTCCACTGTTCAACTCCGAAAAGACAGCCTTGCTGGAAATAGAGTTAATTCAGAAGAATTTACAAAGTCCCCTTCCAGATTTTGTCCCAAAATCTCTCTACTGCTCTTCAGCTTGCTGGGCTAAGGTTGTGTCGGCTTACAGGCTGAAGAGGACGCAGTAGCCCTGCCAAATGACATCCTCTCTAGATATGTTACACCCTACCAGATGCAGACCCTAAACAATACAAATCCCAAAGATAAAAGCATCAGAGCACTTCAGTGCTTGTCTCATTTCTGCCGCAGACACACTATGTGCCTTTTGTAAAGTCATTTTGTCTCTTTGGAGCCCTGATGACTTTCAGCAAAAGTCATTAAACCGTATCCTTCACGACCACTTACCTGGCTAATATTCTAATTGCATCTGCTCTTTAGAGGATCATTTGTAGATCGCCAGAGTTCCCCTTCTAAAACCTAAGATAGTTTTACCTTCCCAGTTTGCCAAAGAAACAACACCAACTGTACACTTACACTTTTATAAGGAAAAGAAAGGCATCCTATTTTTAGACCCTGGAACTATTTCTTATATCAAAAAGGAGGACCTCTCAAGGACCAGATTGTCAGATCTCTTCCGGCTTTCTTGGTGGATTGATCCATTTTCCTACCTCAACCAGCAAAGAAAATATGTGTTCCAAATAGTCTTTATTCTGTACAATCAGGACTTTGCTGCACATGCCCAGATCACCTAAGATGGGAGAACTCACGTGGGAGATGACAGAGACTAGCTTCTGGGAAGACCTTCTGCTTTCCCCTACCACATGGGTGGGGCTACCTCTCACATGGGTACCTCCAGCTTAAGTGATCTGGGCATGTGTAACAAAGCCGCAGGTTACATACAAATAATCATTGAAATACATGTTGTGGATATAAAAAGTAACATCATAAACAAATTGGGGGGATAAGGAAGAAAATACCTTTCATAACTCTGAATAGGGAAAGACCTCATAACCAAACATGGGATAGAAAAGCTCAGAGAAGATGAATGGACAATTTTAAAAAGTTTGTGCACAAACAAAACTAAAACAGTTAAAATTAGAAAGCAAACTATCGGGGAAAGTTTTTTGTAGCAAAGTTTGTCTGATGGAGTTCTCATATCTAAGAGATATAAGAAACTGATTCAAATTTATAAGAATAAACATTCCCCGCTAGGTAGGTGGTCAAGAGAAATGAACAGGAAGTTTTCAAAGGAAGAAATCCAAGCTATGAACAACCACATGAAAAAATGTTCCAAATCACTGCATAAATACAAATTAAAATTACTTTGAAGTTCCACCTTATACCAATCAGACTGGCAAAGACGACTTAGGAAAGGAAAATGACAATTGTGGGAGGAGTTTCAGCACTCCTGGTGCAGCTGTGATTTGGTCCATCTCCCTCGAAAAGTAATTGGAAATTATGCCCTAAAAGTCACTAAACTGTACATACTGCTACCGGACTTATACTCAAAAAGATCAAAGAGAGAATAAAAGTACCCAAAGATTTAAAACTATAGTAGCTCTTTTTGTTACAGCAAAGAACTGGAAACTAAGGCAGTGTCTATCAATTGAAGAATGAATGGACAAATTATGGGATAGGAATATAATGGAGAATTATTGTACTTTTTTAAAGTACCACTAGGTGGCGAAGTCGATAGAGCAACAGTGTGGAGTCAGGAAGACTTCTCTTGCTGAATTCAAATTTTGCCTCCTGACACTTGCTAGTTGTGTCACTTAATTCTGTTTGCCTCAGTTTCCTCGTCTGTAAAAGGAGCTGGAGAAGGAAACGACAAACACTCCAGTATCTCTGCCAGGGAAACTCCAAATGGGGTCATGAGGAATTGGATGCCCCTGAACAAAGACGTGATGGCACATTTCAAACAAATTTGGGAGGACATACAATGCAAAGTGAACCAAACTAGGAACATGGATACAATAGCAACAATGTTGCAAAGACAAGCAACTATGAATGTAACGAGCAGCTACAGTTCTAGGGGGCCAATGATGAGGCAAAAAGCTGATGGATTCAAGATGCAGAACGAGACATAGGTTTTTGGACACAACCATTGTGAGAATTATCTTGTGGGACGAGGCATATTTATGACAAGAGTTTTGATTTTCTTTTCATTAGAAGGGGAGGAGAGGTTGGAAGGAAAGTAATAAGGCTGCCCCCAAAAGAAGAAAGAAAAAGAAATGAAGGTCATGGAATATTCTGTAGTCATTGTTGCGCAAATGAGAACAGAAGGAACATAAGAAATAATCACAAACAGGACAGCTTTGAAAGTTATATTCTGAATTTGTAATAATGTGTTAATTTTTAAAAAGGAAAGCAAGATTATATATTATATATATAATAAGAGATTTGTCGGTTTCATGGACAATCCATTTTTGCTGTTCTACTGTATAATTTTATTTGGTGTTTAAAAATCAGAATAAAAACAAAATTTAACTTAAAAAAGGAAAAAAAGAAAAATAATCACTGAACTATAGGATATTAGAGCAGAAAGGGGGAATAAAAAAAATACCAGCACTGAAAGGAATTTAAGAATCACCCAGTAATATTGCTTCTAGAACTGTATCCCAAAGAGATCATAAAAATGGGAAAGGGTCCCACATGTACAAAAATATTTACAGCAGCTCTCTTTGTGGTGGCCAAGAACTGGAAATCGAGGGGATGCCATCAGTTGGGGAATGGTTGAACAAGTTGTGGCATATGAATGTAATGGAATACTATTGTGCTATAAGAAATGATGAACAGGAAGATTTTGGAGAGGCCTGGAAGGACTTATATGAACTGATGCTGAGTGAAAGGAATAGAACCAGGAGAACTTTGCACACAGTAACAACCACAGTGTGCGAGGAATTTTTCTGGTAGACTTGGTCCTTCACGCAATGCAAGGATCTAAAAAATTCCCAATGGACTCGATGCAAAAACACCTTCCACATCCAGAGAAAGAACTATGGAGTTGGATTGTAGAATGAAGCAGACCATTTTCTCTTGTGTTATGTTTTGTTTGGTTTTATGGTTTTTCCCATTCATTTTAATTCTTCTATATGCATGACTAAGTAAAAATGCATTTAATAAGAATGTATGTGTAGAACCTATATAAGATTACACACCTTCTTGGGGAGGAAGGGGTGAAGGAGGGGAAGGGAGGGGAAAAAAAAATCTAAGATATATGGAAGTAATTGTAGAAAACTGAAAACAAATAATTTTTAAAAAGAAATTTAAGAATCATATAGTATAGCATGTCAGAACCGAAAGGTTGGTTTAGAAATCTTCAGCATCCCACTTTCTGTTACTACATGCTTTTTTTCTCCTAGATTATACCCTACTTCAGCAAGGTCACTAGTAAAGCTTTGCTGTTTAATGACTAACTCCACTATAATTCCATCTAGAAATTCAGAAAAAATGTTTAGCTACAAACCCTTAAGGATAATAGCACTGGACTGGGAGACCTCAGTTCTAGTCCCTCCTCTGACACTGATTTACTGTGTAACCTTGGACAAGTCACATCCCCTATCTATATTACTTCTTCACTATCACAGCCCTTCAAGGCCTGAACAGTAAGTACTGCATGTTCCAGGGTTCTTTCACTCTCCCTACCCCCTTTATTAGCTCATTTCCAGCTCAGTAGGACAGAATTTCACAGTTTGGAGGGACTATCTAGTACAGCCTTCATTCAAACTGTCTTCTAAAGTATCCCTGACAAGTGACCTTCAAGGGTTTCCAGTAAAAATGGTGATTTGAATCAGGTTCCTGCAAAGTCTAAATTCCCTAAAGAATTCCAAAATGATCACCAGACAAAATCAGAAAGGTTCCTCCATCCCACTCAGGGCTACATCTGAAGCCCTCCAATCCAGGCAGGAAAGACAAATGGGGGATTAGCCAAGGTAATGCCCAGCAGCACTGTGGGTCATGAGGAAAGACTGAGGCTTCCAGGAGTAAGGAGCTCAGGAGCCCTTGGAAAAAATCCTGAAGTCAGCAGACCTGAAATGGGTGGAGAGACCTGAAGCTTCTGACCCAGGTTTGAAGAAGCTGGGTTGACTAGGGACCACTGATGCCTAAGAGCCAAAAGCCAAAGACTTAGCACTCTGAGCTCCAATAGCTAAACTGACTTGGTCCGGCTGGTTTCTGGGTGCCAAGAGCTGGGTAGACACAATCCAGATGGTTGTGGGATCCTCCAGAGAATAGGCTGATGCCAACAACACCAGGATAGGGAACTACTAGGAGAAGAAATGAGACCAATGTAGCCTGGGGTCAGGAAGTGAGACTTGAAGCCTATACAATCTCATGTTCCTCTTGGGACTCCTCCAGGAGACAAGCTGAAGCCAATGTGTCTTAACAGACAGCACCAAAATGAACTACAACAGCTTCAGGTCAGAGACCAGAGTTGTGAAAAGTCAGGGTCTGATTCTAGGCAACCTCATGATTGAGGCTCATGTGAGGGAAGGCAAAGGTAGGCCCCAAACATATCTAAAAGTAGCAGCAGAAAAAGGGCATTCTGACTACAAAAGGGGCAAGACCTAACACACTACGGCAATTTCCTACTGACATTTTATCTAGGAACAGGACTTAAGCCTTAGCCACCACATTCCTAAGTATGGGAAGAGACAGGCCCTGGTCATGGTAAAAGTTCCAATTTAGGAAATGAAACTGAAAACATGAATAAACAGTGGGAAGAATTCCCTTTGAATATAATGACGAAATTCTATGTGTTAAGAGAAAGTCCAAATAAAAAGAAAGATCCAAGATAAAATTCCACAAGAAGAAAATTATGGTAGAACCTCCCCAAAAAAGAATGGATTTTCCAAGAGGACTACAAGAGTAGATGCAAGAAAACCAACGCCAAATAAAAAAAGTAGCCACGCTATTTCAAAAAATCATTAGAGAAAATTACCCAAAAGTATTTGAAATCAAAGGGGAGGCTAGGAGGTGCAGTAGATAGAGTGCCAGGGCTAGAGTCAGGAAGATGCATCTTCCTGAGTTCAAATCTGGCCTAAGACACTTACTAGCTGTGTGATCCTAAGCAAGGCATCTCACCCTGTTTGCCTCAGTTTCCTCATCTGTAAAATGAGCTAGAGAAGAAAATGGCAAACCATTCCAGTATCTTTGCCAAGAAAACCCCAAACAGGGTCACAAAGAGTCAGTTATGACTGAAGCAACTCACCAACAACAAAAATTTGAAATAAAAGTGCAATGTGAAAATGGAAAGAATCCACATACCATTTCCTGAAAGAAAAAAAAAACCTTTAAATTGAACAGACCCAGAAACATCATTGCTAATATTTAGAACTTCCAGGTCAAAAGCAGTCAGGAAAAAAGAAATCAAATACAAAGAAACCACAAACAGGTTCACATAAAATATGCAGCAATTATACAAATGGAAGAAAAATTTATGGAAGGTAACCTATCAAAACAGGAGAGAAAGATTTATAGAATAAATTTATAGAAAAAATTGAAAGAATAACACATCCTATAAAATTTGAGCGAAACTTTAACAAAATAGAGAATTTTCAAGCATTCCCAGCAAGAAAACTTTAGATGGGCAGAATCTCCAAAACAGAAAGACCTAGAAAGATAAATACATTTGAACAGTTTGAAGAGGCTTAAATGGTGTATGAATGCTTACATTCTAGAAAGGGCAGAAGAGAAAATTATCCATCCAGAATCCCACTGTCTTTAAATGTCAAAAAGGAGTAAAAAATAAATAAATATGATTTGTTTTAAGAGAAAAGGGCCAGGCATGGTGGTACAAAACCAAAAACAGCTACAGAGAGGCTGAGTCTGTCCAGTCTCTTGAGCTCCAAAATTCTGAGCTGCACTGGGCTATGCTAATGGATTGTCCACATTAAGTTCAGTCCTGATATGATGAGCTGCCCCAGAGAAGAAGGCTACTGGGTTGTCTAAGGAGGGGCAAACTGGCTCAGGTCAGAAAAAGGGCAAGTCAAAATTCCTGTCAGTCAATGGCAGGACAAGGCCTATAAGTAGCTTCTGGATTTCAAACCTGGGGGCAAGATAAGGAGACCCTTCTTTCAAAAAGAAACATAATAAAAATAACAGGGAGGGGAAAAGGACTATACTAGAGGATGAGATGTATAAATAATATCATGGAAACAATGAACATGAACTTCAACAGACTTGGTAAGATAACAGAGGTGCTTGGTGTGCTATGGTGAAGAGGGTCACAAAGAGTCAGCGATGACTGAATGACTAAACAACAAGGGGGATGATGAATAAAAAAGGAAGGAATCTACTAGTTCTCATATTTGGCTTATTAGAAGTTTCATGAATCT
This sequence comes from Bettongia penicillata ogilbyi, assembly GCA_023548195.1. Lineage (NCBI taxonomy): Eukaryota > Metazoa > Chordata > Mammalia > Diprotodontia > Potoroidae > Bettongia > Bettongia penicillata. The sequence continues at coordinate 991,171 of JAJHZJ010000889.1, read as the reverse complement.
CACTCAGTTACATCTGCACCAGGCAAAAGAAATCTGAACATACACTCATGAAGAGTTTATATGGAAATATATTAAACAACAGAAAAATAGATGGAGACAGAAGGAGGGAAAAGGGAGGATGAAGAGAGGGTAGAATTGGGGAGGGAATCTTTATGAACAAAACAAACCAACTACAGAGGACTGACAAAAGGGAGAACTAAAAGAGGAAAATGAAAATTTAAGACCCAGCAATAGGATTCTAGACTGGATAAAAAGAAGGGCAAAGGACTGAGGTAAGAGCACTCCAATAATGGGTTACTAACAGTGATTTCATTTCCTTCTTTTCCCTCCTTCTTCTTGATAGAGAAGGGCATGGGGGAAAGGTGTTGGCAAAGACAGCAAATCTTATAGTAGGATATGGTGGAGGGAAAAAACACATTAAAACATCATAACTGTGAAAACACACAGGTTGAACTTACTCATAAAAAGGATCATTGTGGCAGACTGGATTAAACAGAAGAATCTCAACATATGTTGTATACAAAAAGAAACACACATGAAATATAAAGTTATACAGAGTTCAAATGAGGGATTGGAGTCAAATCTATTATAGCTCAGGTAATGCAAAAAAGCAGAAATAGAAATCATCGTCTCAAACAAGGAAACAAAAATGTGATAAATAGTAAAGCAGAAAAACTGAAGAAAAACTATGGTGCTTAAAGGCAGCATAGATAATGATATGATATTAATACTAAATATTATACTGTATATACATGTATTATATTGTGGTATATAAGTGCTTAATGGATAATGGAAATTGAACTATAAAGAGAAACAAGCAGCAAAAAAGAATTACTTGGTACTTTAATGAATCCTCTTTCCAGAATTAGACAAATGTAGCAAAAATAAAAATTAAAAAAAAGTTATCCAAAGAAGAATATATATGAAAAGGAACATCCTTCAACTCCTTTGCAGAAATAATGGTTCACAGATATAGAATGTTACATATGGTATCAATTTTTTTCAGTGTACTTATTGGTCTTGTTGAATTTTTTTTATGTTACTTTTTTTCTTTCTTTAAAAAAATTTTTTTGTTATAAGGAATGGCTTTCTGGAAGGTAAGGGATACAGAAGGAAATATATATATATATATATATATAATGTATAAACAAAGGATATCAACAATAATCTTTAAAAAAGAAAGGTATTAAAAATATGAATAGAATTAAGAAAAGTTATAAACCCTCTGAGAGCACTGAATGGGAATTACAAAGAGTACACCTATCTCAGGTTTACATGACAACTTTTTAAAAAACTGACAATATGTTATGACATTAAAAAAAAATCTCATTAATGCAGAAAAAGAATTAATAAACACATCCTTTACTGACTCAGTACAATAAAAATAATAGTCAACAAGAACTTGAAGAAAAGATTTATACTTAAATGGAGAATAAGTAATATAATCCTAATGAATGTATGGTTCAAAGGATGAATCATAGAAACAACAGATAACCTTACCAAAGAAAACTAGAATGAGACAATGCACTGAAACTTGTGAGATGAAGCAAAAGCTTCCTAACTCTAAACACTTCTACAATAAAAGCAAGATACAAGAGATCAATGAATTGGGAAAAGAGGGATGGGGGAGAGAGAGAGAAAACAAAGTGATCATGAAGCATCTGCTTAAACACTTTCAAAGAATTCATGATATTAAGAGGCAACGCCTTCCATTGCTAGACAGAACGGATTATTCCAAATTTTAAATACTAAGGTAAAATCTCTACCCCCCCACAATTTCTATCCATTATTCTTAGTTCTGCCCTTCAGGGTCAAGAAGAACAAATCTAATCCCTCTTCCCCAAGATGACCCTTAGGACATTAGAAGACAGGGGTCGCTCCTTGATAATTTCTCCTTTCTAGGATAAAGATCTACGATTCTATTAACAGTGTTTAGAATTCTCTTCCCATCCTGCTCCCTCTTCTATGCTACAGTCTTTGAAATACTTGAAGAAACTGTACAATATCTCTATCTGGGGTGGCCAGGAGGCAGAAAGACCTTCCACCAGGGGCAACCTTCTTGCTTGCCTTCCTTTTACCCCCTTTCCTCATTTCTGGGGCACCCAGATTCTATTGGGTGGTTGAATGGTAGGAGAGCCCACAACTAAGACCATTTCCCCCACCCTTTTACTTTGCCTTGGCACCACACAATCAGGAAGGGAAATATGCTCACACCTCTTGGATGAGATGGGACTCACCAACCCTAATTTTGGTGAGATGAATGACCACCAGACCAGTGTCTACCCTACCACTGCATCCTAAGGCCTTACTGGACTTACTATGTGGTATTCCTCTATGTTCTCCAGGCCCTAGGGACCTGACCTAAGGACTCCTGGGCTTCTGCTGTTCTCCCCGGTGCTGACCCCTTAGGACTTCTGGGTCTTGCCATCTGCCCTGAAGCTGAACTTTCTTTTATGTGCTATCTCCCCCAGTTAAGAGTATGAGTTGCTTGAAAACAGAAACTAAATAGCTTTTTCTATTTGTATCCCAGTACTTCTTATTTAAGAAATGCTTTTTCATTTATTCATTGATTTTTTCATTCTTCTCTGAAAATTTTCTGTGTTGAGTTCCCTTATTGGAAATTATAATAATAATAAGCTATAGTAATAACAGACCAAAGCATTAGCACTGTAATCATTACCCCTCCCACACAACAGTGTGTTAACCTTTAAAAGAGGGAGGCTAAGGTTAAGAACTTCAGATGCTGTAGAAGGAGATATAGGAAGTATCTGGGAGCCTTTCAGTTTACCTCAAATCTAGGACAAACAATCCATTAATTAATTTCATTATATTACATGGCTGATATGCAGTCTATAAAACAGGAGTGTTTAAATATCTTCCAATTTGATCAATCTGGCAGAGGACTAACAGCTCCCAACATGTCCCTTCCCTTATCACTAAGAGATACATTAGTTGTTGAGTTATTTTAAAATATAACATCAACTAGTCTAACCCCCTGATTTCACACGTGAGGAAACTGAAGTTCACAGAGAGAAAATAACCGACTCTAGGCTGGACAATAAGTCAGTGGCAGAGGCATATTTCCTGATTTGCCAGATTCCCCTAGGTTAGGGAAAAGATCATTTGACTCTTCTAGGGAGAGAAGGCAGGGGAGATACTTTGCAAACAGCCATAAATAAAATCAAATGTTTTAGGACAGGCAGACTTTACCTATCTCTTTTAAGAAAGAAAAAGCCTGCTTAGATCTGGCCTCTATTTGCTAATGTATCCAAACACCCCATTAATGGATGGTTACCAAAGGTTAAGAGTCAAAGAAAAGATTAAATCGTTACATTTAAAGGTTTTCAGTAAGCAATTATAAAGACAACTCAGGCAGCGCACATGATCCCTATAACAAGTACAAAGTAGGTGATGTTTTTGAGAAATTATTCTTTTTCAATCTTTAAAAACACATTCACTTAGATTTTTTTTCACACCTACTATGTGTTCAAGAAGCATTTTTGACAAATTTCTTATTGATATATTAAATAAAGACATAAGGACAGCGATGTTCTTCTGTTTCCTCCTCTCTAAGTTTGAGGAGGTTTGGATACTAAATGTTCATTGAGGTCGGACATTCTCTGGTGTTGTGATTAATAGTCCCCACTCCCACCCTCTCAGCAGTAATCTGATTCTGATTATTCAAATGATTCAAACTGAGGTACAGATGAGAATATAATGTGTGACTGACTTTATGTTAAGGCCTGTATGCATAAATGTCTGTAAAAGTTTTGCTCATCTGAAATTTGTTGGGGAGTGGGGTGGCAAGGTCTACTGGGTGCTTTTAATGGAATTTATTTTTAAAATACATACACTAAAAGCAGTTAATATTAATGCACTGCAGTTAGCACATGAAATAAATTCAAAATTATATAATCCTGCTGATTTTAAATACTCATATTTTCTGGGGTTACAGATGAATCACAAAACAGAATTACAGACTTCTAGAATGCTTCAGTTGAGAAGGACCTTTGCTGTCACCTAATCAGACCTCTTCATTTGGCAGGTGAAAACCTGAAGGCCCAGATAGGGTGGTTTCACCAAGGCACACAGTGAGGGAGAGTGAGAGTGTGAATGGGGGGATCTGGGGGGAAACACTAAAATCTGAAGCTTCCTTCTCCCAGTCTAGTACTCTGTACAGTGAGAAGAGGTACATTATACCCACCAAAGGCCAGGGCTGAGAGTCAGAAGACATGACTGCATTATGGTATCTCCTACTTATGAGCTCTGCCCCACCTCTTCCACGGGGATTTTGTGAAGACCAAATGAGATCACGGATGTAAAAGTGCTTTGGAAAAATAAAGAGCTAGACAAATAGGAGCTGTTGTCATTATTTCCACTACATCTGGAAGGAGGATATGGATAGGGGCAGTTGGTTTTTTTCTTTGCCTCCATAAAAATACATTGGAATCTAGTTGTGATGCTGTTATTGTAGGCCCATGGGCCCACTGGGCATACGTATAGTTACACATCCTTAATCTGAGATAAGAACCCTCCTGACATGCTAAGGATTGGCATGACAGTGACCCAAGACAGCATAAGCCTTGGCGTATACTAACTACCAAGCTAGAAAGGCTTCAGGTAAAGGCTCCATGATAAACTCCAGGACCACCCTCAGATGCAATAAAAAAAGCTCCTTACCAGAAGGTTGACCACCAATTCAAAAAGACCATCTATCTGATGAGGTATAGAGGGGGCTGTCATTTATGTTCATGGAAGAAGAGCCTACTTACATGAAACCATAGATGAATATATGAAATGTTTACTAAAGGGTGACACAGTCTGTTATATTTCAACCTAAAACCATAGGTTGCAGACAGCATTCAGCAAAGGTTTTGTTTGTAAATAGGCACTGTATTTCTTCACTCTAAACTCACAATGGTTCTTAACCTTTTTTTGTGCCACACAGACCCCTCTGCTAGTCTGGTGAAGCCTATGGACTCTTCTCAGAACAATGTTTTTTAAAAGCATAAAATAAAATACATAGGACCACAACGGAAATCAAAGGTTAGTGAAAATAAAGATGTATTTTTTTCCCATCTAAGCTCATGAATCCTCTGAAATCTATCCTTGAACTCCTTGAGGGCCTGTAGGTGAAGAACCCCTGCTCTATTGTTACAGGTCTGTGTAGATTACAAGAACCTAAAGGTAAAGCCCATTACACTGAGAATTTAATCTCCTCTAAAACAGCTTCTTGCTCTGGCCCCATCCCTTGGTGGCTTTCACTTCATAAACTGGAGTTAGCTTGAAGGTGATGTGAAGGCCCTCCCAATAATGTAAACTGATCTTGGCCTACTATGTGCCAATCCTTTCCATAACAGGGTGGCAACAATATGGTGACAAACTCCACTTTGTTTCCCAGGGACAGTTACCTTTGTTGGGTCACACATGTGAGGGACTCCAACCTGATAGCACTAATTGAGGCCACCCCATTCCCCACCTTCCCAGTCTCTAGAAGGAACACACTCACTATGCATTTGGTCTGATTTGTTACTAATAAAGGGATGAGGATGAAAGGCCTGCTCCTCTGGAACTACCCTCCACCCCCCTACCTGAATAAGAGTTCTTTCCCTCACCAATAATGGTGACCTGACTCCCAGAATCAAGCAGTCCCTGATGAACCTGTTAGCTGAAGGTGACACAAGCATGGTGTCTTCTGTTCCCCATAGTCCTAGGTATTAAACATGATTAGATCCAAATAGTAGCTGGACTTAAATTCCAGGAGGTCTGAGAGGAATTGGAATAGTTAGGGAAGTTAAGTCCTTTCTTCACATGGTATTTTCAAACTAATGTGGTAACGGGATGCCCATCAATTTCTCCTTTATTTACCTCATTACTCAACAGCCAAATCCAAAGCTCCCACCTACTCAGGTCATTCCTTTTCCATGGGTTTCTTCACTCCTGGTGTCTAATTTGCTTTTCTCTTCTACTCAAGTGGTTTTAAGGGCCTGTATTCTTGGTCCACCCAATGAGTGTATAACACACAGTACGGCAACTATCCACTCCTACACTGGGGTATGCCTAGTACTAAGGCCACACAGGGTTTGCAAGCCACAAGTATTTCAAAGCCTCTAGCACAGTGGCTGATGCTAACAGGCTAACCTACCTGACGGATGACACCTCGGGTTTACAAAGTGTGAAATCACCATCCTCTCATCTTCCACAAGAGGGTGGCACCAATATGGCAAAAAACTCTATTTTGCCTGTTTCCCAGGGAAAACCACCTTTGCTGGGCCACAACTGATGACGAGCCAAGCAAACTGATGACCTCCAACATGGCTTAGAGAAAGGGATGCTCCAACAGGTGCCTCCTACTTAAATTCCCTACTTAATAAAATGAGACCAGCTCCATTCTACTACACACACACAACCAAAATGATCAATCAATAGACTTCTGTCTAAAACTGGACTAAGTCCCTCCAATTATATTTCTGTGAAATATACATATACACATATACATATGTGATATATGAAACCTTATTTGACAATGACAAAGCCTGGCTATCTCTACCACAGGAATGAATAAGTTTCCCTTCTCAGGGAAAGCCCCCAGAGACTCTCCACGTTGGGGCAGGGCACTAGATATCTCCCTCCCTCTTGGACCCAGGGACATAAATATTCCCCCAACACCTCCCCCGCTTCCACAATGACTGAGAGCTCCTTCTGAGTCACCCTTCCACATTCCCTCTTCATCCTTTAGTTCCAGGATTTCTTGGAAGGAGAGTGTCTCCAGGGTAGAAAGAACTGACAAAAGCTCTAGAGCCCTTTTCATTTGGATGGTGATGCAATCCACCAATCCTTCCTGCTCTTCCTTTGTTAGCACAGTAATTTGCCAGAAGTTGATTAAAATGGTCCCCCAGTTTTCTTCAGTGTCAACAGAAGCAGCCACAGAATAGTAGTACGCACTGGATATCCAGCACCCATCCACCTCTCCCTTGTGGGGTATCCCTCCTCATCCCATAGGTGAGATTTCTCTCATAGTACCGAGGGTCCTTCACTACCAAGTACCAAGGGCTGGTATTAGGCCACTCCAGCAAATACAGGGCCTGATCTCTAGCCATACTCCCTCTTTCTTAAATCAAGAGGTTATTCTGACTTCATCCTGTCAACCATACAAAATTAATTAGGCCTGAGAAGCTCCTAGGTGTCAGATTTAGCAAGAATGAGCTCTCAAGCAACAATCCGCTACCATCCCTTTTAATGTTACCATAGAGGATACAGATGCAAAGATACATTAAGAAAACTCTGAGCTGAAAGGTAATTTCCCATTGCCTCTTGATTCTTCATAGAAGTACTGCCCAAACACCTCCCAGTATAAGCAGTTCACAGAGAGTAAAGGTTCTGCTAGAACAGAGGAGCAATGATCCCCTCCCAGCGGCTACTTTTATCCTCTCTCAACTGCTGGTTGCCATATCACCCCCAAGGACCAATGAAAACAACTGTAAAAATACTGGCATTAAAGCAAAGGTGATATCATGTGGCTCCGGCTTGCATATCTCTGGGGCTTTCTCCCCTCTATCTTTACAACTTTCCCCCCTATTTCTACAGAGTTAAATACCTTGTTTATCCATATGGTTAAACTTATGCTGTTTTACTCTGATTCTATATAAATCACCAGACCATAGAGGAGGCCACAGCATGATCTGACCAAAGTATGCCATGCTACTACTCCTGGTATCATCAGTTTGGGTTCTTTTTTTGTTGTCTGAGAAGAAGGAAAGGATACAAATATTCACAAACAGTATATTTCTTGTCTAAGAAGCTCACAGCTTACCTTACCTAGCTTAGAAAACAGTATGATGTCCCAAGTTTATTGTTGACTTTTCAACAAGGAGAGAAATATTGGTGCTCAAAGAATACACAAGTTAGCAGATTGATGGAAGGCTACCCCAGGCCAAGCTGTTAAGAGACTGGGCAACTTGCCTGCTTACTGAGTTGTCACAGAGACTGGTATGGATCCTGTAAAGATAACTCATCCCATAATCTTTTGCCCACAAGCAAGTTGGACACTAATGAGTAGGAAGAAAGAAATGATGGATAATTAGCTCAGGAGGTTTCAAGTAAAAAGAGTACCTACCCATTGTACAAATACTGTCTAAACAAGATAAGTATTCAAGAAAATGATGTTTCTGATGACAAATATTGTTTACTAACAACCTTGCCTTGAATTGAGGAAGATTCCAGTCAGATGAAGGAAGGCAGCTAGGTGGTGTAGGGGAAGAGCATAGGACTTGGAATCAGGAAGACTCAACTTGAGTTCAAATCTAACCTTAGGCACCTCCTAGTTGTGTGGCCCTGGGCAAGTCACTTAACCCTGTTTGCTTCAGTTTCCTGATCTATAAAATGAACTGAAAAAGGAAATAAAAAATCACTGCAGTATCTTTGCCATGAGTTAGACACAGCTGAAATGACTGAACAACAAGAAACCAGTCGGACGGAGGAGGAGGAAGCGAGTGAACCCACAGGCAACATCTTCCATGCCCAGAACTTCAGCACCACACACACAATCCACAGAACCTAGTTACGGTGATCCATCCTGGGCCACCAATTCCAGATTTAGATATGCAGATCAAGAGACATCCTCAATGACAAAGGTCACTCATACCATGAATCAGCTCACTAAAGAGCCAGATCCAACCGACCAGACTGACGTACGATGCTGCAGGATTCCACCTGTTAGCCAGATGATACTAGTGATGCTGTCCGATGTACTTTTAAGACATTTTTATTTTATCTTTAATTTATGAAATAAAACAAGCATTTCCATAACTAGTATAATAAAAAAGGGGATTGTACATGAAACTGCAAATTTGCTGTGCACAATTTGCTATTCATTTTAAATATACAACATAATTATCAGGGAAATTTTTTTCCCTTCCCTCCCCCACCCCTGACCTAGAGATGATTACCATTAGACACAAATAGGTGAGTGTATATATATATGTATATATATGTATATATATGATATATATACATATATATGCAAACACATACACACTTACATATGTACAATTATTCTATACATATTTCTATTTATCAGTTCTTTCTCTGGATGCAGATGGCATCTTTCTTCATATGTCCTTTGTAGCTAATTTGGGTATTTATAACAGTCTTTATAATAGCCAATGTAATTTCACAGGATCCGTATTTGTATGAGGACTAACTTGAGCTATTGGAAGTTTTTGCTCACAATTCTACTAGTTTAATAAAAATCCTGCCAGAAAGAATAAGACTGTTCTTTCCTGAGGAAACCCGGGCTCATGAATCATTGACTCTCTCCTCCTTGTCCTTTTTTCCATCTGAAAAGATTTAGACCCTAAATCTGTTTCCTCTTATTAAATAATTCTGTTATTATTTTAATAGTACTTCAGGTCTAATTTTCTCTAGATAAAAATGCTCAATATTTTTTTTCTTCAGAGACAGAGTATAAATGGGAAGATGGAAGTGATTAGTTGAATTCATGGATTTTTATAGGTTGTACTCTATGACCTGGGAACTGGAAGTCACTCAAGTCTGAATTGTTTCCTTACTAATCTGCATTAATAAGCTCCTAAAACCATCAGATAAAGGGTAACCTGTGAATCTGTGGACCAGTGGACTACTGATCTGGGCTAAAAACCTTGTACTTATCTGATAATGGGGAAAAAACAAAACAACAAATAACTCAGTACTTGGGCAATTTCTACCCTACCAGTATCCAGAGAAAGCAGGGGAAGTAAGGGGTGTGACCTGAGGGAAAGCAAGGCCCCAAACCAAGGAAGTCCCCAGGTATAATACCCATCTATTAACATCTATAACCCCCTTATATATTGGAACCCTTCCCTGCAATGTTTCCAAGCCACTGTGACTCAGGCATATGGCCTCTGGTCCCCTTGTAGTCTTGAAATTAGAACAACCCAACCCTGAAAGAACTTCCATTCTTGCCCTAAGGAGACTCACCCTGAGAGTCCCTCAAGTTTGAAGAAAAAAAAACCACTTGGGTAGTTTGGAAAAACAAAATGGAGTGGCTGCTTTCTGGGATGTTTCAAATTTGGGTGTGGTAGAAGGACCTTTACAATCCTGACCTCAGAGAGTTTTACTAATATTAATCTCCTTTTCAACTACATGTTCCACTGCTTGGACTGGACTTTTGAGAGAATTTTAAAACATTTATTTTTAAAAATCCTTTTATTATTTGTATTAACTCCTTTTCCTCCAATGCTGCTTGAGCTAGATTTCTTCCTGAGGTCATAACTGTTTTAAGTAGTGGTAATCTCTGGAAGTTTTGTGGGGCTTTGCCATTGAAGGCTGGGATGTGGTAGGGACAGCATTCATTTCACATAAGCTAATATGGTTTCCCTTTAAGGAGGCAATCCTTGGGGTTTGCTTGGTCCAGAGAACTAGGGACATAAACCCACTGTGTGAGGAGTTGGTGTTCCCAAAATTTACCAGTTTTCACTGATCTAGTGAATTATTGCACTGTGTGGTCCACAAATTTTTAATTTAATTCCTACATCACAACACTGTCCCAGAATCATCCTTCAGGATCATCCATCACCTGTGTTAGGGAACAGAACACAACGCAGAAGCAGCAGCATCCAGGGCTCAAGGTTCCGCTTCATACCCACTAGGCAAGCACATGTTCTTATCACCATGTGCTATCGTCACAATGGCTTTGAGGGCAGGAGGGGCACCAAGAGGAGCTACCTGGGCAACATCAGAATAGGTGGAGGGAAAGAGAGGCAGCAACAGAAGATGCGCCAGTGACAGAAGGATCAAGCCAAGGAACAGAAGAGGACAACGAAAGCAAGTAGAAAAGGAATTTTCTGTTACCAGGTAAATGAGAAGTAAGACCTGGCCAGAGTATTTCTATTCTCTCTCTCTCTCTCTCTCTCTCTCTCTCTCTCTCTCTCTCTCTCTCTCTCTCTCTTTCTCTATTTATTCATATATATTTTTTTAAAGGAAGTTGTGTCTGATGTGTATGATGAGCACTGCCATCTTCTTCAGGGCAAGGATGTTGTTCCCCAAAAATGGGAAGACCTGTGCAGTGGCAGAACTGTTGGGACCCAGGAGCGGGGAGGGAAAGTGGTGACTGACATTAGAAGATGATGACATTGGCAATGTATAAAAGATATGGGGAAGTGTGAAGGAAGGTGGACAGTGCACCATCTCCCAAACTAGGCTCTATGGTATAGCTTCTTGGTAATCAGGAAGCAGCTAAAGAAAGGAAAAGAGGAAAAAGGAGAGCTGGGAAAGGCCTTCATGAATGATTAGGGATATAGTGAGGAGAGTACCTCACAGCTCCTTCCTCCATATTTCCCTCTCCTCCTTTTCCCCAGTCACCAATCATCTTTGATATAACCTCTAGTCATAGGGACCAGTAAGGAATTTCTTTGTCATCTCAAATTACAAATTCTTCAATCATAGCACATCTCTTCCCACAGATAAAGAGCATGGCCACCCAGTACCATGGGAGGTACCCCAATATAGCAGATGAGAGTTACTCCTTTCCCCACATTGCATCTATTTTAGGGCTTGTTTATAAATCCTTTACATTTTTTTCCAAGTTAAATAAATAAAACCTGTCCTATATTTGATGTCCCGTTAGCCTGATGAAAATGAGCTTCAGGCCCTTTTCTTTCTTTTTTTTAAAAACATACAGATGAGCCAAATTTAAATGTTCTTAGGAAGAAACCTTGCATGTGAACACAAACCATAGAATTGTTGTTGAGAAGCATTCAAGACTGAACCTGGCCTGTTAGCCTAGCATTTCAGTTATACACCACAGGTTATAAACCATGAGAATATTACAGTTTACTCTTTTTAAAGATGGAAATATCACATGCTCTAGCCACAGGATAAATTCACTCCAAAATCTATACAGAGCAATCGACTAAATATATAGATTCACATCCATTGAGTTAATCTAAACCTCTGTTCTTATATATACAAAGCTGGTTTTCTTTCTTGTTGCTCCAATTTCTCAGCCTTCTGCTGTCAGTTCTAAAAAACATTCAAACCACTTTAATGCCAGGATTGTTTATCTTCAGGACAGATATTCCACTGGAGAAATATAACATATAGGCTCTGGCAGATATCACATAACCTATAGAAAGGAAAGTTCCAAATAGCTCTGCTTAAAATAGGAAAATAAAACTAGGGGAACTAGGTTTTAGTCTCACTTATATGTTAACTATCTGTGTGACCTTCAACAAGTGACTTCCCATATAGCTGCCTCAGTTTCTTTCTTTGTAAAAAGGAGTTTTAACCTGGATTCTTTAAAAAAAATTTTTTTTGATACCTGAATTCCTATAAAATTGGTTTCCTTTGCAATCCTACAGATTTCATTTATGCATTTAAAACATTATTTTGAGGTTACACTAGAATGGTGGAGGCATGCAGGACATCAAAAAGGTGAAGAATCCCCAGTCTAGTTATTTTCTAAAGATGCCTGTCCATAGGAATGTTTTATTTTCTAAGCCCCTTCTGGCCGTGATATTCACAGCTTGGAAGCAAACTACTCTGCTTACCCCTCAGGCATGCTTGTTAGACCTATTAGGATAAAGAACAACCACAAAAAGTTAAATTAGTACTACATGATTCCTCCTCAAAGTGTAACGTATTTCCTGGATGAAACTAGAAAGTCTGTGCTCTCAGAAAAGGAAGTCTTTAAAACCAATCAGAACCTTTGGCTGGGGCAGAAGATAGCAGATGGGCTGCTTTCTACTTAAATCAGCTTTGTCTACATAAGGCACTGATGTGGTTCATGCAATGATAATCTGGATGACTCCTTTTTCCTTCTACACATTTATACCTAATGAAACAGTAGGGAATCTTTTTCTACAGACGGTCAACGAATTATGCAAACAACAACAAAATCTAATGTTAAATAGCAAGGGTAATTTAATTTATTGTTTTCTATCTGCCCTTACAGAGTTCACTTTTATATTAAGACTAGGGAGTTTTAACATAACTCAATAAATATGGCAAATATTTAAAAATATATTTTATTCCTACATTTTGGCCAGATGGAAGGGACTAGTAAAAAGCATAGGGAAGTGATGGAAGGAGTGCAAAAGAGGAGAATGAGATGTGAAGAGTTAGACAGAGGGAAACATACAGAGAGATAAACAGAAGGGAAGGGAAAATAGAAAAAAAGAACAAGAGAGAAGACAGACAGAAAGGCAACGGGGAGAAAGACACATAAAAGAGAAATGAACGTAAAATGGAAGGGAGGAGAAAGGAGAGGAAAAGTTAAACTCAAGAAAGGAGAGAAGCAGAGAGAAAATAGGAGGAAAAAGAAAAAGATAAAGGGATAAGATACAAGCATAGAGGAGAAAGAAAGATGCAGAGAACTCATGTTTTGGGTAAAGGTTAGACTAGGCCAGAAGTGTCAAATAAATACATCACTTACAACACTCCCAAGTACAGCCAGAATCAAATTAAAACGTAAATGGGAAACTTTTAACATAATAAATAAAAATACAAAAGAACAAAGATAGTGTTAATATATGGTTTTCTAGGGAGCCTTAGTGCAACCCTTAGTGGCTCATATCCATTTGAATTTGACACCATTGGACTAGATGAAGCCCTTTCTGATTATGAAACAGTCACAAAAACCCAAATGGGAAAAAATGGTCTTACACATATAATCAATCATCATCATCATTATTACCACCACCATTATTAGCAACTCTTATTAAGACCCATGTATATACTATATGCTCCCCAGAAGAGAGAAGTCCTCAAAGAGTATAATCAGAAAGGATATACAGAAAATACAAAGATTCATAAAGGAGCATACAAATTAAATGAGTGGTACTGACAATAAGAAAAGATATTTGGAATTTATTCACCCCAAAAAATCACATTAAGGGGGAAAAGGTAAGTCAAACTGGAGGCTGAATAAACTGGATAAATAAACTAGAGGCTAGGCTAAGAATTGCCCATTCTTAACCTACGAGCTACAAAATTTGGGCACTCTTCCAAAAATCCTAGGAGATGATCTACAAGAAATTAGAAGACAAAAAATTTCAATGATTCCACAATCTCACTGGCAATTCCAGATATCCCCTGATCATTAATCAAATTTGTACTTTTGCCACCTTTTTGTAATAAAAATATGGACTTAGTTTATTCCTTCATTCGTTCATTCACTTATTCAATGCATATTTTTGAGCACCTTGAGCAAAACCTGGTACTTGGTGATTTGTACTTGTCCTTCGTTGCCAAAGAAGACCATGCCATCAGATAAATGATGACCTGACTTACACCTGACTTTGTTTTGAGTGAGGGAGGTCTGTGCAAGGTCACCAGCCTCACTTTCTCCTCCTGAGCCATCTGGATCCAGTGACCAGATATTCATTAGGATGACTGGAGATGACCCAGGATGCACTGGGAGACCTTGGGCCCTTTAGGCCAAGGTCTTTGCAGATACTCACTCAGAGTGAGGTATCGCCCATTCATTGAATAGGCCTGTTTAAGAAGTAGCCAGGGCATGGCCTCTTTAGTGAAGCCAAGAAAAAGAAAGGCATCAGGCTGGGAGGGAAACAGCAACAGTTACTATTGATAATCACTCTAAAGCTAGGAGGGTCCGGAGGAGCCCTCAGGCAGGGGCCCATTGGAGTCCCAGTTTCAGAGTGCAGTAGGTTTAAGGTTTTGGAAGAGGACAGGACAGGACAGAACAGAGGGAAGGAAAGGGGGGAGGGGAGGAAGACTGGAGAGGAGGAGTTGAGTTACCCAGTTAGCTGGGTCCCCATTCAGCCAGCTGTGTCTACTACTTGGTGATTCAGTGAACAGAAAGATTAAAAAAGACCTGCTTCCTAACCTTAGGGAGCTTATCACAGCTCAAGCACTATCTTCTGTATAAAACCTTTCCTGATTCCCCACCAAATACTAGTACTCTCTTTCCCAAACTAACTTGTACTTAACTACTTCATATTTATTTGTATTTATTCTCTTCTATTTATTGATTTTGTTTCGTACTTACATATGTATTTGTCTCCCCTATTAGACTATAAATTCTTTGGAAGTAAGTAGGTCGGGGGTTAATAACCATTTTTCATATCATAGACCCCTTTGGCAGTCTGAGAAAAACTATGACCTCTTCTCAGGATGTTTTTAAATAATGGAAGAAAATGATAAATTTCAGTTAGAAGTCAGTGAAAATAGATGTCACTTTTTTTCTTCATCCATGTTCACGGTCCCCCTGAATATCATTCATGATCCAAGGTTAAGAAACCCTAGAGTAGGGATTGTTTTTTTCTTTCTATTTGCATACTTAGCACCTAGTAGAAGCCCTGGTAGTGGTAGGGGCTTCCTTGATTGATTGATTGATTGATTGGAAGTTGATTGAAAGGAGAGAAGATTTAGACACTCAGGTTACAAAGATTCATGATTTGGTTGCTGTGGGTATTCCTTTCACTAACACCACCTTTTTTTTGCATTTCTATAGCCACCAAATTCATCACTTGATTTTTAACTTCATGGCAATGAGCTCCTCTATACTCCAGTAGTCAAGGATTCACACAATAGGCTCAGAATCCACTACCAGGCAGTGCTTGAAACCTTTCCAGCTTGCTAGTACTCTCCAGAGATTGCACAGCAGTGCATATAGCCTTGGAGAAAACACGTTGTCCCCTCCCTTATGCCAGGAGGAATAAGGACTATAAAGCAGCATACCATATTTTTCTCTCTCTGAGACAAAAGTCCTCCCCTCATGCATATGAGATGAAGGCCACCGTGGGTTCTGAAAGGCTAAGGCAGTGGAGTTGAAGCTTTGGTAGGAGCTACAAAGCTTGAAAGGTTTTGAGAAGCAGCCAGAGACAGACTGTGTCTGCCTACTTAAATGTGGAGAGAAGTCTACCACCAGAAGACAGGGCATTAGGTAAAGCATCTTATCCATGGCAATCCATGAAAAGTAGATGACAATTAAAAATGGTTTTTGATCCAGTATGGTTGGCTTTCTACTCCAAATATTACAATGTAGGGTATCACCAGCAAAAGGGATAAAGTTGTGTATGCCAAGGGAGAGGCAGGTTGGAAAGTGAGTGGTGGGGAGTGAGGGGGGTTGAGAGAGAGAGAGAGAGAGAGAGAGAGAGAGAGAGAGAGAGAGAGAGAGAGAGAGATGGACAGACACTGAGAGACAAAAAGAGAAAACTAGAGACAGAGACAAAGATAGAGCCAGGAGAGGGGGAAATGTGGGAGGTGGGGAGGAAGATGGACAGAGGAAGGCAGAGGGAGAGAGAAAAAGAGAGAAAGGCAAATAAAGATGTTGGTACGGCCCAGCTATGTATTGAGCTCTAGTCTAAGGGGCTGGATCAGTAATCTGAATCGTACTTCTCCCACACAGCAGCAGAGAAACCCAATGACGAGAAGCAGATATGTTCTCATATCACTTATCTGAATTGGGCATTTCCTGAAGATCTCCCAGTAGTTTTTATTTTGAGAACACAGGGTGACCAAGGGAGTGCAAGGGGACTAACTGTACAGCACTAGCTGAGTTAAGCTTTTCCTGTAAATTAAAGGTCTCTGACACCAAAGTGAGGGTGAAAAAAGGCAGAAAGCATGACAAGTCATTGCAACAATTACAGAGTCTAGAGGGTACTAAAAAACACATACTTTCAGATTATCTAAAACCATTAATTGCACTGGTTGTACTCTAAATGTGACATTTTCATACAAAGTATAAATGAATAATCCCCTCCTGAAAGATATTAAAACTACCAATCCAATATTTGTATTCTCATTCCAAATGAAACCGGACAACTTTTTCCCCTCTGAAATTCATAGATCCACGGGTCCTACTCCGGGGAAATGGAGGTCAGCAGAAGAACCCAGGGAACCCGGGGAGAGCCCAACCAAAGCTGGCTGGGGTAGAAACTGGACCTTGTCCAAAGCTCCAATTCAGAAACTAAAGCTGCAAATTCATTACTTGTAAAACTAGTTCCATCTGAGTTTCTCTTGGGTATTTATCTGAAAGTCAAAACATAGTATTTCTAGCAATGCTAGGCTTATACCTCAAAAAGATCAAAGAAAAAGGAAAGGGACCCATATGCAGAAAATTATTTATAGCAATTCTTTTTGTAGTGGCAAGAACTGAAAGTAAAAGGGGTGCCCGTTAACTGGAGGAGGACTGGACAAATTACAATACATAAATGTTTTGCTATTCAATTGTTTCAATCATGGCTGACACTTTCATGACCCCTTTTGGAGTTTTCTTGACAAAGATGCAGAAGTGGTTTTTCATTAGCTTCTGCAGTTCATTTTACAGATGAGGAAACTGAGGCAAACAGGGTGAGGTGACTTGCTTAGAATCACACAGCTAGTAAGTATCTTAGGACAAATTTGAACTCAGGAAGATGAGTCTTCCTGGTCAGGCCTGGCACTCTGTGCACTATGGTGCCACTAAGCTGTGCACTGTGATTTATAGTGGCAAAGAACAGAAAGAGGGGTGCCCATCAATGGGAGAATGACTGAACAAATTATGATATATGAATATATAATATAATGTTATAGTGTCCTAAAAAATAATGAAAAGGGATGACTTCAGAGAAAACTGGTAAGACTTGCATGAACCAATACACAGTAAAATGAGCAGATCAAAGAGAACAATTTTTATAACAACACTGTAAAGATAATCAACTTTTAAAAGACTTGAGAACTCCAATCAATGCAATGACCAACAGTGATTCCAAAGGACTGAAAATGCAGAATTCTAAATATCTCCTGACAGAGAGGTGAAAGTTGTAAGATGTGAGTTGTACATTTCTTAGAAATAGCCAACATGGGGATTTGTTCAGCTTCACGATGCATATTTGTTACAAGGGATTTTTTCTTCTTTTTTCCTTTTCTAATACGGGAAAGGAAATGAGGAGAGAAAATACATGCTAATTAGTTGAAAAAAAATAAAGTTTAATCTGAGCAAAAAACTTAAAATACATAAAATGACCCAAGATACTTTTGTGGAAAAGATATTTCTTCATTGTATTCAGTGTTTTCTTCTGTTTTACTTCTATCTTCAGCCTCAGTTTTTGGTTTGGGACTTTGTGACAGAGATAGGCTCTGGCCCCTCCCACACTCTTGGGTGACTTGGTTAGGTTATTTAGTCTTGTCTCTAGTTTCTGTTTCTCATCACTGGAATATGCTTTCCCAGGGATGTCTCCCAGCACTGCTGCCTTCAGGCAGAGTACTTTGGGTTTCCAGAATGCGGACTTCCAATCCCCTTACTCTCCACAGCATCTCACAAGCTAAAGGTTTTGGGGCTGTTGACCTAAGCTCACAATGGCTTCCCTAGTTTTTTCTCAATGCCCACAGTGTGCTGTCTTTTCACATGAAGCCCTGAGCAAGACTGGAAAATTTACAGTTCTCTTTAGAATTCTTGAACTTTTTTCATTCTGGTACCCTTTTTATATTTTTTATATACAGATATGGGAATACTTAAGGGCTGTCACCGTTTCAAAGCAGAAATCTTGTACTAATAACTTTTTATTTTGACAGTAATAACTTCATTCATCCTTCAAAATAGGGGGCAATCAACAGGAAAATTCTATCTGATTTTCACTAACAGTGAGAAACTATTAGTTTATGTAGAAATGACTGAATTCTAAAAAGAAATGACCACTCCTTCATAGAGTACGCAATAGAGATGAAGATTTCTTCTCTATCATGTCAGAATAGTCTGACAAGCACCATAGATTTGGGTAAAGCAGATTGCAAATGGTTCAGAGAAAAGATAGGTAGAATCTTACTGATTAAAATGTTAAGGAAAGTCAGCCCAGGAGGGATATGAGATGCTCAAGAATAAAACGAAATGTAAATACACAAGGAAACTTTCAACTGCAAGGAAGCGACTATATTTTTCTTGCTGTTTCTCAAAAGCACAACCAAAGACAAGATTAATGCTTAGAGAAGCTATTTATGAGGATAATCCTGTTTTGACACAGTTACTAATGATAAAAAGAAAGAGCAAGGGTGGCAGTCAATTTACCATCAGGAAGATCTGAGCTTGAGTCCTAGCTCAGAAAGGTGAGACCCTAGGCATGTCATTTAACTGCTCAGCCTCAGCTTCATCATCTGTAAAAAGGTTTTCAGCCAGAAGCTGGATGACTTATTAAGGATCTTACTGCAGGGATTCCTCTTGAATATGAGTAGAATTAGATGGCTGCTGAGATCCCTTCAAACCCTCAAATTTTGTGAAAAATGAACTTACCCAAAACAAAAAAGCCTTGTTTTGGGGAGGAACAGGGTGTTCTGTTATGCCATGTGAGACTTTATTATGTTATTACTCTTTGTAATGGGATTTGACTGTAGTAGTCTCTATTTAAAGAGAGTTTTCTGAAAGCTAAATGAAACCTAATATCAGTTTGGACTGGGCGTGCCAAAACAGAATTATCCTTAAAAATTAAATCTACTAAAGACTTGCATGGGTATCAACTGTCTTGAACTGTACTTTTGACAAACACAAGAAATATATTATTTCCTCATCGTTGGAGAGATCAAAATGCCCCTTTGAGAGTTGTGAATACTATTTTTCGTTTTCTGTTCTACATTAATTCTTCTATTAGTGAAGATTTATCACTTCAGTTATGTGAATAATCTGGAATCGCATCCAAATTCCAGGCACGATATACTTTTATTTGCTTTCAAAAGAATAAATTTATTTCTTCAAGAGGCTTTTTTAAGCACAACCAAGAAATTAAGCTCAATAACATTCAGTAACTGTGGAGTCTTGTTATTGAAAGACTTCCTTTAGGTCAGCTTTCATTGTTGAGTAATAAATCCCACCCACTCTCCTTTCCCTGTTATCAAAGATGACAAATATTCATTATGAAATGTTAGTCAACAGACCTACTATATGCATAGCCCTATTCTAGTTGTAATTTGTGTTACAGACTTGTGATATGAGTCAACATTCAGTCTAACCCACTATATAATTCTACAACATCTTCAAGTGCCCATCTACTCTTTTAATATCTCCAAGGGCAGCAAATGCACTAAAGCAACCCATTCCCCATTCAATTGTTGGGCAACCTTAGAGCTAGAAAGAAGCCAAAAAACTGCCTTTAATAATTTCCAGGTACCTAAAGTTAATAATCCTATCTCTGCCTGTCTTCTCTAATCCATATTAAATGTCTCCAGTCCATTCAATTATTTCCTATATGGCCATGGTGAAGTGGTATGGTTAAAGAGTATTAGACTTAAAATTAGGAGAGAGCTGAGTTTAAACTCCAGCATTATACTATCTACCACTGGGCAAGTCATTTATTTTCTGTTTTCTCATCTGAAAAATGGAAATTAGATGACTTTAATTACAGGCTTACCTCAGAGGGCTGAGGCTAGGAAAGTTCCTTGTTAGCCTTAAAGTACTAATGGACAGTATCAGTATCCTACCCAAACCTAAAGCACAGTGCCTAAAACTGTCCATAGCCCTTCAGAAGACACTTGACCAGCAAAGGGAATACTAAGACTGATTGTTGCTTCCTTTGCTAGACAAGATACTTTTCTATTCATGCAGCTTAAAATTTGAATACCTCACAAAAATGTGAGTCAAATGATTAAAAACTGCATTCCTTTAACAGACAACACTAATTTTGCTGTTTAGTAAGGAGAGTGGTTATAGCCAATGAGCTATGGTAGAGAAAGCTAGCATGGTGTAATAGAACTAGATTTATAATCAAATCTAATTGCGACCCTCAGTTCTGCCACTTAGCTGTGTGTCCCTGAACAAGTCACTTCCTTTCTGAGGCTCAGTTTCCCTATCTGTGAAATGAGGATATTCAACTATAATCTCCAAGCCCTAATTTTCTATTATTTTATGACTTGCAAATTAACAAAATGAAACTATTCTAGATTACAGAGGCTGAGGATATTATAACAGGCCCTACAGGAGAATGGATTAGTTTAGACATTTTCCTGAGAACTGAAGCATGAGTCACTGGAACATGTAGAGGTTAAGAAAGAAAAGCATAAAACCTCCACAGATTACTGTTGTTTCTCTTTAGACTTCTTGAACATTACTCAATCCGGGGTCCTTTTTATACCTTGACTGAAATACTTACGGGAGTTAGGCTGCTCTATGACCTTATATGTTACTATCTGTAAGCAGCATGAAACCTCCACAGAAACATCATTTTGGACCTCAGAGTTCAACAAATCAAATCCCCTCTCTACAGATGAAGAAACTGAGGTGCAGTAACCACCTCAACACATCTACCTTCCCCCCACCTCACCCCCAAGGACACATCAGCCAACCATGACTATAGAATTCCCTAGGGCAGAACTCTTTCCATTATACTGACACTGGAAACCAAAATTTTTTGTCCCTCTTCTATTTTGCAATCCCTTCATTCCTAGAGATAGTTCGTTTGTTTTTGTTTTTTTTTTTAAAAAGAGAACAGTAATCAATCTCTTGTCTAAATACTTGCCTATGAGTTGTTTATTTATGATTCATGATTTCCAAGGTTCCTTCCAGTACTAATGTTCTGACTCAATCAGTAGGCATGTATTGAGCACCTATGTTTAGGCCAGGCACTGGGGATACAAATACATCTTTGGTCTTCCTCTTCCCAACTATAAAACTCAGTCCAAGTACTACCTTCTGCATGAAATCTTTTGCAATCACCCTCAGCTGCTGGGGCCTTTCCCCTCCACCACCAAAAAGTTACCTGTTTTGTACATACCTATATGTAACTTCTCTCCTCTAACAGAATGTAAGCTCTTTGAGGACAGGGACATAGCAGATATTTTAAAATGTTTTTTGATTGAAAGAATCTTATAGTGACAGATTTTTACATTCCTAGTGAGTTCAGAATTAAAGATACTGTATGTGTAGAAATTTGCTCATAACCTATAAAGTTAAACAAATTCTGCCATCTTCAAAATGAATGTAGTTTCATTCAGTTTACTGAACAGTCTTTAACCTTTTCACTTTTTTTTGTAAGAAAATAAAAATCTTCCTCCTATATTGAGTGCTATGGATTTGTCCTAAAGACCTCCAAATTCGTAGACCCTAGGAACTAGTACTTTAAAAGGTTCCAGGTCAAACCATTCATCTTATAAATGGGATAATAGGACAAAAGACGTTTAAAGATGAACCTTTGAAATCATACAATAAACACATTTTTTGTAATTCAGCCTGTTGAATATGGTATGCTAATATACCTTAAGAAATGAAGTGTCTTAGTCACATTTTAAATATGTGCTGTTCAGCTGGAAGGCTGGAGTATATTTTTTATCAAGAATTTAAGAAAAGGAAAAGATAAAAATTTTCCATTATGAATAAAAAGGATTGACCTGTGCCAATGGAGACAATACCCACATTAATATAGGGCACCCAGAAGCCCAAGTAGATTTGTATCCAATGACAGCGGCACTGTTTGCAGTTTTTTCCTGTTTTCTGATGGACTCTTAGTACTTCACCTTTTAATTTTATAAAGTGAATGTGTTTGGAACTTCGTGCCTCAATTTCCCTTAATTTCAATTAAGACACTTTCCTAAGATATACGCTATACAGGAAGAGTTCCCTCAACACCTCTTCTTCACATTTCAATTAATTCCCAAGCATTTGTTAAAGGCCCACGTGGCAGGCACTATAAGGTTCCAGGGACACAAAGACATAAATGAAAAATGCCTGACCTCAAGGAGCCATTATACGGGGGTCCATATACAAGTAAATAAATATAAAATACAAAGGATAGAGACTCAACCTATGATTTCCTTGATATAAGGCATTCCTAGGTAAGGTACTACCTACCTCTACTAAGGCAAGTGCCACCTTCCCTGCAACTTGCTTGCAGTCTTAAAAGAGGTGCCTAGAACAGCGATGCCAAACAAATAGAAACTGATCCCCATAGCTGCACGCTGACTTAGAAAAGCACAAATTAACATTATCCTATGTTGTACTGTATTTTTAATTATCTTGTTAAACATTTCTCAGTTATATATGATCTGATTTGGGCCCACATGGGGTATTGCCCTCAGATACCTCTGGTCTCTCACACTGGGAAGTTAAATGACCAGTGCACAAAGGTAGTGTAGTGTCATCAGAGGTACCCCTCAAATCCATGTGCTCCTGACTTTAAAGTCAGCTCACCAGTCACTATTGTATGCTACAGAGGATCGGGAAAGCCCTCATGGAGCTTTAAGAGGCAGGACAGAGGAAGGAATGCATTTCAGGCATGGGAGAACAGCTGTGCAAAGGCAGAGATGGGAGATGGAATGTAGCATTTGGGAAAAGCAACCATGCCAGTTTGGCTGGAGCACAGAATGCATGAGGGAAAGTAATGAGCAATAAAAACCTGGAAAGGTAGACTAGGGTCCAAACGTGGAATAGCTTGCAAGATCAAACAGAAGACTTTGTATTTTATCCCACAGACTACAGGGAGCCACTGGAGTCTTTTGAATACACAGTTAGAGGTATGCATGAAGAACATGAGTTTGGAAGTTGTGTGGAGGATGGATAGAAGGAGACTGAAAACAGACCAATTAGGAGACCATTGCAATAATGCAGGCAGAAAGTGATAAGGGCCTGAACCAGGGTGTCTGTGGTATGAGTGGAGAGCAAATGAACAAGAAAGATGTTGTAGTGGCTGAATTAGCAGGACTTCTCAATTCACTGGCCATGAAAAACCCGACTAAAGGAATTCCAAGATTTTGAACATATATGATTGGAAGGATGGTAGTGCTCTCAAAAGAAACACATTAGCAAGAAGGATGGGTTTGGTAGAAAGATAATAAGTTCTATTCTGGATATGGTAAATTTAAATTATCTATGGTATACTTAGTTCAAAATGCCCAATAAACAATTGGTGACATGAGACTAAACTTAGCAAAAAAGAGCTGAGAATCAGCATATAGGGCATAAAGATAATTTAATCCATGGAAGCTAATGAGGTCACCAAGAGAATGTAGAGAGAACCTTCTGGCTTTTTCATTTAGGGAAAAGGATATACCTAATGACCTTGAGAAAGTCCCAAACATCATAGGTGCTCAATATATGCCTGTTGACTGAGTCAGAACTTTAGAACTGGAAGGAACCTTAGAGATTGCAACTTGTAAATTAGCAACTCGTTGGCATGTGTTTAGACAATAGATTGATTACTGATCTTTTTTAAATTAAAAGAACTCCAAACTATCTTCAAGAGTGAATGGATCAAGAAACAGAAGAGGGGAAAAATAGGCAGGAGAAAAAAGAAGAGTTGTGTCATGAAGAAAGTGGGGTGAGGGGAGAAATGTACCAATTCCAGGGAGTGTTCAACAGCATCAAAAAAGATCAAGAACCTCTTCATGCCTCCTATCATCTTGCCATCTGTGCCTTCACTGATTTCATCCCTTCTGAAAGAATCTTCAATCTCTCCCTCTCTTCTGCCTACAAACAAGTTCACCTCCTACAATGAAACTACTGATCAAATGTTCTACTCACTCCAGCTGTCATTCCTTCAATTTCCTTTCACAGATAAACTAATAGGAATACTCTTACTTTTGATGTTTCCAAATTCTCAGTGCAAACCTAGCCCATCATGTAAATGACATATCCAATTACTTTTTCAAAGTTCTCATTCTCTTCGACATCTGAAATGGTTGTTAACCCATCGTGATAATCTCTCCCATTTTGCCTTCCCATACATTGTATTCTTTTTCTTTTTGTTCTCCTACTCCTCTGACTGTTCCTTCTGCTAAAGACTCCTCCTCTTCTAACATCTTAATACAGGCATCTCCTAAAGCTTTGTCTTTAGTGCCACTGCCATCATTTCAGTTATGACCTCTCTGCAGATGACTTCCAAACTTATGGTCAGTCAATAAATATTTATTATGCACCTACTATGTGCCAGGCTGGATAAGATATAGACAGAATAAATGAAAGATAATCAACAAAGGAAAGGCACTACCCTTAAGGGTAATGGGGAAAAAATATGTATCTCCTACCCAACCAGTTTCACCCGAATTCAACTTGGATTTTCAAAATCTCCCCCTTTTCCCACAAAGCACCTCAACCTATCCAAAATTATACTCATCTTTCCTCCAAAACCTGCTCCTTAATCTTAGCTTTCCTATTTGTACTAATAGGACTGTCACTCTCCTGATTACATATGCATAAAACTTCGGTCATCTTTGACTCCTCTTTCTCTAACCTTCTGTATCCAATTAGTTGCCAAGTCTTACATATTTTACCACAAATCATCCTGTAATTTGTTCCCACCTTACCACTTGTACTTTGTTGAACAAAATCTTGTCCCTTATTATTTGTACTACTATGTTCATAGCCTGTACTTCTTTCTACAATAGCTTAACTTCTTTTTCTAATGCATCCTTCACAGCTACCAAATTAAGTTTCTTAAAAGCAGAGTCAATTATCACTCCATTCCTCAAAAACTTTTAGTATCCCACTTTCCACTCCACTTTGACACATATACCACACGCATCAAATCAAATCCAATCTCCTTAGTTTAGCATTCAAAACCCATCATACTCTGACTCCAATATTACTTTCCTGCAAGTCTTCTCTTACACGATTATCCTTTACACACTCCCACTCTTGCCAAACGGTACACTCACAGTTCCAACATGTCCTGCACCTTTCTACCTCTGTTCACACTATTAATTCCCTATATCTGAAATACTCTCCTTGCACTTTTTTTCCCACATACCAAAATCCTGGTCACACTTCAAGACACAGGTCAAATTCCAATTCCTCCAAGACTTTCCTCATGTTCTACAGTCTGATATCACAACCTCCAGGAACTGGATGTGACTTATCTATTCTACATTGTAGCAGACTGGGAACATACTGCCAAGTACAACTTAAAGACCTCCTGAGATGGGGAACCCATTATCTTACTAGATAGTCCATTTAATTTTTTTGATAATTGTTACGAAGATTTTTTTTCTTTAAATCAAGGTGAAATCGAATTATTTGCAACTTTCCCACAGCTCAAGCTTTGCTCTCTGAGGCCAAGCAGAATATAAGCCTAATTCCTTCTTCTCATGGTAATCCTTCAAATACTTGAAAAGAACCCTCCATTCTTTTAATCGTTATTTTTAAAGCATCTACTAAATGAATAGAATTGGCCTAGGTAGAGGAATACAAAGAATGAAAAAGTCCCTGTCTTCATTCAAGAAGCTTGCATTTTACTGGCTCATACATGCAAACAGATAAATAAATACAAGATAATTTGATGGGACAGCAGACTCAAACTAAAGAGATCTGGCAAGGCTCCCCTTGGGGCTGGCACCCAAGCTGAGCCTTGAATGAAGCTGGAGGAACAAAGGAAACAGTAAGGGTTAGAAATTCAAGATCAAAGTGTGAAGAGAGAATTTAACAAAGAATGTAAATTCTGGTGAATGAAATCTCGTAAGGTATCTAGGGGTTTAGGGGCTAGATAGATTTCTTTCTTAAAGACCATGCCCAAAACCCGATTCACTCAGGCTCTCAATGATTGGCCAACAATAGGTCCCAGCCCAAGTCCCACTTAGTAGTCATAGTATAGGCCCAAAATAAAGGTAAATAATTGCTAAACCCTAAGGGTCTTCCCCTCGCAGATTTTTTTTCTTTGATTAGGTAAAAAAGGTCATTCCTTGCCTCATTTCTTACCGAGCCTTAAGCACAGAATGGATGTTGCCCCAGTCAAAGCAAGAACTTCGAAAGACCCTAGCTCAAAAAAGACCATGGTTTCCCACTGCACCCATCCAGTCATCCTGATCTTACCACTAGATTCAGATGACTCTGGAGGAGAAAGTGAATTCGCATAGCCCTCCTTTATTTAAATCCAAAGGAAAGTGAGAAACAAGGATTACTTCAAGTCAGGACAAGAATTTTCAGTGCCTTCAACTGATTCTTATCAGGGAATCAGTTCCCCAGAAGTCTCACCATTCTAGCAGCCCTTTTAGGAATAAAACTCTAGAGAAGATGTATCAAACGCAGCAATTCAGCACTCTGGGCTGAACCACATTAAAATATAACTGGGAAATATTTAACAATTACAATGAAAACATGTTACTAGGTAGTTTTCTAAGTCAATATGCAGCAGGCAAGGATCTTTATCTGAGTATAGTGGTCTCTGTGTTTGATTAAGGTCACTGCACTAGATCAATGTGTTTAGCAAAAGGTGGCTTACAGGCACATATCCTGACTGGGCAGACAACAGATTCTCTAGTGTTAGTCCTGTTTACTACCATCTCACAGGTGATTTATTCATGTAAAGCTTCTAATCTACCTTTCATACCCCATCTCCAGTTCTTTTTCCACATAAAGTTCTGTAATCATGCCTTCACTACTCTGTATTTCTACAGTTGGCTCTTTTGACACATCTCACACTTATTCCTATTAAATCTCATTTTATTAGATTCAGTTCATTCTTTTGTAAAGGTCTTTTGCTACCTCGCCTTTGCCACTAATAGCTGCTATTCGGCCAAACTGTGTCAGGCACAAATATAATAAGCGTGGCATCATCCAAGTGATTGATTAATGAAAATGTTGTGAAGAGCAAAGGGTAAATAGGGCACTCCACTACAGACAGCCCTACATGCTGCTACCAATAATACATTAACAATTTTGGTTTCAGTCATCTAATGCAGTAAACAGCCAGTAAAATTCTGAGTGCAACCAAACCAGGTTAAAATGTAACTCGAAAATATTTACTAAAGTAAGTATTACATAGTATTGTTTTTCTAAGTAAACACGGGGCAGCAGCAATCTTTTATACACCACTCACTTTAACCCATTTTGAGCCTACCAAATCGTACTACTACCCATCTAATCCACATCTCTTCATTCTACCTACAATGATAATATGTACTCCCACAGATTTCAGCATGTTATGAAACAAAGTGAGTATCAATGCTTCTGAGAGAAATACAAAGTGCTAAACAAGTTCTTAGGAAGTAAGGATAATTATTTTGGACAGGTTCATACTTGGAATTAAAGGATTCTGTAGCAGCCTCTTATGTTTTCCCTGCTCAGTACATAGCACTTGGTACTTGTCTCAGAACCGTTTTTTGTAGTTGTAAACTAAATGAAACATGCCTTGGAGGACCTTTACTTCCTTCAGCACCTAGCTAGGCACGCCTGTTTACCCAATGAATTGACAATTAGTACTGCACCAGAAGGGCAAATTTAATGCTTTCAAGTTTGATGATTAATTAGCAAGTTTCATTTTCTTTATATTTCTGGGCACTAATCAGATTCAATCACTATAGTAAATCACTTAGCCTCACAAGGAAACTTACCAATACATGAAAAGTGAGGTGGGTGGTTGGTGTCATTTAAGATTCCTAAGGTCTCTATGAACTCTTAAATCTATGATCAAGTGTATTATAACCAAACTTTAGATAAATGTTTTAATTTCACCAACTTTGTATAAGCTCTCACTTCTGTAAAACATGCAGGTAGGATAGTACTATATTATATTAGGTGTGAATTTCACAAGTCTAACTATTTGAAATTTACAAGCAAAAGCTGTTATCAGTTAGTTTAGAAGGGCCATGGAATCTGAATTATCTAGGTAAAAGTGAGTTCTCACCTTCAGAACTAGTCTCTTGGCATGTATAAACAAACCCATTTCAATTTTCTTTTTTTGGAAACCCTGATTGAATCTAAAACTTTTTCTAGTTTGTGATGGATTTATTGCTCTAAGTCACTCACACGGGGTCAGAACTTAAGAATGAACCAAAAAGTAGGATATCAAACATTTTAAATGATTTCAAGAAATATTTATTAAGCATATTGCTACAATTTATTAAAACTTCAAAGCAGATAATCCATGGGTTGGAGAATGGCAAAACAAATTGTGTTGTATGAAATATAATGGAATATTACTTTTCTGTAATAAAACAGTGAACATGAATATAGACAAGAGAAATACATATGAACTGATGTAAACTTAAACAGAACAAGAAAAATAATATGCACAATAGCTACAACAATGTAAGTTGAAAGAACAAAACAACTGAAGCCAGTGAAGTTATAATGAACAACCTGGGCCCCAAAGGATGAACTAATGATCAAAAAAAAGAATTTATTATTTACTATTGCCAAGCACTATAAGGAGATACAAAAAGAGAAAACAAAACCATTTCTGATCTGAAGATCAAACTCTAACTGGGGGTATGTAGGTGGGGAGAACAAACACATGAGTTCAGCTGCAGGGGCAGATAGCAGGCCCCATCCTCAGGGATGCACCAACAGGTCTCAAGGGCATACAGGACTTACAGGTGAGAACTGTGTGTATGTGTTGTCTCTAGTAGAATGTAAGCTGAAGAGCAAGGGGAGTTACACAACACTTAGCACAGTATTTATCAAATATGCTTAATAAATGCCTTTTCAACTTTTTGATGGTTAATTTTATTGAAGTGCTTTTTATTTCTTACAAAAGAAGGTTCCCTAGTGAGGGAATAGGGAGAGTGCCACATTGGAAAAGAGATATTAAAAACAAAAGAGAACAGTAAAATATAGTTTTTAAAAATGTTGAGCATATTGCTAGATTGATTTGTTAGAGCAGCAGTCCTAATCTGTGGATAAAAGCTTATGTCCAATCTTTCTTATATGAATCAACAAGTTAAGAGATTGAATCTACAAAGCTAAAACAATCATAGGATCATAGATTTAGAGTTTATCTAGTCCCATCACATCAATTTACAAATGAGGAGACTTTTCCAATAAAGTGAAGTGACTTGCCCATGATCACATATAGCTAGTAATGGAAAAGATTTGAAGCTGAGTTGGTCCCTTTTCTCCAAATCCTTTATTTTCTCTTCCACCATAGGGTCAATTAACACAATTATCTCTGATCTCAATATGTACCAAAGAGGAAAGGTACTTTGGCAGTTATATTTTGTTATACTAAGTCAAATGCCTTTCTGACAATTGAACTATAAAAAAAAAGTCTCTTGCAAAAAAATTTTAGTAACACAAAACTTAAAAAACAAAAGACACATTAAATAGTTCTATACAAAGGATTCGCTACTTTGAAAGCAATTCATTACTGTCACAAAAAAGACAGAAAACATGCTCGAAGAGGTCAGGAGGCAGTTCAGTTCAATTATACAAACATTTATTAAGTGCCTATTGTGAGCAAAGCATTACACTAGTCACTTTGGAAGTTCCTGCTCTCACCGAGCTTACAGTCTAGTAAGCCGTATAACACAACATTGTCTACCGCATGCAAAATATTAAAGGATAACATTTTGATAAAATGCTGTCCCTGTCACCCAAGAATTCACTATTAGGAAAATGAAACTGACACAGATATATCAGGGTTACAAAACAAAATGTTACACTGTTTGAGGGTAAGACTGTTACCAAAATCACCAAGAAGTAGGAAGTGGAATTCAGGCAGTTTTAAAAGGGAAGGAAGAGCATTCCAGGCATATTCAGCGTAGGTTTGAGAAGTCAACGAGTCCAGTTTAGCTAGTGTCTAGCGTGCAAAGGGAAGAAATGAGAAGCCTAGAATTGGAGGAGGGCACGTAACAGATAGCAGAGTGGCTTGAATGCCAGTCCAAAATTTCTAAGTTCACTAGATAGGAAATGGGGATCTAGTGAAGACTTTTGAGAAAATCAATGTCACAACTAAATCTATGCAAAAGATTACTTGGCTAAGGTATAAAGGATAGGTTACAAGAGGGAAAGAGTAAATGAAGAGACACAGGTAAAGAAGTCACTTCAACAGACTAGGCAGGTGGTAATGAGGGCTTGTATTATTGTGGGAGAAGTGAGAATTGAAGGAGGGACACAATGAGACCTGTTATAGAAATGAAAATAATAGGACTTGGCGACTACTTGAACGAAAGGTAAAGAACCAAGTTATGAACACTCTGGGGACAGAACGAATGGTTGACGCCACTGACAGAAATAGTTAAATTTGGAAGAGTAGTTTAAAGACAAGAAAAAAAACCAATTAAACTTAGCTTTGGATATGACTAATCTGAGGTACCATAGGGACATTCAGGTGAAGAGGTGTCGTAGGCAGCTGAAGATGACTGGAGCTCTGAACTGGAGATAAGGTTTGAGAATCGTCTGCATAAAGGTGGTAGGTTGAAGCCTTGGGAGTAAATGAACTTGTCAAAGGAAAGTAAGAAAAAGACATCAGATCAATCAATCATCTTAGCCTAGAGAAGAAACACATTCATATCCTGATTGGCTCTAACTTTGCAACTTACCTTTTTCTTCTATGTAAGCTCCCTTTGTAATACAGAATATAAAAATATTTTCCACAAGACCTACAGGTCAAGGGCGTCTTTGTGCTAGGCTCCAGAAAGTCGCTTTTATGAGTAGAGATAAAACATTCCAGACTTCTTGGGAAAATATTAATTTATGGTAGGTCTGTTAACTGTGGCAAGGTAAAAAATTATTTCATCTCAGTAGGTGTTTTAATAGCCACCATCATCCAATTTTTTCACTTGTCTATGACTAAGTACTATTTAGGTAGCTATTTATCAGTAACAATTCCATTTTATAGATAAACTAAAGCTCAGAGTGGTGAAATCATTTATTCAAGCTCAGACAGAAGCAAGTACAGATGTGAGCCTCAGTCTTTTGACTCCAAGTCTACTATACCATACTACATTCTCAGCCACCATTTTGCATTAATAATTTGGATGTGTCCACATCAGATATTAATATATCAGGGATAGGGTAAGAGAATCAAATATTTTCAAAGGAAACTCTGTTATTTTTTCCCCAACTATAGCTATACAGAGAAAAAAATATAATTAGCCATCACTCTTTGACCACCTTTCATTAAGGTCTGAAAGGGCTTAAGAGTTCAATGAGTTCAATACTTCCCTTTAATAGATGAGGAAATTGAGGCCAAAAAAGAGTACTTTTGTCAGAGGGCAACAGTAAGTGGCAGAGCCAGAATTTGAACCCAAGTCTGAGTGACTATAGCTGGACTTCAGTGAACTCAGAATTAAGAGAAAGAAAAAAGACTGGCTTGCATTTGGAAAAATTACTCAATTTTCATTTTATTTCACTTGTGAAATAAAAATTCTCCTATGAGTTTTACCTGTGAAATATTTAAGTAAAATTTACAAATTATAGTCTGCCTGACTTTATTCACGATTGGAGCTTGCCAAATTGAGTGGGTGCAGAATACCAAAGGGAATTCATTAAAATTTAAATAAAGGATTCAAGTTTAAAAACCTCAAGTTTCACAAAATTAAAGCACTTTTCTTTCATGCCTCTTTAAATCTCCCACAAGGTCTAAATGTAGGCCCTATTTGAATGTATTAAGTATATCATAGTTTAAAATTTTAACATTTGAATCCCTGGTCCTCTGAAAAATCAAGAAATTCTAAAATGTTATACTAAAGTTTTTATCTAAGAATAGGATCCCAATGAAAGGAATCAATGCACAATACAAAAGCACAAGCTGCTAAGTAAAGCTGGGAATGTATATATTCTCATTAGTTTGAGGAAACTGTTAAGAGCTAGAAAAGATCCCCAAGATCCCAAAAAGGTGCATAAGCAAAACAAACCCCAAAACCCCACAAACTCCCAAAAAACAATCATGGCCCATTACTGAAGATTTAGTCTGGTTCTACCACCTTACTTTTATTTCTATGTCTTCAGTTTACAATCAAGTTGGCTAGCTGGCTACAGGTGTTACCCACCTAGCAAAACAGATTGCTGCAGAACAGAAATCCTGGACAAATTAAATGTAATTACTTTCACCATTCCTGGAAAATAAAGTTGACATATCCCTGTGACTAATAATTCATAGCACCATGAAGACATATAGCATTAATACTGCTGAATTAATGTTGAAAGAGGGTCAATAACTGTACTTCATATTGGCTGTGACACAAAAGGTAAGGAACATTTCAGATAGCAAATGTAATTTTCAGTCACAGATCCAAGACTATATTTGGAAAATGTATAAAGATGATTTAGGGACAAACATATACAATACACCGGCTAACTATTAATATATTGGTGACTTTTCATCTTTCAAAATTAGTGCAATACAAGGCATTATAGTCTTAATCACAATTAAATAAATGAGACTTCCTTACCACTGAAGGTGGTTTACAATCTAAACCAAAGAATACCAATATCATGAAAGTGAGCATAGGGAGGAAGACTCTTCATTGTCTCTACAACATCGACCTTGTTAAGACAACAACTCAAGAAATCCAATAAACAGTGGAAATTGTATTTACCTTGTCTTTAGATGGGGGAGAGGGTTGATCTATCTATCTATCTATCTATCTATCTATCTATTTATCTATCTATCTATCTATCTATATTACTGCCATCTTTGTCCCCTTAAAATTTCAGGAATTTTTTAGTACTAACTTAGGAACTGCTGCTGCTGCGACCTGCTGTCAAATCACCCCTCTATTCTGAGGGAGTCTGGAGCAAAAAGACAAACTGAAGTACTCAACTGATAATGTACCAGGGGTATTTCTTATACAAGTACATTTTATTTGAGCAGCAAGGTCCTGGGCCAAAAAAGCTCTAAGGTCAGAGTCTCAAGTTTAAGAAGCCCCATAACATTACCCCAAAATGAGTACTGTTCCAATGAAAAGAAAAAAATAAATTTCTATTTGTAAACTAGTATGTGGCATTATAATTACAGCTCTAAAGTCGGACCTCAGAGAAGTCAGTAGTTAATGCCCTCAGTAGATGCAAATAAAAATTACATCAAAACCTTACTTTGCAACAGGTTTACATGTCTATGAAATATTTTTACATGAAAATGCTTTATTTTCCCGAGTATATGAATTAACATTTAGTGATGAATTGATGGTTTAGAATTTACTATGAGAAGAGGCAATTTATGTTTTCACCATAATTTGAACGGTGATCTCAAAAATTCCTAGAAAAACTCAGTCATTGAGTTTTATGTCAAATAAAATGTCAATATAATGTCAAATAAATGATAACATGTCAAATCATGTTATCAAGTTTTCCTTCATTTATGGTCATAAGAATTAGGGCAGTCAACTTTTTTTGTGGTACTGTCTGTAACACTTTTCAGCAAGGCAGCTATATAGCAAAGCCAAGAGAATGCCAGACTTGGGAGTCAGGAAGACCAGAGTTCAAGTCTAGCCTCTAAAACTTACTGTCTAACTCTGGACATGTCACTTAGTCTTGTCAATTTCCCTATTTATAAAATAGGTTAATAACACCTCGGTGATGTTATGAGAATCTACTGAAATAACATTATGTTAACTTTAAAATGCTATGCAAATGCTAGTTATTATTATTCTTTTCGGTTATGAAAATGAGCTTTCTCCTGAGCAGCTAATTAATCATAATCACCATTAGGTTCAAAGAAATAGATAATGCTACTTCTTTATTAATGAAGAACAATTTAATCTTACCCTACATGATGGCTTGTTATACTTTCCAGTAAAATATTTTCATTTGGTTACATCTGTTTTATAAGAACACAAAAGTTTTTTATTTCCTTAATATCACAGTGATACTCTTAAGTGTTACACCTTCATGGGACTGTTTTTCCAAGGCACCTGAATGTAGGTCTGTCTTTTCAAACTGGGTTCAAGTGCATTCATCATAAAAATACTGATATAATCATTGTGGCATCATGAGTTAGCATCACTGACTTCTGTGTTATTCTTTTATTCAACCACAAGTAGCTACACCAGGAAATTATTCTTTTTGCTTTGAGTTCAACTTCCACTATTATCTTCTCAGACGTTTTTCAAGATGTTATAGTTGTAAAGCTTTACACACACATTCATGTGAATCCTGAAAGTCTTTTCTGGTCTTATGGAACTTACCCAACAAGTGATTTCAAAGACCTTATGTAAGCATAGACTTTTGAACTTCCTACATTTTCCCCCGAAGAATGGCAGCTATCACCTTTTTCACTGTCAATATTGTGGACATGAGCAAAAATGTTAATAACTGAATCATAACACATAACAATGATTAAAATAACTGTTACATATGCCTCCCAACTATGCTTAGAGAGAGATAGTCTGTTACATAGAATCCTTTACTCTCAATCCCCAGCACTTTGCTAAGGAACTCATAGACAGACCCATCAAGACAATATGGTCACCGAAGTCCAGTAAATGTATATAGCACATGAATATTTTTAACATACTTCTCTGCCATCATGTCATCTGCCACACTGTCTGCTCTACCTTTCCTCTACATTTGCTATCTGAAAACACTAGCCTAGAAAACACTACCAATGAGACCATGCTCCCTACTATGCTTTTCTAATTAATGATTTTTAAAATAGAAAATGTTCAAACCAAAAAGAGACACACCTCATAACAATTTAATTGATTAGCACATAAATGATCTAGTTCGGAATCATCAATCTAAATTATTTGGCATAAGTCACCCAGAATTGATGTGTTTACTTTGCAATCATACACTATTATTTTATATAAGAATAAAGTTTTCTGAGATCTACTAGTTCCATGATGTGTGCAGTTTGCAAGAAATGGATCAAACTCAGCTTCACCCTTTTGCAAGCCTATAAAGTTCGGGTTAAGCACAGCAGGGGCACAATGAACAGAGCACTGGACTTGGGAGTCAAGAATACCTGAAATACTAGCTGGGTGACATTGGGGCAGATCATTTAGCCAGTCTAGGCCTATTTTTCTCATCTGCAAAATGGAGATAATAATAGCTCCTATGATTGTCGTGAGGACTAAAGTAATATATGTAAAGTTATTTGCAAACCTTTAAGTGTTTTATGAATGTTAGCTATTAAGGGGCAAGTTAAGCTTTTTGTTGATTTCATTACAAGTTAATGCAGAGACTGCAAAATATTCTGGTTTCAGTGATCACTACTATACTTACTTGAACGAGAAACAGAACCTCTGCATGGTATCTAATTTGATTCCTGAATGACAACTTTGTGATTATTCAAATGTCCTTACAGCATTGATACCCTTAAGGACCTTTCTACCTTCTAAATGAAATTTCAGCAGTCAAGATAACCCAGGAAACAAAATCAGACTAGAGATTTATAACTAGAAGGAATTTTAGGGGTGTCATCTAATCTAATGCTTTATTTTAAAAATGAGAAACAGATGCACAAAGAGGTTAAGAGGTTTGCCCAAGATCAGACAGATAGTAAGTGGCAGAGTCAAGAGTCAATTCTTTTGTAAAAGTCAATTCTTTTATAATTTCAAATTCAGAGCTCGCTGCTACGGCATATTATGATCTATAAAGTTTATCCTAGAAAAGGTGGCTATCTTGATGTTGTAGGCCTGGCTATATATAATTACTGTGAGGCCCTTTCTTTTTAGCCAGTCAAATAGCAAGCACTTTTCAACAATTTTAAACTGCTCTTGGAGCTTTTTTTTTCTCTTCTGACATTCACTTTCAAAAGTCCTCTTCATTTCTAAAATCCCTCTGAAAAAACAAAACTATCATTAGGCAAATTCTTTCCTTCAAATATCTTCTATCACTCGGAAATTCTTTTTTATGTTAATCTTGAATCAACTGTTTATGCTCATCCTAGGTATTACCTATGTCATGGCTCAGCACAGTGACTCTGCAAAAAGTAGACACTTACCTATATGACCTTAAGGTCATTTAATAACCTCTCTGGGCCTTAGTTTCCACATCTAAAAACGGAGGAAGTTGAGATAAGATTGATCTCTTAATTTCCTTTTCCACTTAATAATTTCTTTGTGATTACTATCGTTATCTCAGTACTTTTGTTCTTTTCATTCTCTTTACTCGTTCCATACGTATAGTGAGCAACTACTGCACTCCCCCCTCAGCAAAATCTTGTTTGAACTGGGGTCACAAAAAAAAATAAAACCACATACCTGGTGCCCAAACCTCTGGTAACAGACCTCTCCAAACTTGGGCTAATTCTTGGAGCCTGTCCAAATACCCCAAGCTATATTGGAAACAGTAAGGCACAGTTTTCAAGAACCCAGTATCCTGCTTTACATATGGCAGTGTAAAAAAAGTGGAAGATGTTTACAGTTGGGAGTAGAATAAAAAAGCAGCATACAGAAAACCAGATGACCAGGACAATTCTCAATTTACAGGTTTTAGAGCTGCAACAGATTTTAGATATTGTGTAAAGCAACCTCTTTGTTTTATAGATAAGCAAACAGGTATAGATCAGTTAATACACCAGACTAGTCACATAACACTAAGTGGGAGGGCTTGGATTCGAACCTGGAATCTGATTCCAAATGTAGTATTCTCTAAGTCTCCACAGTTGTTTACAAATCTAATTTCAGATTTTAAAAATCTCAACTACACATTCATGCCCAAATATCACAAAAATTATCTGCAAAACCGTGGGGGGAGGGGGGAGTCTACAGCTAACCAGCTTTGAACAGACCGCTGCCTGAAATGTTTACGCCAATTTTGTAAGAGGCTTCCTCGGCTCCCTCCGCCCTCCCACCATGATTCAGCGGCTCTGCTGACTGCGGAACACCGCGGCACCTACAACGGAGCCGAGGCTTGGTGGGCAGCCATAACCTGTGCGGGTCCGTCATCACAGCTTCACATGCCATCCAAAGCTGGCTTCCCTGCCGGAGCTCGGCACAATCACATCAAGAGCTCAGCGATGGGCTCGACTGAGCCAACGAAGTTGCCGTCAGACGGCGAGGGCAAACTTTCACAGCTTGCCTTCTTCCTCCCCCTCCCCTCAATCCCCTCCCCCCGAAAAAGAGCCATCGAGCCCAGGGTGGAAGCCCCAGCAGGCCCGGGCTCCCTGGAGGACTACTTGGGCCCGATCCACTCTCACCTCACGGGCCCGGCCCGGGCCCTCCAGCCGCGGAGCTGCCCACTCATCCCCCTTCCATCTCCCCCGGCCTTCCCGCCGCCGCCTGAGCCCCCGCCCCGACAGCTCCACATCAAACCTTGCCCGGGCCCGCTTCTCCATATCGAAGGCGGCGGCGGAGGGAGTGGAGAGGCGCGGCGAGCGGAGCTTCCACGGGGGACGGCCGGGGAGAGGACGGGAAAGCGAGCGCTCAGCACACCGCGCAAACAACGGCCGGGTAACCCAGCGCAACCTGGAAATCCCGAGGCTGCACATAGACAGGCAGTTCCGACCGTTGGGGGGCTGGGAGAAGAGGGAGGGGACAGCGCTACGGAAAGGAGGGGGCGACGTCAGCGTATTGACGTCACGCGCAGAGAGGAGGCGGGGGTGATCCCCTCCCCCTCCCCCAATCCGGGCGGAGCTGGGGGGGTGGAGTCTAAATCACGGCAGCCTGTCGCAGCAAACGGCGAGGTCGGTTGGGGGGGGCCGGGGGGAGGGAGGAGCCAGCGAGAGTGAGCGAGAGACGCGCGGAGGGAGGGAGAGGAAAGAGCGGAAGTCTCGCGAGGCGATACCGGAGCGAGTGTGGCGGCGGCGAGATTTGCAGTCGGGCTGAGGAGTTGGTATTTGTGTTGAAGGAGGAGGCGGAGGAGGAGAGGAGGAAGAGGGGGGGAAAGCCCGGAGACCCGGCCCGAAGGGTGGGGTGGGAGGGGAGGGGGGGCAGCAGCCTCTCCAGCCTGGACGAGAAGCCTGAGCGAGCGCGGAGCGAAAAGGGGGACAGAGAGCACCGACAGCCCGCCCGCCTGCTCGCCCGCCCCCTCCCCCCTACCCTCCCTCCCCCTTCCCCGGATTCCCCCCCTCCCCTCTCGCTCGCTGCCTTCCCTTCCCCACGACCGGCCGCCTTGCCCGCCTCGCCCGCCCGCAGCGGAGGAGGACGCGGACGAGGGGGCGGAGAGCGGCGGTAGCGGCCGGGGCCGGCGGCGGCGGGAGAGGCTTCAGCCATGGCCTCGGGCGACACCCTCTACATCGCCACGGACGGCTCGGAGATGCCGGCCGAGATCGTGGAGCTGCACGAGATCGAGGTGGAGACCATCCCCGTGGAGACCATCGAGACCACCGTGGTGGGCGAGGAGGAGGACGACGAGGAGGATGACGAGGACGGCGCGGGAGGCGGCGGCGGGGGGGGCGGCGGCCACGGCGGCCACCACCATCACCACCACCACCACCACCACCACCACCACCCGCCCATGATCGCCCTGCAGCCGCTCGTCACCGACGACCCCAGCCAGGTGCACCACCACCAGGAGGTGATCCTGGTGCAGACCCGCGAGGAGGTGGTGGGCGGCGACGACTCGGACGGCCTGCGGGCCGAGGACGGCTTCGAGGACCAGATCCTCATCCCCGTGCCCGCGCCGGCCGGCGGCGAGGAGGACTACATAGAGCAGACGCTGGTCACGGCCGCGGCGGCCGGCAAGAGCGGCGGCTCGTCGTCGTCTGGCGGCGGCCGGATGAAGAAGGGCGGCGGCGGGGGCAAGAAGAGCGGCAAGAAGAGTTACCTGAGCGGCGGCGGCGGCGGAGGGGCGGGCGGCGGCGGCGGGGCCGAGCCGAGCGGCAGAAAGTGGGAGCAGAAGCAGGTGCAGATCAAGACCCTGGAGGGGGAGTTCTCCGTCACCATGTGGGCCTCAGGTGAGCGGCGCCAGGCCGAGGAAGGCGAGGGGAGACGGGACGAGGCCCGGGCGACACGTCCCCGGCTCCCCCGGCCCCGGGGATGTTTTTGTTTTGAAGGGAAGCCATGTTTTATGTGTGTGATGGGCGCCGCCATCTTCTTCGCCAGGGCAAGTATGGCGGCCCCAAAAGATGGCGGGGCCTGTGCGGCGGCGGGGGCGGCGGGGCTGCTGGGACCCGTCCGGGGGGAAAGCAAGATGGCGGCGCTGGCGGTGTGGAGGGGACGTGGGGGAGGGGGGCGGGCGGTGCGCCGGCTCTACAACTAGGCCGCAATGGCGTAGTTTCTCCGAGAGGGGGAAGCGGCCGCGAAGGGGAGGGAGGGGGAGGGGAGGCGGGGGGTGGGGCCGGGCCCTGGCGAGGGGGGTGGGGCGGGGGTGTCTCGCAGCCTCTACCTCCACGCTGCCGCCTGCTCCTTTCTCCCCCGCCCCCACCCCCTCCCCCCTCTCCCGCTCGTCCTCTGCGCTCCTCCCGCCACGCGCCCTCCGTGTTCGGCTGCCCCAACCCCTTTACTCCCCCCGCGTCCCTGCGGCCTCGGGCGGGGGGGCCTCCCCGGGTCACCGTTACCCCGGGAGGGGGGGTGGAACCGCTGCATTGTTCTAGCCGCGGCTCGAGGCTGCGCTCCCTCCTCCTCCACCCCTTCTCCCCTCCCGCCCTCTTCCCGCGGGGGCGGGGGGCGGAGCGGAGCTCTGCCATTCCGGCCTTTGGCCCCGGCGGACCCCTCAGCCCCTGGGGCGACCCCGCGGCTGCGGCTGCTGCCTGACCGGCTGTTTCCCTGGGTCCACTTACAAAATGGGGCTTGGAGGAGGAAGTGCTGGAGGGCGGAGGACTCTTTGGCTGGTTAAGACTTAGCACTGGACGTGGGAGACGGCCGGGATGGAGCTGAGGTTCTGGCTGATTACATTACAGCGCACACCCCCCGAGTCTGCCCCCAGCCCCACCCCCTCGTTTGGGGTGACAAGCTGTTTGTTTCCTTCCCTTTTCGTCTCCTCTTCCCTAGAAGGCCCTTTTCAAAAGGGGTTTCACTTAGTCTTTAACCTTCCCACAACTAGTTCAGGATCGGACCATTTTCTGGGAATTGTGCTACTGCTGAAGCACCTCTTTTGGCAGCACTTGATATTTCCAGCCTTTTTTTTTTTTTTTTACAGTATTAGTGTCGTCTTTTTTTCGTAATGCTGCAAACTTAAAAACTTGATTTTGACCCAAATTGAAACTATTTTATCAATGAAAACTAAGAAAATATCTCAATTTTTCTCATTACCACATTTCATAAGAAAATGTTTCAAATTTTAAAAATTAAGTCAGCTTTGATTTTAAGCATAAGTTTTCTGAGGAAAAAAGTTAAATATATATGAGGTGGTTTTGCTCTTTTCTACCTCAAGAAACGTAAAGAAGTGTTAATTTCAAAAGATGTCATTCACTTTCAATACTGCTTATAGCAATATTATACCGAAATTG
This sequence comes from Bettongia penicillata ogilbyi, assembly GCA_023548195.1. NCBI lineage: Eukaryota > Metazoa > Chordata > Mammalia > Diprotodontia > Potoroidae > Bettongia > Bettongia penicillata. The sequence goes on along the minus strand of JAJHZJ010000889.1, from coordinate 950,264 downwards.
GAAGATATTAAATAGGGGACTAAGATGACTACGACAGCAAATAGTAATTCATCATCTGAGGTTTCAACGTTGACACTAAATTTGTTACCCTCCCTAAAGCCCTTTTCCTATCTCTGCAGCCCCCCCCTTCCAAAAAACAAATAAAAAAAGACCTGCATAGCAGTAGTTTCTTTTAAATTGCCCTTATTTTAACTTTGGAATGAAAAAGTTTTTTTGTTGTCGTTAAAGCCAGAAGAGAACAAACGATGGATAAAAGACTAATATATCTGATGAGAAACAATGTAACTGAAACCAGGTGATTCAAGGGACGGTTGAACAAATGAGCTATGCCCAAAACTGTTAACATACGTTGACATGCACCAAGATCTTGAATTCAAAATGCCCCGGGGAGATACTAGTAGCTCCACTTGTGCGGAAGTTGGATGTTTAAATTTATAGAAATTGTGCTTACCAAAAAATGCCTCCTTGTTTAATCAGGATGCAATTGTTACTGACAGGTATTTTTAAATTTAATTTAGAGTCTTATGGGCTGTTGGAAAATTTGGGTATAAATAAGTTTGCTGATTTTAATTTCTTTTTTTCTATTAAATTTTACCGAAATTATTTGGGGGTAAATAAAAATGTATAATTTAAATGTGTTGTAACATGGTGTAATTTTGAAGTTATGCTTACTTATTTAAAAGGCATGTAACCGTACATAAGCACCCAAAAACCAGGAGAGGCAGGTGTTAGAAAGTGGTTTTGGAATCATGAAGACTAAGTTTAACTCTGACCTGATTTTAGGCTGTGTAACTGTAAACATGCCACCAAAACTCTTACGCTTTCTCCTTTAAAAAGTGGAAATAATACCTTGTTAAGGTCATTGCGAAGAAGACAAAGTACTGTCGTTTTAACAGTAACTAGCATTTATATAGCACTTAATCTGTACCTGGTATTTTATCTACGTTATCTCATTTGATCCTCACAACCTCTTTGCATTTAAGGAAACTTGAGGCTGACCTAGGTAGGATAAGTGACTTGCCCAAGGTCTCCAGGATAGTAAGTGCCTGAGGCTGAAATTTAAACCTGCTTCCTCCTGATTCCAGGCCCAGCCCTCAACCTATTGTGATCTAGCTACCTCAGTTTTAGCTTCCTTACTTGTGAAAGGGGTATAATATTCGGTGTTAAATACTTAACCTCGGGGCATCAGTATGAGGTGAGTATTATGTCTGTTTTAACCTGTGAGGTGAGTTGGCTTGATACAAAGTGTCAAAGCGTGTATTCTCAGTTCTGACTTCTAAATCTAAAGTTCTATTTTCAGTTTCAGAAGCCTGATAGAATACCTCCAACTTGAAATTTTATGGATGGTAATGTGGAGTCTGAAGTAACTGAGACAGGTCCAGTGGTGCAAGGTTAGCCTGCCTAAAAATCAACTAGCAAAATAGTTGAGAATTTTAACTGTCTTAAGCAACTGAAAGTTAATTATCAGCATTTTAAAAACATTATTATTTCTCTGTAGGTGGCTATTCACAAAGTTGTACAACTTAGGATTTATTTTAATGTAAATTGCCATGGGATGGGCCTGTAACAGCCATAAGCATACTGACAGTTAATATTAGATGATGATAATATATGGCATTTTGCTTCCACTGACATGTTTTGTAGTAGAATATCCCCCTTCCCTCTGCCTTTTGTGGTTGAGGACATATTACAAAAGAAAAGCTAAAAGGTTTGTGGTCAGCAGAGCATGTCCTAAGTTCCAGTTCATGATATAGCTTTCTTCTTAGAAGTGGGATAACTTGACTGTAAACAAAATGTAAGCTTGGACTTAGGATTTTTTTAATACTTTAAACCTTTAGCATAATATTCTGCATTGGGATTGACTAAAAGTCATTTTGGTGCAGGAACAATAGCTAACATTTCTCAAATGCTTTTAAGATTTACCAGAGTACTTGTAACAGTTCAGTAAGATAGGTCATGTTATTCTCATCCTGTAGATCAGGAGTTCTTAACCTGGGGTCCATGGATAGATTTTAGGAGGCTGTTAACTTGGAAGGGGGAAATTTTTTCATCTTTATTTTTAATAAATTTAGCAATCCCTTCCATTTATTTAAAAACACTGAACTAAAAATGGGTTCATAAGCTTCACTAGACTGCCAGTGGCACAAAAAAGTGTAAGAATCCCTGCATAGATAAAGAATAACCCATGGACAGGATCTTTGTCCATTATCACTTGAATAATAGTGGTAAAAAGTCAGAGAACCTGGAGTTGAATCTCGTTCTGCCACTTAGTGTCTGTGTGACCTTGAACAAGTCTTTTTACCTTTCTGCTCCACAGTTGTCTTCATCTGTAAAATGAGAGGATTGGATTAAATGATCCTTTGGCATCTCTTATAAATCAAGATTATAATCATGAATTAAATTAGTGAACAAGTTAAAGGATAAGTCAGTAAAGTAAAGAAGTCTCAGATTTAATGCTGTCAAATATAGCAGAATGTCATTTGGAGTAGAAATCTGTTCAGTGTTCAGGAATCAATTATCCAGGTTGTGAATTAACTCATATTTCACCTGCCTGCTGCTGCCACATAGCTGCCTTTACCCAGAAGAGAGAGAATCAAGCAATCTTATGAGCTGGAAGACCCCAAAATGTCTGATCTACCCTGAAAACCATCATTTTACAGTGGCCAAAACTGAGTTTACCTTGCCCAGCCAGGGTCACACTTAATTAAATATGAACCATTCTTTTTATTAGTACAGCTAATTTGGAAGCGTAGCCTCAGTGTAAACATCTTTTGAATGAAACACGGGCATGAGCAGACTTCTTGGTTCTTTTAAGAACCTAGAATTATGTATTTTGGGCAAATGCCTTAGTCTCATGGTGTGGTTGGATATTTTTTGTTTGCTTGGCATTTTTTTTAAACGATATAGTTCTTAATCACAGTTAATTTAGGAAATTGTGAGCAAATTGCTTTTGACACACTTAAAATGCTTTTTTTCTTATGGATTGTTAAAACAAATATTTCCAAGTTAGCAAACTTAGAACTCAAGTTTTATATTGGAATTCTGCAGAACTCATTTTTCTGTTCTAAATATTGAACCCCCCATTGACTTAGTGAAAACTGAAAATGCCATAATTATGATAGAATTTAGCATAGAATTTTTCGATAGAATTTCCCTTTATTTGAGGGAAAACTGTGTACTTACCTGTCCAACTGGATGTTGAAGTGCTTTGTGTTTGAGCTATAAAGGAATATTAGAGATCATTTGTTCCAGGGATTTTTAACCTTTTTTGCATTATGGATCCTTTTGGCAGTCAGGTAAAGTTTTAACACTCTTCAGAATAATGTTTTTTAAATGCATAAAATAGAATTGCAAAAGAAACCAAATTATTGAAATATTTTTAAAAGTAAATTTACTAATAGGTTAAGCTTCCCTGATATAATCTAATTCTTAATTGTACTGATGAAAGTGAATACACCAGACTCAGTGACTTTTCCTAATACTACATAGAATTCACATCCTTTGCTGCATGCTTGCCTGTGTGTGTGTGTTTTGAGTTGTGTATATAAAAAGAATGAAGATGAGATATATATCCCTCTGGGCTTCAGATTAAGTGTTGTATAATCTGAAGGATGTTGCATATGCTTTCAAATGAAGTTGCGGAGTCAGTGTTTTCTCAACTGTTGACTGTTGTGTGTATCTGTGCGCAGGGGAGAGTATAGAATATGTATAGAACAAATTTGAGTAGACTTCATTTTCAAAAGAAAGTACCTGAGGTCAAATCTTTTATTAAAGTAAAATACTACCACTGACTTCATATTTTTTGAAAGATTAAATCTCACCTCTTACATCAACAGCGAAGAATTTGCATTATTAATGAAAAACTGTAGGGGAAAATAATGTAACACGTGAAGGAAGGCTACAAATTATAGATCTGTTAAAAATATTGTCATCCAATTCAACATTCATTTATTATTCCCTACGTTTTCCTTTTCGCTTAGCTAAGCTATGTATTACCAAACTATGTGAGCACTGGTATTCAGATATACCAGATGTTTTGGTTCCTATGACATCTATCCAAAAATCATTTCTGGAGGAAAAGCAATCAATAACAAGATAACACATTTCTTGTCATTAAAGAGGGTTTCCTAGACACAGTAGAGGATTTAAGTTTTCTGATGTCTGAGCCATTTGCTAGAATTAATGCTTGTCTTCTCCAAGGCTTTAGCCTACAAGTGGCATTTTAGACCTTGGTAGAAATTGGTTCAGCAAATCAGTAGCAAAATAAATTTTAGGACTGAGTTCTTTCCTCTGTGAGCTACTCTTTAGATGGGTAATATTGAAAGAGGATCAATTTCACTTCCTAAGAAAAAGCCTGAAAAACACAGTTTTTCAACTTCAATGGTTCAAAATTTAGTTAAATGTAAAACTAAAAGAATCTTTAAATATTTAAAATAAATTATGGGTCCCTTCATCAAATTGAATTGCACAATTGGTTAAAATGTTAGCAAGAAAAATTAACTATTCCTAGTATTTAGGAGATATATATGCAGTGCTATAAATCAGGTCTTTTTAAAAAATTTTTTTTTTAAATTTGGGAGGCAGTTTGATACAATCTGGGTTCCAGTGTTGACTCTACCGGTGTGGCCTTGGGCAAGTCACTCAGCCTTTCTGGGGCTCCCTTTTCTTTTTTGTAAATAGAAGGTAGATTAGATGACCTCTAAATTTGATTCCTTTAAGCTCCAGAATTTTGTGATACATTTTATTTAGATATGTCTGAAATACCAGTTAGAGTAAATGCACAACTTAAATTGAACCAAACTTTAAACTGAAGAAGCCTTTACTCTTGACAACAAGGACAACAACTGTTTTCTGGAGAGAAAACAGATGTAGATAAAGCTGGAATCAAACAACTCAATGGAAATAGATTGGTACTTGGGTCTGAGAAGTGAATTCAAATTCCTCCATGTCACATAGCACCTATGAATCATCTTCTTCGAGTCACAGAAATCTCTCAGCTTCAGTTTCCTGGACTGTTAAATGAAGCTTTTGGGAGTAGATGGACTCTGGACCCTTTTGGCTCTGAATCTATTATGGTAACATATTTTGTAAGGAGCCACTGTGACATTAGAACCCACATGTTCTCAAATAAGTGTATACTTGAGTGCATAGTTTTGTGGAGTTTTTTGTTTGGTTTTGTTTTTTGTTTGGTTTTTTTAATATCCGATGAATGCTACCAGAGGATGTGTTTGAAATATATGGATATAATCATTCCTCTTCACTTCAAGAAAACCCAGAGAGTGCTGGCCTAGGAAGAACCCGTATGACCTTGAAGAGGTCACTTAACCTTTTGAATCTTAGTTCTTGTATCTAAATTAAGGTTATTGGATCTTTGAGATATAGCAGACTGAGAATTTCTGTAATCTGTTAAAACCACACACACCCCTCTTACCTGTTTGATTTGACCAGAATATTGTTGGGAGGAATATTATTAGGTTAAGTTTTCAATTCTTCTTGGTAGTTTCTAATTGGTTTAGAAGGAAAGGATTCTCTATTCACCCAGTACAGAATTCCAGAACCCCTTCAAGTCTGTGTAATCTGGGAGAGAACATATATACATGTGTATTGCAGGTACTGAGAAAACTAGAAACTATTTTATTTCCTTGATAAGCAGAATTATATGCTTCCTGATCTCTGTTGGTATGTTTTGCTGTAGCTTGGTTTGTTTATTTGTTTTTAACTGATTAATTCTCTGAATTAATGCTATGTTGTGTTCTTGATCATTAAAAAGGAGGGGACAGATAAATGAATAATGCAAGAATCTATTTTTATGTATCAATTCCACTAAATGTTTACTTAAAAATATATTGTATGCAAGGGCTGGTTGTTGCTAGGAATACAGAGATAAAAATCCAGTTCCTACTCTCAAGTAGTTTGTAGTCTCATGGAGGTACAAGAGAAGATATACACAGGTCACCATAGTACAAGGAAGGATGAGAAGTGCAGAAGAGAGTCTCAGGCAAAGGAAAAGAGGAGGAAAGAATTTTCAGTTGGGGACCAGGTTCTCTCCTTTCCTAAACCCTGAGTTGGAAAAGATCTCAGAGGCCTTTCTGGTCCTATCCTTACCTTAACAGAGATAGAGATCTCCTCTACAAGATTACTGACCAGTATACTCATTCCCACCCTTTTTATTTCATTCAACAAGCACTTAATTATTAAGTACCTCAAAGTATTTTATGTAAGGTACTGGGGACAAACCAGCTGTTTGTTCCCTGCCCACAAGGAGCTTTCCTTTCAATTTGGAGAAACAACTGAACAGTGAAACTCCTCATACAAAATGATTTTAGTAGAGGGGAGCACTAATAACTGAAGGATTAAAGACATCCAGCGAAGGGGAGAGCCTGTTATATGCCAAGGCAATCCAGTTACACTTTGGAATATTTCTAATTGTTGGAGTGCTTTTCTTTTATATCATACCTAAATTGCTGGGAGTTTCTGCCCTCTAAGTCCAAGCAGAAATAAGTAATCCCTCTTTAACATTATAGCTCTTCACATACTTGAAGACAGCTATCATATTTCCCCCTGAAACTTCTCCTCCCTTGGCTTAAACATCCCCAGTTCCTTCAACTAGTAACATATTCTTGTGGTCCTTCACCATCCAGGTTACCTTTTTTTGGGGGGGTGCTCTACAGTTTAATCATTTGTCTTTAAAATGTGCCCCTCCACCACCCCCCGAACTGAGCAATCCTCTTGCCGGGTCTATTATAAAAGCCTTAGTGGTCTCCCCATCCTTTTTAATCCTTACCTTAAATCCCGGCCAAAGTAATGCTTTTAATGTGTGGGCCTGATCGATGTACTCCTTTATTCAAATCTGTTCAGTGGCTCCTTGTCACCTTTAGGATAAAATATAAACTTTTTGTGCTAGTTTCACAATGCTAATTAAAATGGCCCCATGCTTAGTTTCCAGCCTTATTTCACACTATTATCCTTCATGTACTCTATGTTCCAGCCAAACTGGACTAATAGCCATTTCATGGTCTCATCTTGCCCTTTTCCACCTCTTCATTTGCACAGGCCATACCCCATGCCTGGAACAGACTCCCTCCACATCTCCGTCTGCTGAAATCCTTCTCTTCCTTCAAGACTCAGGTCTGGTTGTCAACTCCTTCCGTGAAGTCTTTCTTGTTTTCTTTACCCCCCTCCCCCGTTCCTGTCTATAGCTAGAAGTGATCTCTCCTACACACTTAAGACATTTTAACTTGTATTAGCTAGTAAGGACAGAAATACAGTATTTTGTTCTCTCAGTTTGTTCAGTAAGATTGAAAATCTTGTTTCAACTGTTAGCATAGCTTTTTAAAATTTTTGCAGCATTAATTTGAGCTACAAAATATTTGCGACAGTAATTTGTGTTCAAGTCACTAGTGTAAGATAAGGCTTTAGACATTGTCCTAAATGTTTATAATCATCAATTGATGGTTGTATATATTGAGCATCTAGTTTTTGCATGGCACTGTTAGCCGCTGTGGGAGATGCAAAGACAAAACTCATAACCTCTCTCTGAGAACTTACTTATTTGGAGAGGCAAGCTATACTCCAAAAGGTAACTAAGAATACAAGAGTTTAATACATACAAAAAACCATATAGGTAGTTCAGTATTAATAGGTGGTGTCCTATAAGAGTGTTGCCAGTTTTTAATAGAGAGAAGTTAAGGTGATACAAAAATGGCTTGATTTTGAAATGGGGTTTTGTATTTATTTGCACGTTCGAATTTTTTTAAATTGGCGTCTTTTGTTTTTACATCACCTTTGTTTCTAAATATACCCTTTTCCCCCACTAGCCAGTCCTTAAAACAAAGAATAAAGGGGGCGATTGGAGAAGCAGTTAAGCAAAATTAACCAACAGCCAAGTTGAAATGTGCAACATGTAACCCCTGATTTCCCTCACCTTTACCAAAAAGGAAAGGGAGGTAAATTTGCTCATCTTTTTTTAGGGCCAAACTTTTTACCCAGTAGATTTGGCTTTTTTGTTCTTTACATTGTTGTCATTGTGTATATTGTTTTCCTTGTTCTTATTATATTATAGAGAATCAAACATCTAGAGCTGGAAGGGATCTTAAAAGCCATCTAGTTTCCCTCTGAGTTCTTGCCATGCTTTTCTAAATTTTTCATATTCATTGTTTCTTACTCTACAGCAATATTCCATCATGATCACGTTGCATTTTGTTTAAACATTTCCCAAATGATAAACACATTTGTTGGGTTTTTTTTTTTTAAGGTTAATTTCACGTTGCTTTCCAAAATGGTTTGGACAAATTCACAACTTTTTCAATTGTTAATTTCCTTGTATTTCTACAGCTCTGTCCAACTGTGACTGTCGTTGTCATCTTTGACAGTTTTCTTTGTATAAGATGAAACCTCAGGGTTGCATTTCTCTTACTAATGATTGGGAGCAATCTTTATTTGGTTAGTAGTTTGCAATTCTTCTTTGAGAACTGTTTTTCATATCCTTTTGTCTTCTGTTTATATTAGTTTCCTACATGTCTTGGATTTTGGACCCATATCAGAAGTACTATTTGCACTTGAATATTCTGAAATTTAACAGAATATTTAGATGTTCTGGCAATTTTCTTCAAATGAGAAGTGTTATTTAGGACAGTACAGAGAAGACTGGCCTTGCAGTCTGGAAGACCTGAGTTCAAGTTCTACCTCTGACACATATTGCCTATCTGCTCATAAGCAAGTCATTTAGCCTCATTATCTTCTTCCTCCAAACTCATGCCTCATCCTAACCCTCTTTCTGTCAAGGATACCACCATCTTTCCAGTCACCCAACTTTACAACCTCTTAGTCATCCTCAGTTCTTCATTTTCCTTCAATTCCCAACCACCCCCATCAATTTTGTCAGTTCTACTTACATAGCATCTCTTGCATCTATCCTCTTTATTCATACATCTACCACTCAGATTCACGCCCTTAGTTTATGTCACCTGAAGCAGTAATTTCTGTCTATCTAGTTTTTCCCTTTTCCGGCCCTCTTTGACACAAGTGCTCAATTTGGTAAAAACCAAAAGTGTGTATACCTTCATACTCCTGTTCAAGAGGTTTTAGTAGAGTGCTTTTTTTCCCCTAGGATAAAATAGATTGGTCAGTCATTTACCCTTCACAATCTTGCTGTAACATGTCTTTCTAGACTAATTTCACATCATACCTCACACTTTTGTGGTTCAGCCAAACTGGCCTACTTCTCATATATATACATCCCATCTTTTGGTTTGTACCTTTGCACAAATTGTACCCCTAGGCTTGGCCTGTATCTGCCCCCTCACCTCTGCCTCATAAGAGTCATTAGTTTGCTTCAAGGCTCAGCTTCCAGTGTCACTTCCTACAAAAGACTTTTGGGGAACTCCCTCTAATTTTTTTTTTATTTTATTTTTATTTTTTTTTGCATTTTTTTTTCTATTGGTTTATCTTTACTGCACATTTTTACCCAGTATATATAGTATGAGTTCCTTCTGGGCAAGGACTATTCATTTGTCTGTGTTTCCTCAGCTTTGAATGTAAAATGAGCACTTAGGAAATGCTTGTTGAATGAATCCCGGGCAGTTCCCTGTAGCTTCGTTACAGACAAGTATTCTTTAGATGTTCAGAGTCTCCATACCAGGAGTTCCCTGCAGTGATGAACAGGTCGTCATGAAAATAACTTGTAACTGTACAAAACTAGGGGGTAAGAAAGGAGATTTCTAGTTGCCCCTGGAAGTGCCATGGAACTTCAGAGGAGGGATTACTGCACAGTGTGATTGTCAGCAAAGACTTCCCCAAAAGGATTAGATTTTTCTACAGAATGAAAAAGAGAAATTTTGTATTGAGGGCATGAGCTATTTATAGAATATGAGGGTGAAGAGGAAGATGTCAACAAAATTCAATTTGTTTTATCAAAAGAAATCTATAATTCCTGTCCTCAAAACACTTAAAATCTTCTGAGGATGACAGAAATGGAATGACAGTGCTATGCAAGATTAAAGGGGGAGAGGAAGATCACTTCTAGCAGAAGTGGAATAGGGAAGGTTTTGTGGGGAGGTGCACCAGAACTGAGCCTTGAATGGAAGGATTTTATTAATTGATAATCTTATTTTTTTATCCCACATGCCTTTCTTTAAATGCCCACCTTATATATAACAAAGAAGTTAAAGAACACATGAACTAAGTTCAGCAAATATGAGGTTATTCCACACCCATAACCTTTTACTTTTTCAAAGAAAGTAGGAAAGCACATTCTCATATTTCTTTCAGAGCTAAGCATTTAATTTCAGGATTTTTTTGCTATAAACTTTTCGATTTACATTTTTAAGTTATGTGTTTTCCTTATTTTCTTGTTTCTACTTTTACTTCACTTTACATCAGTTCATGTAGTCTTCCCCTACCTCTGTGTTCTTCATATTCATTGTTTTTGTCAGCTCAGTAATTGTCTAATTTATTTCACCATTTTCCAGCTAATGAGCATCTGATTTCTTCCCATTTCTTTGCTACAACAAAAAATGCTCTTAATATTGCACTGATTTCAGTTTTTATCTTGGACTTCCTTGGATTAATACTCCTAGTAATAGTACTCTTAGTCAAAAGGAAACAGACATTGGCAAGTACATTCTTTATATGCCTTTGAAAGGATTTTAACAGCTGGAGATTGGGAATGAGGATGGCATGTAAACAAAGGCATAGAAGCTTTAGATTTGGAAGAGAGTAGAGAACTAGTCCACTAATTTTGTATCTGAATGTAAGATGTTATTGCATTGTAAAGAATTCAGACACAAGGGAAAATCTGTATAGTCTGATAATGAAATTAATAAAAGCAAATCAATTTGCAGGATTACTATGACAGTGTAAACCGTATTGAAACATTTTAGAACACAGTGATTAATTGTCATATCAAAAGATCATAGATTGAGAACTGAAAGGCCAAGGGTAATCCAACTCCTACCTTTCCTGCCCCATTTACAAATGAAAAAGTCTGGCCCAATGAGATTGTGACTTACCCAGGGTCACACAGTAAATAGTCGAGGAGGGTACTATTGCTGAGATGTCTCCTTCTGTTCTGTTTTGTTGTTCAGTCCTGTCCAACTTTTCTTGGGTTCCATATGAAGTTTTCTTGCCAAAGATAATGGAGCGGTTTGCCATTTTCTTCTCCAGCTCATTTTCGAATGAGGACAGGTGGTCAACAGGGTGAAGTGACTTACCCAGGGTCACACAACTAGTAAGTGACTGAAGCCAGATTTATACTCTATCCACTGTACCATCTAGCTGCAGTGGCCTAGTGGTCCAAAATGAGACAGATAATTATTGATAAGTTGCTTTTTGAAACTATTATTATACATATTTATTATAAGGGAGACAAGGGGGGATGTTAACACAACATGGAAAAAACTTTTTCATCAAAACATGCCCCCCACAAGTGCAACCCCCCCCAAGATTGGAGACCTAAATAGCAGAGCTCTTGCTTCAAATACTTGGGGGCTTTTTCACTATGCTCACACAATGAGTAATTGGAAAGAGAAGATAAGAATATAGAGAGGGAAACACCTCTTGTTTGGCTAGAAAGATCAGAAAGCTAGTTGGGAGCTGAGCTGGATTATGTAGGGCTTTGATTGCCAGGTTTTGAGAAATTTGTACTTTATTGAAGTGGAGGTGGGGAGGTAGAGAGCCATCTTGTCTGAGGAGTTTAGTTATATTTGACTTCTGCTTTAGGATAGTTCCTTTGATAACGTGGAGGTTGTATTAGAGAGGGTATATGATTCTGAAGTAATGGTATTATTTTAAAATAGGGTGTTAGCTGGGAAAGCAGAAGGGCAGGGGATAGATTCTGGTAAGTACCTTCTTGAGTGTGGGAAAGTATAATGTGTTCTAGGTTCAGTATGGAAATGCTGAAAATTAGAAATGGATTGTCCATTCATGCCTATCTATTTATCCTGCCTCCTTTTCAATAATTTCATTGTCCATTGGTAGTTTGGCCACAGATTAGAACATGCTGCTGATGAGACCAGCTACAGAGAACAAATTGTTCACGGCTACAGGCCATAAAGGGAGTTAACCCAAATTCATCCATCTATCTGAAAAATGTAACATAATGGATGAGTTAATGAAATCTAGCAACCTTGTTAAAGGAATTCAAAGTACGTGTCCTGTTTTGGAGGTCGGTTTGCTCTATGCTATCTTCCTCATTATCTTGGATCAAAAGTTAGCTGAATGATTTTCCACCAACCATACAATAAATGCAAGGGCATATCAATTCTATTTAAGCACATCAGTCTCATTCCAGCAGGGCAAGGGTCCCCAAGATGTCTATTTTTGTCCACAGTGGATTATGGTGGAGCCATTAGTCCTGGAGTAAGCATTTGGGTTCAGGTACTAACTCCAAACACAACAACAGTGGGATCTTGGACATTTCACCCCTTAGCAAGCCATAATTTCCTCATGTGGAATGGAGGTAATGATTCTTGTACCTACCAACTTCATGGTTGTTTTGTAGAGCATAAGGAACCGTATAAAATGTGAGTTGCTCTTGTCTCCATTCTGATTACCCTGTGTTGCCAGCCATCAAACTGGAAGAAGTCAGATATGCCTGACTCATATACTGCCTTCTTAATATATGCTTGGTGATTGACTGAAAAAAGTGGCTCAAAAAAAAAAAACTTGGTTATTTACTCTATCCCAAGTTTGTCAAGCATGATGTATAATAGGCTAAGAAACTTGTGGTAGGAAAGCTTAAGTGACTTGCCCAATGTGATTACAAGTAGTAACGCTCATTAGGTGTTGCTGTAAGAGGTTAGTCAAGATGCTGGGAAAGGAAGAAGTGGTACAGAAAGCCCAAATCCATTATACTCTTCAACTAATAATCTAACCAACAACAAATTTCTAAAAAGAATGCCGGACCAAATAGTGACCAGGAATTCTACAGTGAGTCACCTTTCTAGTTAAAAAACACAAATTCCACCTACTGGCAAATGACCAGGGTGGGAACTGGGAGGTGGCCTGGGTTCTATGTCATCAACTCACTGCTCACATGCCAGCTAAGCCAGCAACACTAGAGTTGCAGATCACTGGGAGAATAAAGTCTCCCACACTCCTGCAACACCCCCCCCCCCAAAAAAAAGGTGATAGAGCTATCAGGCTGTAAATCTCCAAAAAACAAAACTTTAAAAGAGGAGAATAATTCCAAAACACCTAAAAAAGCACAACTTCAAAGAAAAATATACTTGGCCACAAGACTGACTTGAATTCCTAGAAAACATGATATACGAGTTATAAATGGGATTTTTTTTAATATAAAAAAGAATGAGAGCTTTGGGGGGACACTTGGCAAAAAATCAACAGCTTAGCACAAGAAATTCAAAACCTTGCACCAAATAACAGGCTGCCTGATAATTAAAGTGAACCAAACAGAAGTAAAGTATCTCATAGCAAAAACAATTGACCTGGAAAATAGATCTTCAGAGAGAGGCAATTTAAGAATCATTGTTTTACCATTTACCTATGACCAAAAAAGAGAAAAAGAAACTATCAAAATAGAATCCATCTGTAACCTCCTGAAAAAATCCCAGCATCCACAGCTTTCCAGGGCAAATTTTAAAATACTGTAAGTGTCTAGGGAAAAAAAGTGTAAATACTGAGGAATCACAGTCAGGATTCACATAAGATTTAGCAGCTACCATAGTAAAAGAACAGAGCATGGAATAAGCTGTTCCAAAAGGCAAAAGATAATGGCATGATGATAATGGTTAACATTTACATAGCACCATGTACCAGGTAACTGTCCTAAGTGCTTTACAATTGTTATCTAATTTGATATTTATGACAACGTTGGGAGAGACTATTATCCCCATTTTACTGTTGAGGAGACTGGGGTAAACAGGTTGAGTGACCTGCCCAGGGTCACAGCTAGTGAGTATTTGAGGCTGGATTTGTTCTCTGTACTGCACCACTGAGTTTACAACCAAGAATAAATTACCCCCCCAAAATTTAATATAATCCTGCAGAGGGAAAAAATGGGTATTAAGTGAGATATTCTCAATGAAAAGACCAAAGTGGAATAGAACTTCGAAATACAAACACTGAGATTAAAGAGGAATATAGAAAGATAAATACAAGCAAGCAATCAGAAAAGACTTTATAAAAAGTGTTTGCATTCCAATGATGAATTCAGGCAACCTCTTGCTGGGGAAAATGTCAGCAGAAGGAAGTCACAGGGAATCAGATAAGATGGGTGGATTGGGAGTAATTTTTGTGGTGTTTATATCTTAGAAGAAGGTGGAAGTACATAAGAAGCGATGTATGTCACTTAACTAGGAAGGGTGCAAGTATAATAAAACTTCACTTTTAAGTCAGAAGTTAGAACCAGGAGAATAATTTATACTATTTTTTAAAATTAGGAAAAATAATTTTGAAAGATTTTTAAAATCCATTGAGATGATCAACAATGATTCTAAAGGACCCATGGATTAGAATGCTTCTTACCTCCTGACAGTGAGGTGATAGACAGGGACATTTTTGGACATAATGTGAGAGGATACTTTGCTTGACCACGCATTTTGTTTGCAGTAATTTTGTCTTTTAGTGTTGTTCAGTTTGCTAACAAAAATGGATACTGCTTAGTGTCGGCCTAGAAATAATTCATTCAGGTTACTTATTGTTATTAATATAATAATCATTAGAGGGGACTTTAAATCTGGGTAAGATAATTTGAAGATTTTTAGCCTTAGGTTCAGGAGCTCCATGTTTCTTAGCTAAGTCTTTCATTGGGAAGTGAAGTAAGCTTGCAATCATCAGCTGGTAGAGAAGGTAGTAGTACATAAGAAGCAAGTTGAAAGAGAAGAAACAAAATTTCTGAAAGTAAGAATTATATGATCTCATTCAAAGTGAAGTTCAGTAGACAGCTACAAATGAAACAGAATGGGGATAGGTAGGAGAGGATTTATAAGTGATTGTGGCATAGAAAGTCTTATAATGGGTTGTTAGCATGATTTAATGGGATAAGCACTGGTTTTAGAAACAAACCTGAGTTCAAATCCTATTGTGCTATATGTTTAATTTAGTTTCCCTGGGTCTCAGTTTCTTTATCTGTAAAATGAAGAATCTCTTTAAATGACCTTCAGGTCCCTTTCATACCTAGGGCATGTCTTTCTGGTAGACTTCCTTGTCTTATTTCAGATATTTACTAATCAAGAACATCTTATAAATTAGTTGTATGTTACAGAGATAAAGAAAGCAAGTTAGGGTCAATTATGAATTTGGGGTAATACTATCCATAATAAAAATAGCTCACATAACATTTTAAATCATTTTGCAACAGGTACAAGTTACCATTGACCATAAGTGCATGAATAGCTGGTTCAAAATTTAATATCAAACAAGAACACTTTGGGCAAACAAGCTCCTATTCCATAAACAGCACAATGTTGGCATGATGATAAAGAATGATAAAGGCCCTTCCCTCAAGAAATCTGTAATTATTTTTTTCTTTTTTAAAGTTTATTGAAGCGTATTGTTCCACAGTCATTTTGGGGCTATACATATTGAGATCCTCCCTTACAACAAAGGAAATCAGAACCAGCACATCTATCTACAATTTATAAGATACAACCTCTGGTGTGGGGGAGTGTAGGCAGCTAGCTAGCTAGCTATAACTGCACTTTTCCTTTTAAAAAGAGAAAGGTAGTACTGGGAAAAAGATTTAAGGATGGAGAGAAATATCTTTTCATAGAGATACTGACATCAGAAGTGGTTCTTGAAAGGAAATACTTATAAAGATTATTATTATATAATGCCTTACCATTTACAAGTTATTTTATATATCCTTACAATATGCTCTTGTAAGGCACAGTGTTGTACTAATTAACTGAGCTAAAGTAAAATAATTTTGTTGACATGCAAATCTTAAAACTTATTGGATTGTTTAATTCTTCATCAGACTTTTTATTTTGGACACAGTGTAGTCAAAGCATGTTTATCTCCATCTGGGGTAAATTTGTCAAGTTTTTATGATGTATGACATGGTATGAAACAAGAGGTTCCCAAACTTACTTGGCCTGCCATCCCCTTTTCAAAAAATTACTCAGTGCCCCCCCCCATACTTACTTTCTTTAACCTTTTAATTTTTTTTTAAGTTTGCATTTCAAAAAAATATTTTTTTAAGCTGCATCTTAAATTTAATAATTTATTGTAAATTTATAGGGTTTTCCCTGCATTGAATTTTGATGATGCAGTATTGCATCATCTAACCATATAGTATTGTATTTTGAGCAAGTCATTACATGCACATACATGCTTGATTTCATGACATGCTTATCTGCCCACGCCTGCTTGTTAAGACCTGTTGGCAGATTTGACCACTGAGCAGTTATAATGAGTTTTGTTTCTTTATTTGGAAAATACTGTAATCACCACGATTTTATTTCTGTTACACAATAGGTAAAACATGTTCAAAGCGGTTTTAAAAAATTTTCATTCAACACTCCTCAGTTGTACCCAAGGCTACTACCATGCCCCTGGATCAGTCCAACACCACCCAAGTGGCAGTATCACCCACTTGGGGAACCTATGGCTTTATACTATAAAATTATGTCATAGTATTGTTTCTCTATTTGGGAATTCTGCTTTCTAGTATAGCAATATATTTATCAGATTATCATTCAGTAGGGATAAGATCTGCAGACTTGCTGAGTAAACAAACCCCCAAAACATTTTTTTTTTTTTTTTGATGTGAACATTTTCTAGTCTGAAGATGACAAAGGTTATGCAGGTTCATTTACCTTGGACAACAGTTTTGGTATAACCTTGAATGAAAAATTGTTTTGTCAATTTTTTTGTTTTACAGTATTCAGTTTTTGTATTGTCTTATGGATATTTTTTTCTTCATAGCAGTGGTTAGCAGTTGTTTGATTGCTGCTCTTAATGCTCTTCTAAATTCAAGAAGTCTACACCACACAGGAGAGGAATCAGTAATACCTGCTCCATCTGCCCAGTCCCTCTGAAGGTCTTTGCTTGTTTGAGGATTAATGAGGCGCTTTTGTAACAAGTAAAGAGTTTGTCAATGCTTGGTGTTTGACCATAGGCCTTTGTGCTTCAGAGCAGCTGATCAATCCTGTTTGATTGTGGGCTTGAATGATATTTTGAAACACTTGACTTCCCCATGCCCAACAGCTGCTGCAATATCTCTTTAACAGTCATTGAAGTATGCTATTTAAGAGCTACATAACTTTTGCATGTTTCCTTGTAATGATAAAAAAAATTAACACAACAAAAAAGAGCAATGAAACATGTATGGCACAAAATCTAGCATTCAAATGATCAAAAACTAATTAAAGGTAGAGAAATCATGTTAATTCAACTCCCAGTTAAATCAGATGATTTTAGCCATCCTGATGTAAGTAGATGTGACTGTTGCTGTCAAAAAAAAATGAAGCCATATCAAAATTAATGCTGGTTCCAAAAGTAATTTGCACACTATCATAGTTACTGCAGGTATTAGGAAGTTAGAGGTAAAGGTTAAACCTGTCACGTCATTGAGGTCAGGAACTCCCAGGTCAGGAAAAACTCATACCAATGCAGCTAATCTTCAACTTAGTGTCTGAGATAGCTGCTTTACAAAAAAACAAAAAACTAAGAAGTTCTTGGAATCAGAGGGGGAACTTGAACTCAAGTCTTGCTGACTTTTTTATGTTTGGCTCTCTATCCTCTGTGCTGTAGCTGCTTCTCATTGCAGGTGTTATCCTTATTTTAGAGAAGTGCTCATTGAGGCTGGAAAAGGTGGTGATTTGCCCTTTGTCACTTTTAGTGTTTAAAGTGGAATTTGAAAACAGATTCTTCTTGAGTAGTCACAAGGAAATACATTTTAATTGAAGAGATATGTGAACAAAGGGATGGAGACAGGTGAACAGTTCAGGAACAAGATCAAGAGAATGGTCTAGTTTAACTGGATTGAATAGTATCAGAAATCAGGAAAGGTGAATTTGAATCAAATTGTGGAGGGCTTCGAAAGCCAGATGTAGGATTGAAGGAGTTTGCTTATTGGAAACAATGTTGGGGGTGGGAAGATAATTGAGGTGACAAAATCAAAGTTAACTTTAGCAAAGAATCTCTTGCTAAGACTGAAGGGCCCATATTACATCTTGACTGAACTATGGCAATAGCTTTCTCATTGTTCTCCCTGCCTTTAATTTGTCTCCTTTTTTCTATCAGGTTCCTCCACATAGTTGCCCCTGGCAGCAGAATGATTCCTAAAGTCTCATGGGACCATATCTGTCACTCCTGCTAAAGAATCTCAAATGGTTCTTTTGCCTCTGGGATCAAATACTCCTTTTCCAGGCTTATTACACATTACTCCCTTTCAGTCACCTTACAGTCCAGCCAAAATAGCCTACTTGCTGTCCCTCACACAAAAATCATTTTTTCAGTCTTTGTGCTGGTTGTCTCTCATGCTTGTAATGCACTCCTTCCTTGGGTTCAGCTTTTAGACTCTTTAGCTCATTTGAAACCACCTCATATGAGGTGAGAGCTTTCTTGATTTTCTTTCCCCCAGGCCCCCCCCCCAAAAAAAAAATGTTAACTGGCTTTTTAACTAGATATGTATAAGTTTCACCTTCTAGAATGTAAAATACCTTAAGGCCAGAGAGTGTTGAGAGTTTGCCATTGTATACAAGCTTCTATCACTGTATCCAAGGTGTTTTAGATGTGTAATGAATGTCTGTACTTGATTTAGCTGATAAAAAGATTGGCTTGTATCAGTAAGAGTCCAGTGAAGTTTAACAAATTTGTGGTGAAACCAGTCAGCTCCTTAGAGGGGGTGAATATTATCCAGAATTCCAGACCAGTGCTTCCACCTTGACACTGCTTAACAGTTTGAAGAACTGTATTAGGCAAATCACTTTAGTTCTCTGAGCTTCAATTTCCTTATCTGTAAAACAGTCTTGCAATACCTCCCTGACAAGATTGTTTTGTGAATACCATTTGTGTGTATATTTGTAGTGTTGCATAAGTACAAACTTTTTTGGCAAAAGAATTTTTCGCCTGTGGTTGTGGCATAACTATTGTATATAGAAAGATATTATAAGTGCTCAAATGAATCTGAATCTGTGGTCTTATTACTGGGATTTGTCCTTTCTAATGATTCTAATTAGATCTCATCCCTGTTGGGTAAAAGAATATATCACCAAATAATCCAATCCTTTTTGACTGCAATTTTCCTGTGAATTTGTATAACTTTAGAGTTTATGGTAGATAAATAAATATTTAGAAGTACTTCATTACTTGTCTTTTTTACCCTGATTATAACATAATTCACATTTATTAAACCTCAAATGCACATCCTATATTTTTCTTAAAGCTTGAATTATATGAATGCCTTAGAACTAGGATATGCAAAATATGTTCATTAACAGCACAGTAGTACATCTCATGTTCACTTTAGGAAGTTATGAACTAGAAAGGAAGAAAAACATAAATTACGTAAAGGGAAAGTATTTGGAATTTTATGACTGACCGTATGAAATATGAACCTAATGGTTCTTTCATCTTAAAGCTAGCTGAAGTCTAAACAATTTTAGGCAGATGTTTCTATCCTGTTGTTAATATACCTGTTGGAAAATTCATTTCTTTCCCTTGGCAACCAGTCCTTTTGTTTGACATCCATCAGGAAATATCAAATAGAAAGCATTAATGCTACCATTTAATCCCTTTTCTTTATATAGTACCCATATCACATATCTAAATTAAGGCCTTCTTTGGTCTTTTCTGGGTCAAATTATCGAGGTTCTTTTTGTCAGAGGTTCTTTTTGTTCCTTTTCTCAGAGGTGACATGTCTGTATTGTTCCATAGCTTGTAAAAGCACTTACCTCATTTGGACCTCACAATTCTGTGCTACAGCTAGATGCATACATTATCACCCCTATCTTACAGATGAACAAACTGAAGTGGTTGTGGCTGGTATGCCATTTAGTCCGTTTCTCATTTTGTTTATTTTCATACTCATCATAGTGACCCACTTTTTGGCTGACCCTCTCTCCCTTATCTCCATGTCTATTACTACTTTGTGAGCATGTGATGATAGTGTGATTACCTGACAAGTGCTGGGAATAATTCGAGATTTGTCTTAACTCTTTTCTTTATTCCAGTAGCGCATAGGTTCTTCTATGAGTGAGACTCAGATGCTCAGATGTTACCAAGAGCAAGTGGGGGAGTGGAGGGGTAAAAAGAAGAGGAAGAGAGATAAGTTGTGAAGAAATTTGGTTACCTTTCCCTCACATTTCACAGTAACAGTGTGCATTTGTGATGTGAGGTAGAGGAATGAGAAGAGGTAGGTGTTATGTAGCCATTCCCAGGTTTTTTCTATGCTAATCAGGCTCCTCCCCAAAATTAGAGTTTAGAATGAATATGGATTTTTTTTTCTAGCTGCAGGCACACGTGCTATGAACTAAAACCAATAATATTTATGTTTTTTAGTGTTTAACACGCATTCTGTTTCATTGCTTAGAATGGGGTAAAGATAGAGTTGGATGAGGAAGGAGTCACCAAAGTAGCATTCTTGAGCTGTTGCTACATAATATTGTTAGGGAATTTCCTATAAAAACCACCCTAACTTCATTCCTCCTATGAGGTAAAAGTTTTCTAAACCTTAAAGTTATATATAAATATAGGGAACTTTATATAAATAGGGAACTTTTATTATTACTTTTTTAACTTTTTGAATGATTTTTTTAATACAGGGATCTGTACTCAGCCTAATATTCTCATTCATTGTCCCTGCTAGCAAAAGAATAAACTTGGGGCTATGTATGTGTATTTTACAGGTGCATGCACCCAGTCAAACAGTTCAGTGATTTAGGAGAAAACCATTTCTTGGGAGAAAGTTGTTTTGCAGAGGAAAGGAGACTATTCTTAAGCTAAGGACTTTGAAAGAAAAGATGTCAATAGATTTGTAGGGGAAAATATTCTAGAAAAAGAGAGTACAAAAGTAGATAGAGCACAGGGTCAAGGAACCATTCATAAATGGTCCACTGTTGGGTTGCATATAGAGTATATGAAGAAAAGGCCAAAAGAGTAGATTAAAATAAGATTTTGGGTTGTTTTGATTGGCAGAGTGAGTTGTGTGGTTTTCCCCCCTAGTAGGGAATAGAGATTACAGAAGTTTCTACTAATGATATTTTGGTAGCAATATGAAGGATGTATTGACAAATGTGAAACTTGAAGGGGAAGGAAGGCTTTTTGGATACTAGAAAATCACTGGAGAAAGATGAAAACAAAGAATTGGGAGGGAGGATTTGAGAGAGTTCATGATTAATTGGACATAAAAAGAGGGAGAGAGAAGTTAGAAATAACTGAGGTTTAAGCTTGGGTGATTATCAGGATCACAATGCCACAACAGTAAGGAGAAGTTCAGAGGGGCAGGTTTGGGGGCAGAAAATCAAGAAAAAGGCTAGAGTGGCTAAAGTGTAGGGCCCCTGTGGTTATATAACCTTCCACTAATTCCAAATACAAGAGCTCTTTGGAAGATGCAAAAGATTATTTGGATTGAATACATAGGATGGGGCCACATTCGAGGTAGGGGAAGGGAACCTTTGGAAGTTTTTGTTTGATTATCTTCTAAAACAAAGGCATCTTGGATCATGGTGAATACAGAGAATGCCAGGGAGCCCAGAAGACTTGTGCCTGGTCTCTAATATGTACTGGTTCTGTGACCCTGGGCAAGTCTTTGAATTTTCTTAGGCAATTTTTTTAAACTCAGTTGATAGGGTGAGTCTAATTTCTATCCCTTTGGGGTTTTTTACCACAGTTTTGTACTTTGGGGTTTTGTACTACAGTTTTTGGTCTAAAGATTATTAAGGAAAGTATTTTTGTAGAACTTAAAGAACCTTTCAGTTATTTTCCAGGAAGGAGAGGAAAGATGTGAGAGATATCAAGGTGATTTCTAAGACTTGATGACTGGACATAGGAAATAAGGGAGAGGAAAGGTGATTTGGGTTTTGAATGTGTTGAATTTGAACTTATTTATGGCAAGATATTCCACATACAAATACATACAAGCAGTTGATCTTTATGGGTTGAGTTATGCTAGTTAAAAAGGAAGGACAGTCTTTCTTCTCCATCCCCAAGCCTGAAATTTTAAATTATAGACTAAAATATGACTTGAATTGTAATCATATATATCATCATTCCTATTCTCTGTCCCCCACCCTTCGTCATCTCTGGGTATCTGTAAGCTTCCTGAGAGCAAGGACCGTTTTATTTTACCAATCTTTACATCTCACACAGTTGATATTACAGTGCCTTGTTATATAATAAGAAGTGAATATATTATTAACTTAAAAGATCAAGAAGATTTCTTAGTAGGAAAATTAAAGGAGGAGAATTTTAAAAGGGGGAAGAAATGGTCATTGTAATTGAGAAGCAGATATTTCAAGAATCTATGTGCTTAGGAGTCACTGAAGTAATGTTAGAGAGAATGAAGGCTGTTTGGGGGGGGGGGAAGAAAAAATTATTGAAAACCTGGTTGCGGGGGAGATAGTGCAGTTTCAGTAGAGAAAAGAGATGACTACAAAGTCTAGATTGCTGGCTGCTTTAACTTTGAAAAGTTAAAGCAGTTTTAACTGAATCTACACATCTTTATAAATCCTAGGGTAATCTCATAATGTGTTTCAGATGATAAAAAAGATATTGACCATGAGACAGTGGTGGAAGAACAGATCATTGGAGAGAATTCACCTCCTGATTATTCTGAGTACATGACAGGCAAGAAACTTCCTCCTGGAGGAATACCTGGCATTGACCTCTCAGATCCTAAGCAACTGGCTGAATTTGCTAGGTAAGTCACAAGAATTGCCCCTCCCCCCTTTTTTAACTTAGAAAATTCTATTGGGTTCTTGCTAGCCATGATATTTACTGTGCCTTAGTCGCCACTGTAGTTTGTGTATTATTTTACTAGGTAAACTTTGAAAACAGAGTGGTCATTTTTATTTTAAACAAGTGTGCTAATGTGTGTGGCAGTATTTTGGATCTTTTGGGGCCATGGAATAGAGAAAATTTTCTCCCTTATAGAAACCAAAAATCATCCTTTACCACATTAACTCTGCTGTTTTAATTCTGAATTTTAAAAGTATGTTGGACTAGGGTTTGTTTAGGAGATACAGAACATGGTTCCATATCTGTTGACTGATTCTAGGGAGTTACTGTGTCTTGGTACAACATTAGTTAAATTCTAGAATGTTTTGGTCAGATCATTAAGTAGGCATAGTCTCATCCCTAACAACACAAGCAGTTGAATGGGAATCTCTAAGTCAGTAACTTGTGAAAGATTAGAAGAGATCTAGACCAAGGTCCATATGTAAAAGGTCTTACCTCAGATGCTAGCTACCTTTGTGACCCTGGGCTTATCACATGACCTCCCAGCTTCAGTTTCCTTACCTATAAAATGAGGATAATATATGCATCTGCTTCTCGGGATTGTTGTGAGGATCAAATGACATGGTTCCTTTTAAAGAAAGCACTTTGCAAACACTAAATATTACATAAAGGGTATTTAGGAAGTATTGTGTGTGGAAACAGCACTGTATTTGGAGTCAGGAGATAGGAACCTGTGACCTCAAGGCCACATGTGGTGGCCATCTAGGTCCTCAAGAGCAAATCTTAATACAAGGATTCAGTCTGTAAAACTTGGGACTCAGTCAAAAGGTTGCACCCAAGGACCTGGAAAAAAGACCACATGTGTTCTTGAGGCCGCTGATTCCCCATCACTGACTAATCTCTAATACTTGCTGAGCTTCAGTTTCTTCAGCTTCAAATAAAGATAATAACTTCCCATATCTGCTTCAAAATAATGTACTTTGTAAACTTTTAAAAGGTACAAACATATTGGTTATTATAACTTAACTAAGGGGGTGCTTCATGGAGCAACAAGGCATAGCAGAGGTAATTTGGGCTTTAAAGTTGCTGTTGGAGCCTTTACTGCAGTTTTGTGATATACTTTAGCACTTTCAGCCTAGTGAATTGGCGTAACCAAGCTTTGGCTTAATTGCTGCTTAGGGGAACTAAAAAGTACTGTTGTTAACATGGTGGTAATATGACTTCTTGATTCCTTCTACATGCATCATCAGGTAAGTTGAATTGACTTACCTTAACCAATGGTAATCAAATATAGTACCTTGCAGCTTGCAGCAAGATACTATTGAAGAGCACTAGTAGAGTACCGTATTAAAGTGGTTTCTTTGGGCATTCTACAAGTATTTCAACTTCCACATTACAACAGTAGGTAGGTATAAAACAAGTTTAAAGCTCATCACATTGTAAAGACATCTGAAACCTTTTTCTTGAACTTGGAGGGTGAGGTGGTTAAAAGAAAGAGGCTCCTGTATTTCTAGATTTTCTTATTTCCTAGATTTCTAGTATTCTTAAAAAAAACTCCAGATTAAAAGTGATCTCCTCTGGGGAACCCAATATATCCCTTTGATTATATATCTATATCCTGTTTGTTTTTCTGCCTTCTGGTCTTATCTACCTATTGTGTTGTAAACTGAGGCTGGTCTTATTAATCAAGGTATCTCACTTAGCACCTAGGATTTACTTATGATAATAATTTAATAAATTCTTGTTGGATTGATGAATTGATCATAGAAGTATATGAATTATACTTATATATTAGAATTATCTAAAACAGTTGAGAATACATTTGGTTATCGAAAGCAATTACTAATTGATACAGGTAAATTGAAGAAAAAACATTCCTTGCTTAGAGCTTTAGGTTCTAATTTAGGAGTGGTTACCTTTATAGCTAGCATGGGGTTGGGAGACAGCCAGCATTTAGAATTGTGCTGTTAATGACTGTGATGAAAATAATTATGACTTTTTGAGAGACCTAATATATAATAAATAATCCCTCACTTTTCTATAATATTTTATAGCTTACAAATTGACTTTCCTTTAAAATCATCTGTGGGAAGGCAGAACAAATGTTATCCATTTTACAGATGGGGAAACTAAGGCACAAAATGGTGAATCGACTGATCTGTTGTTAGGTAGCAGAACTAGTACTTAAAGAAATGTCTTCTGATTCTAAGTCTAGTGCTCTTAATCATTACAACATTATCAGAGACATGTGAAAGTGTCTGATCGACAGTAAAGAATAGCATTGATGGCTGAATGGCTACCTTTGGACAAAATTGCCAGACAGCAAATTTACTGGGGGCTATTCCACCTCCCTTTTCCACCCCATCCTCCATCTCCGCCACCTGCTGTGTAGTGCCTTTGTGCTTTGGCACACCATGTTGCTTTCCATAAACTACCTGTGCTCCAAAATTGTCTTTTGTTTTTGAGTGGAGTTGAGGGGAAATAGGGGGGTGGGGGGTGTGTACTTTGAGATTTATTTCCTTCAAGCCAGAAAGAAACTCAAATGATTTAATTTAGTAATTCATATTGAGAGGTTTGGCCAGTAGGAACTTAATTAGTATATTTTGAGCAGGAACAACTTTCCGGGTTAAGAATCTTTAGTAAATTCTGGCCCTTGGTTTGCCCCTGATTTAGTTTTAAGTAATTTGTGTTTTTTGGCCAAACAGACTGCAAGTTTGTTCTTTGAGCCATCCACCTAGGCATTTTACAAATTGGTAGTGAGTCAGTAACATTTTTTTGTTATGTCAAATACAGACACTACCTATTTCACAAAGTTGTACATAAGGTCAGATGTATTCATTCTTTCCATAAATCAATGGTAAGTTCTACAAGAACTAGGACCCCCAAAACATTCATAGAATCTCAGGGCTAGGAGGAATCTTAGAAGTCATCCAACCTAATAGAATATAAGCTTCTTAATGGCAGAAGACTATAATTTTCTATCTTTTGTATCATTGATTTCTTGCTTCTAATAGGCACTTAATCAATGCTTTGTTGGATTGAACATAATGTAGCCTAGTAGCAGGAATCACTTGACATCCCCACCAGATCACCCTACTACTACTTTGCTTGAAAGATCTCCAGTGATTCAAAACTTACTATATCAAAAGGCAGCCCATTGTACTTTCTCAGATTCACAGGGAAGATCTTTAGTGCAAAAGAAAAAAACCTAATTTTCTGCGTCCATTGTTCTACTTGTTCTGTAAAGTAAGTAGACAAGAAACCAACTCTCCCAAAACAGCAACATACAGTTTCACAGAGGAGAAATGTTCTATTTTAAGATCATTTTTAAAAATCTGGTTGGATTTCCCTTCCCTAATTTTATATAGCAGATTAGGGATCTACTAAATAAAATTTTTTTTTTGGTCATGATATCAATTCTTTACATGGTAATGGTTTGCATTTTCAGATAATTCTGGATGATTATTCCTTGTGAACCTAAGAATCTGTCAAGTTTGGATTTTATTTGCTACTCGATTTTAATTGCTTCCGAGGTAGTTAGAAAAAGATCTTTAATTATACCCTTGACAGCAAGTAGATATTTTGAATAGGATTACACAATTTGAATCTTTATCTGATAGCATTTTAAAAATTAAAAAATCACCCCTTTTCAGAAAATGGATTTTTTTATGTTCTACCAGCCTTTAAAAGATCATAAACTCTTAATTTTTATTCAGTCCTCAGAATGTTTAATTTATACTATTAGCTTTTTAAGAACTAGATTTGTGTGAATCCAGGGGTGCATTTTAAAATACATTTTATACTAAAATTTATTCTATAACCTAACAAAAAAAAGCAGATGGCTCTTGATTAAAGTCTTCTGGCTGTCCATACTGTGTCTTTTACTCAAATTTTAAAATATTTTTTGTTACCTTGATTTCATTTTGAAATCCCCAAATTGGAAAGAAAAAAAAAAGTTTGTATAGATTAGATGTTTTTGCTAATCCAGAAGGAGAAGGTAGAGGAATCCTCATTAAAAGTAGAACTTTTAAAATTTGACTTTCATTAAATTTCAAGTTTGGCCTCAGAGTAAAAAGTCGTAGTATTTTTAATTAATGCTATTTGCATTGACTTCTAAGAATTAGCAAATTTGAATCCAACCTCCAGGTGGAGCAGTGTTACAAAAAATCTTGTACAGCCTACTTACATCTGTTAGTTATCGATTGAGACCCAAACCCAGAGATTTATGAGTCTTTGTTACAGAACAAAGCCTAGTACAGGGGTGGGAAACCTGCATCCTTGAGGCCTCATGTGGCCTTTTGGGTACTCGGGTGTAGCCTTTTGACCTGAGCTTTACAGAACAAACTATTTTATTAAGAGTATTTGTTATAAGAAGTTTAGATTCAAAAGGCCACACTTGAGGACCTAGAGGGCCATACATGTCCTTGAGGCCACAGGTTCCCCACCCCTGACCTAGTATAATATTTAAAAAACATTTGTTAATTAATTATAGCAGTAATCTAGTTACCAAGGCTTAACAGCCTCCTGTGTCTTGTTGGTTTGTAAGGCGAAAATATCTAGGTATACAGTCCCTACCAGGGTCGTTTAGACTGCTTGGTCCAAGTACTTGTCTAATTCTTTCCTTTCTACTCTACATAGATCCTAAGGGAGAAATTAAAGGGAAGGTTTTTTGACACCCTTGCCAAAAGACCAAGTTTTAGATCAGTGAAAATGCCAGGTAAGTCAGAGGATAATTTAGTCAAGAGGATAACCAGCCAGAAATCAAAGAGCTAAGGATTCTTCTACTTGCCCCAAAGCAGGCAGCTTTGGTGATCCTTTGATCTCTTTGTTTGTGTTTACCTTATTTGGCAGTAAGAATCCCCATGGTAACAGTTGTTGGGGTTTGGAAGTTCAGGTTTGTATTTACAAAGTGCCCAACCTTGAGTTGTCTGTCTCCACTGCTGTGGTTTTTATTAGCATAATAACACTTTGTGTAATGGAATAGAAAGCCCTAGATTTAGTCAGATCTGAGTTTGAGTTCTGGCACTGCCATGTAACTAAGCCAGTTGCTTCCCTTCTAAGGAACTCTATTCCTTTCTATAAAAATGAAAATAGTAACGCTTGCACTGACAGGGACAAGTACTTTGTAAGTAAAGATAATAAATGCGGAAATAACTTGTTCCTATAATTTTTTTTTCTTCTGAAGTCCACACTTCTTTCCAATTCTTTTCTGATTCTCTGACCTAATGTTTACAATAAAAAGTCAAAATTAAAGAAAACATCTTCATTCCGTGGCTTGTGTTGCAGGCCATGTTCCCCTTTTGTCAGACTTTTTATCTGTATTGAATATATACCCAGTAATATCCTTATTATAAATCAGAGATAAGAGAAGTGAAAATTAAATCTATTATCATTTAATAAAGCCTTTCTTTATAGTGCTTGACTTAAATTGGTGCTAGCAAGTCTACTACATACAATTAGCTATCTACTGGTGGATATCCAAAGGTGTATAATCAGGATGGTAAAGGGATTAGAAACCTCATCATGGGGGTCATCAGAAGGAACTGTGACAGTGTTTGGACTCTGGGGTGAATGAATAGGGTGGGAAATGATCATTATCTTTCCTACAGAATGATGTAGGAAGAGAAATCATACTTATTCTCTGGATTCAGAGACAGAATGAGGAACAGAGTTGAAGCTGCAGAGAGGCAGATTTTGACTTGATATATTTTAAAAACAAACTTTTTTAAAACTATTCGAACTAACAAAAAGTAGAATGTGCTGCCTTGGTTGGTAGTGAGTTGTCTTAACCACTGGAGGTTTCGTCGAGGATGTTGTTAGAGATTTCTGTTCAGTTTGGACTAGATGTCTTCTGAGGCCCTCCTACTCTGAGATATGGTAGCTCTATTAATTTTATATTAGGATAACATTTCAGGGAATATGATTTATTTCAGTTGAGTCTACCCACTCCTGCAAATGCCTGTTTCTCTCTCTTTTGTAAGAATGAAGCCAAGAAAAATTAAAGAAGATGATGCTCCAAGAACAATAGCTTGCCCTCATAAAGTAAGTAATGCTAGGGGATTTATGGGAGTTTGGTGTTAACTGTCATTACATTGTAGAATGTTTTTGTTTTGTTTTGTTTTTACAAATTTACATTTTTTCCCATCTTCCTATTGACAACACTTTGCCCCTAGAGTTCTTTTGTTGAAGTAAGGAGATTTGGCTTATATCTGAATTGGTTTTTGGTTTTTTTGTTTCTATGTAGGTAGCACTTTGATGTAGCTCTTTTTTCCTAAAAGGCCATTTTAGTTAAAGGAGGCTACATTGTGACCCCAGTCTATTGCTGTAATATTAATATACTGTTACATTAATCCTTTTATCAAATTTCAAATGATACTAACCTCAAAGTTATGATGACTTAACTGCGACGCTGCGGTTGTTCTTCCCAAGCTCCATGATTTTCAGTGACTGATCACAATCTTACTTCATTTGGGGCATGAACTTCTCTGCTAAGTTAGTCTCACAGGTCAGACAAAATAGTCTTAACAGTAGGCCTGTAATCAAAGCCTTTGTAGCTTTATTGAAGTAGCTCCTCCCCCAAATTAATGCTCTGCTAGCATATCCTTTGAAGACTTAGGGTCAGAGTCATGCCTCAGGAAGTTACTGGAAAATAGTATGTCAGCAGATACATAACTTTTCCAGGTACATGAGTTTCTGATGTATTAGAGACTTGTTTTCAAATTTAATTTGAATAATTAGCAATAAACAATTTTTTTCATGACTACTATAGGAAAGTGGTACAGATAGAAAGTTTTGAAGATGCTAGGAAGAAATCTGAATTTTAAATTAGACACAGAAGTTGGTGAAGAGAATGAGATAAAAAAGGCAAGGAAGTCATAAGATAGGAAATGAAGATGTGTAAATTTAGCTTCAGCAAACTCATGTATTATATATAACTCAGTACTCATAGCTATATTTCCCAGTCTAATTTCACTGAATTGATGTTGAGATTTGTTAAGTGGAAAAGGACTTTCATTGGGATCAGAAATTAATATAGAATTTAAAATAGAATTGCTGAGTTTCTGTCATCTCATTTATTCTAAAGATTTTTTAAAGCTCTAATTTCCCAAATAGCTACTTAGTAGCCACAGTGAAATGACTTTGGTTCCTGCAAACCCCCAACCTCAACTCTGCTCACCATATACCACCCTTTTTGTCTGGGAGCTGTTTTAATGGTTATTTATTCTGTTCTTCTATCATGCTGTTTTATCATTTTTTCAACCACTCCATTATTTGGCAACAACTGCAGAAGAAATTGTTATTGACACGCTTCTTAAGCACCACATATCCATCAGCCTCAGCATGCGTTGCATTGGTAGTCAGTTTGTCTGCTTCTCTCTGTTCCTCGTGTCTCATAGAATCAATTTCTTCTGTAGTTGCCATTCCTTGGAGACCCTCTTGCTTCTTTCTCTGTCAAGAAGGGAGGAAAGAGGCAAAGAGAGAACAAAGAGGGAAGTAGGAGATGGAGAATGACAGACCATAATTGCACCAAAGACTATGGGGCCCACCAAAGGTAGTGGTGGAGTGCCATCATTTTAATTCCTTTTCTTTATCAGTGCTTTATTAATGCTTTTGTGAACAGCAGATTTGGGAGAGATAAAGAAAGTAGACTAGATAGAGAATCAGGAGACCTTGGGTTCTAGTCCCAGTTCTACCCCAGATGAACCATGTTGCCTTGAGCAAGTCACTTCCCTTCTATGGGCCCGTTTCCTCATTTGTAAAAGGAAAAAGGTTAAACTGCACTGCATAATAATAAGTCTTTTTGGTCTCTTAACATTCTATAATTTATCTTAAAATGTTTATCACATTTATATTTGGAGAAGAGACTAGATCATAAGCTTTTGAAACCATTGATCTTTGTAAAGTAAGTTTACCATTGTAATTACAATTGTAATTTTTAAAAATATAAGAATTGGGGGTTGGAAAAAGTAAGCAGGCTTTTTGAGGGGAGTTTTATGATATACTGCTTATTTTGAGTTTGGTTTTGTTTTTTTAAGGTGACAGTGACTAATAGGATTTGAGTAGTTAAAGACTTTGAGGCAAAAATAATGTTTTTCTCTCTGCTTTAAGGGATGCTCAAAGATGTTCAGGGATAACTCTGCCATGAGAAAACATCTGCACACCCATGGTCCTAGAGTCCACGTATGTGCAGAATGTGGAAAGGCTTTTGTTGAGAGTTCAAAACTAAAACGGCATCAACTGGTTCATACTGGAGAGAAGCCCTTTCAGGTATAGCCAATTCTTTTCTTCTGTCTGCTTCGTATTATAGTAATAGTAAGTGGGCTGGATGGTAGCATCATCGGTATATTGTGTATATTCTGAAATAAACCAAATGAACGATGGTATTTTTTTTTTAGTGTTTATCAATTATAAGGGTGACCTTGGTTTTCTCTGTTTTTCTTTTGGCTCCATCTGTAGTTACCACATTACCTTTGACCAGGTATTTGGGGAAAGGATTGTTAGGGGAGAAAAGAGCTATCTTCTGTGAGACGGAATCTATAGTTTTGTCTTTGTGCTATGGGTTAGGAATATTTAATAGCTTTTTGAGATATTATTAAAGAATTCTTTTTGCTATGTTTCTTATTAGGATCATAAATCATTTATGGTTAATTAACTCAATTAACCATGTGTGGACCTGTAATAGAGATATATCTTTGTATTTAGTCTGTAGCAGTTATTTAATTTTTGTTTCCTTGAGGGTTACCCTTAATACAGAATATAATATAATTTGGAGTAGTAGGATTGCAATCCCTTGAGATTTCAGTGTTTTAGAAATTTTTATAAAATTACTAAGGTGCTTGGTATATTTAGTTTCAGGGAGCTAGGTAGTTTGGTAAAACTCCTGCCAACTTGCATATTCAAACTGTATTTTGAATTAACATTCAGTTTGGGCTACCTGTACACACAAAAGTTTAGTGTGATCCAGGGATCATATATTAGCACTAGAGTGTAGCTGTGTAGAAGACAGTGAGCTTATAGAGGTATCTGATTTCCTTAAAGGAGAGTGAGCCACCCTGCAGAGAGATGCAGAAGTTTTGCTAGCCCATCTTCCAGGTAACTGTCAAAAGTTGTTGAACAGTTTTGATATGTGGTCTTTCCTCTGACAGTGCACGTTCGAAGGCTGTGGGAAGCGCTTTTCACTGGACTTCAATTTACGCACACATGTGCGAATTCATACTGGAGACAGGCCCTATGTGTGCCCCTTCGACGGCTGTAATAAGAAGTTTGCTCAGTCAACTAACCTGAAATCTCACATCTTAACACATGCTAAGGCCAAAAACAACCAGTGAAAAGAAGAGGGAAGAATGTTCTCGAACTTGAGAAGCATCTTACAGGAGTATGATTGGAAATAAATATGCCTCTCCTTTGTATATTGTTTCTAGGAAAGAATTTTTAAAAAAAAAATTGAATCCTACACACTTAAAGGACATGTTTTGATAAAGTAGTAAAAATAAAAACACAAAAAAACCATAAAACACACACAAAAAAAAAACCTTTTAAGATGACGTTGCTGAGATGCTCTATCTTGCTCTGTAGCCCAGTTTCAAGAACACGGTGTTTTGTAAAGTGCAACCCCAATAGGAGGCTACTTCATGAACTTGCATCAAAAAGACAATTCTTTATACAACAGTGCTAAAAATTGGACTTCTTTTCACATTCTTATAAATATGAAGCTCACCTGTTGCTTACAATTTTTTTAATTTTGTATTTTCCAAGTGTGCATATTGTACACTTCTTGGGGATATGCTTAGTAATGCTATGTGTGATTTTTTCCGGAGGTTGATAACTTTGCTTGCAGTAGATTTTCTTTAAAAGAATGGGCAGTTACATGCATACTTCAAAAGTATTTTCCTGTAAAAAAAAAAAGTTATATAGGTTTTGTTTGCTATCTTAATTTTGGTTGTATTCTTTGATGTTAACACATTTTGTATAATTGTATCGTATAGCTGTATTGAAATCATGTAGTATCAAATATTAGATGTGATTTAATAGTGTTAATCAATTTAAACCCATTTTAGTCACTTTTTTTGGAAAAATACTGCCAGATGCCGATGTTCCGTGTAATTTCTCTTTGCCTGTTCAGTTACAGAAAGTGGTGCTCAGTTGTAGAATATATTGTACAGGCATTGACTTTTTATTAACACCCAGTATGTACATCCCATGTAATAGAAAGGGCAACAATAAAATAGTGGTCCTAAAGGAAGAAAATGGCAGAAAATGATCTGTAAGCACAGTCTTTTTTTTTTTTTCCAGAATAATAATTCTTGAGCCTCCCAGAAATTAGAAGCTAAATAAAGCTACTCAAGTTTCC
Source organism: Bettongia penicillata ogilbyi (assembly GCA_023548195.1). Lineage (NCBI taxonomy): Eukaryota > Metazoa > Chordata > Mammalia > Diprotodontia > Potoroidae > Bettongia > Bettongia penicillata. The sequence goes on along the minus strand of JAJHZJ010000889.1, from coordinate 917,050 downwards.
TTTACTTTTGCATTCAATTACAGTGATTTGTGGTGAAAGCGGTGCCTGAAATTTACAGACCATTGTATATTTAAGATCTGCCTAAAGTCAGAATAGGTCATGGAACATCTTGGAGTAGAGATACTTGAGAGTTCTTCAATTCAGGATGGTTGTATGATGTATTTGTTCTTTCAGTACCCACCCCTACCATGGCAAAGCCACTCAGTGAAGTTGTGTTGACAGTGAACATCCCTATGTGCTTTGTCGAGGTAAGATATTCCCAGTGGCATTTGGGGGCTGCAGAGGGATTGGGCGGGGAGGAGGGTGGTGAGGCAGTACACAGAAGAGATTGGGTTACTCATTACTCCAATGAGGTTGTATATTCAAACCTTTATTTACAGCTTTGAAGTTGCCTTTTAGGTCATCAGTGAGCCTTTGAGCCTTCCCCTTAATGTGTTTGTTTCTCCCATTGAGGAATGGGCTGTTTCTAAGCCTTTGTTCCTTTTTCTGGTAGAGTCTTTCAATGCTAGTTTCCCCATTGGTACCAGTCAGAGAGTCATTGAAGAACTGGTAACCTGCATGCTTCCGAATAGACAGTGAGTGCAATTTTGCAAGGTGACTATCATTTGACTGTTACAAAATTGTACTCAGGAAATATTTTACCTCTCATGTTGTAGGTATGATTATAATCTCGGAATTTTTATTCAAGGAATAAAATTAAGTATCAGACACATTGAAAATATTTTTTACAAACTGCCACAATACAGTAAATTCCTTATCCAACAGCCAGATGCATTTTTCTATGTCAGTGCTTTTATGAGAGACTGAAACAAGTAAAGTAGCTGTTATCAGTGATTTCTTTATTGAAAAATAATTTTTAGGCTATATCAGGGTTAATTGATTCAGTCCATCTATCCCATCTCCTAAACTTTCTACATGTATTGTCCCATACAATAATCATCACTTAGACTTTCCACAGGGCCTCAGGGTCATCATAAGTGCCTTCTGAATTGTTAAGAAAGGTTAGGTTGATTTTAGTATTTTGGTGATACATAAAGAAATACCTGTGTGGACTAAATGGATTTAATTAACATTTTGCTTCATTTACAATCACTAATTGATCCAAGTCTGCTATCGTAATACTTATTTGATCATTTAAATAGTGGTGGTTATCAAATGGGTAGGCCCTATAAGGGCACATGCTAGCTAGATGATTAGTGAGAACTGGAAAGAACTTTAGAAAACTATTCCAATCCACTTATTTTACAGATGAGAAAATTGAGGCCCAAAGAGAAATGACTTCCCCAAGATCACATGGCAGATCGTCTCTTTATCTCTTAGTCCAATGTTCTCTCCTCTTTAGGGTAAGGGATAAAAATCTTAGGCAACCATCTTGGATTACTAGGTTGCATGTTTTATGCCAGGTAAAAGTTTGATGTTCACTTAATCATACCGGTGGACAAAAACCTTGGCTTCAAGTCCAGAGAGGTGTGTGTGTGTGTTAGCCCTAGTTTTGTCTTATTTACTATGTGACCTTAAGGATATCACTTCTGCTTTTTGAACTGGAATTTCCCCATCTGTAAAATAAGGAACTTGGTGTTCTAGGTTGCTTCCAGCTTTGGAGTTCTGTGTTCCACAATCCCATTCCTCAGCCTTTCGAGATGCATAAGACTTTACTGTATTTGGCAGTATGTGTAAGAAGTAAGCCCTTGGATGAATATCTAACTTAAAACTGTGTCCTGGCACACATGATACTATGCTTTGATTAGACCTGAGGCACAGAGTCCAACTTACTAATGTAATATAAAATGGTTCATACTTTCTCTGACCGTCCTAAGGCTTATTCGTGTCTGTGTGAGGTCATCAGAATTCCAACTGAGCCACTAGTTTGCTTTAATCTTAAGTCATAGTTAACATTTTCCATTCATCAGTCCATGTAATACACTGGAATCTCACCATGACTGAGACCAGGTTGCACAGAGATCCATCTGCTAATTATACTCATTAGAGCTCCTTGGAAAGGGGGTCCAAGACAGGCCCGTGTTTATATAAAGCAAATCTCTAAGGTAGACCTTGAAATTTTTCCTCTGTGCCTTGTTAACCCCTGGGCATGTCTTGAACCATCTTTTCCAACCAACCCTTCCTGTTCTCATAGCCTCCTTTCACACTGTACTCTGTTCAAATTTATCTTGTCTATATGGAAAGTATGGAATTTTTTTTTTTAAGAAGTTTCATGTGGGAATTGTTAGAAATAATATACAGCTTCTTTATAAAGGGATTACAGCAACAGTTAAAAAGTGGTCAACAACCTTAAAAAAGTAGTAGTTCTTTAACTTTTTGTTCTTGAATTGTGCTGCTTATGTTTAGATTTGTAATTTACTTAAAATACTCTGCTAAAGGGCTTTTGACACTAGATTTGAAGATTTGACTAGATTTATATGATACCCCCATCCATTTTCTTAGCTATAAACAGATATAAATGCTGCACATTTCTAGGCTGTGTAACAAACTCCAGAGGCAAGTTACATTTCATGAGATGTTTATATTCTTCAATTTCTGGTTAATTCCTGCCTTTTGGGACTACTGGGGGAATCTGTCAGTCCAGAGAATAAGCCTCTTAGAAGGTGATAAAGTTCAAATGATCAGGCCCCAAAACTTGAGAAATTTAAGAAAACCATCTGTAATTTGTCCCTGTTGCAGAATGGATAAACTGGAATGATAAGGGCCTATCCTAATTACTGCAAAAAATAAACTGGCAGGCAAGTTTTGAATGAAATGACTGTGTTGGTCTACCAAGCCTGGCTAGGTAGAGGTCCTTTCTTATTTCTTCCTGAATGTATACATAAGAATTGGATTAGCAAATTGATTTGTATGCAAATGATTCTGCTAATGTACTTTTTGGAGAACTTGTATAGAAACTCATTAAATACTAATGCCTAATATGTGCAGTATACTTGTGCTAAGCCTGCTAAGGATAGAACAATGAGTAGCTGTGCCCATGTGCCCAAAAATGTTAGTTTATTGTGAAGAATGAATGGGTACACCAGAGAATACAAATTAAAATATGAAAAGTGCCTAAGAAGAAGATAAAGAGCTACTAAATAAAATTTGGGAAAGTTCTGTTAAACTGTTAGAAAGGTTTAAGTATTTTTTTTCCTCCTCTTACTACCTTGGTATTTGTAGATGAGGTATAAGGTTATCTTCAACCCAACATGCCCTGGTCTGTGACATTCCAGGTTTATTAGGATTTGTGGAATATTTGTTACTAAGTTTGAGACATAGTCACTTTGAATACATTTCTGAATCTACAACCGATTTACTTAATCTAATTACTTAATTCCTATCCCTTTCCATGTTCTCTTGGCTCCTAGGGAACGTTGCAGTAGCCCAGTTTATATGATCTTTTGTGCAATACCTGGAAATTCCATCTCTGTTGACCCCTGTGGAGAAAGTGATTGAAACTCAGAGGCCATAAGTAAAACATTTAACAAGACCTGAGCTCCTTTTCTAAGATGCCATTTTGACCTGAGAGACTTTTTCTTATAAAATAGGCTTTCCCTTCCTGGTTCAGGCAGCAGCAGACCAACGAAAGGCTGCATGACTATGTTGCTGTCCAGACTTTTACAAAACTAATAGTGATGCACAACCTAGACTGGCCAAAAATTGAGTCTCCTCCTGCCAACACCTTCAGGATAATAAATACCTTAAACATTTAATAACTGTTAAAGCACCTGTCATGTATATACAAAGTACTGTGCTAGGTACTAGAGGGGGAGGTAGGCTATAAAAATGAAAGGGACATCTCATCTAACCCCATCTTTTTTTAATTATTGAAAGCTTTTTCTACCACTCATTTTAGATTAATAGGACAAACACCCATCATATAGATGAAAATAAAGTACAGAGAGGTGAAATGTCCTAGGTTGCATAAATAAAAAAGCTGGGATTTGAACCTAGATCCTCTTGACTCCAAATTTCTGTTCTCCACATAGGGTTTCCAGAGAGACAACTCATATGCAAATATGCATTTCTATACAAAGTATATATAATGTAGGATGAAAGGGACTATAAGTACTTAACTAGGGAGAATCATTTAGGATTGGGGGCATGTAAGAATTCCTAGGGGAGGCAGTATTTGTCACCTGTCTTTGAAAGTATAAGAAACATTCCAACAGAAGAGGCTGTGGAAAGAGTAGCATTAGCCAAGCTGTAAGAGAGATGAGGAAGTGCTACAATAGGCAGAAGAGATCTTGTGGTTTCATTTTGGCAGAAGAGCACACAGGGAAAGGAGTGCTATGGAATGAGGTAGGAGGGGTAAAGAGCACCAGAGAGTGGATATGGAGGGCTCTCTGTGCTGTACTGTTATCTCTAGACATTTATTAGGTGACAGGAAGCCATTAAGGGGCAACATGACTAGGTTTTTGCTTAAGGAAGGGGGCAACAAAAGAAAGATGGTTGAGAGGGGAAAGGATGGGCATGTAAAGACCATGCTAGACTATTTCAGTGTTGGAAATGTGAGGTGACAATCCTTCCCACTGTGTGAAGGGAAGTTAGAATGGAAACACTAGGTCCTTGTGTAGTTTTGTAGAGAATGGAAACAGTGTACTAGATTCAGCAACTATCTGACTGTTGAATTGTTTTGTTTTTAAAGAGGCCTGAGCTTAGCCTTTAAGGGTCTTTAATGTCAGTTACCTCAAAGTACAACAGAATTTCTTAGTAAGGGGATTCAGTTCAGCAAACCTCAGGCATGCAAAGCTTATTGGAAGGTATCTTGCATCTGGAGGTGAAAGGCCTAGATTCAAAACCTGACTTTAGCTGCCCTGACCTTATGTATCAAATCTGGAGGTAGTAAATTGTTAAATTCTTAGGTTTCTCTTGAATCTGATAGATTTCACGTATAATTCTCTATATAGACTATCCCTGAGTATGTCATAATACCTCAAATATCTGAAAGGAACAAAATAAGTATCCAGTAACGAATGCCTCAGAACATCGGTGATTTCAGCTGTGCAGTGGCAAGTATTGTATGAAAAAGAGCATGGACCTCAGCTAGGCTAAGAAGATTTGTGAATCCTAGTTCCACCACTTACTAACTATGTGACATCAGACAAACTTTCTTCTTTGTAAAATGAGGATGTTTGCACAACCTACCTCACAGGGTTGTTGTGAGGAAAGTGCTTTGTAAACCTTAAAACTGTAATGGCAATGAGTTGTTATCCCTGTGGGTACTCCTTCCACACATGCAGATCAAGTAACAGCAGGTCTTTGGGAGCTGCTGTGACCAAAACATTAATCATCTATTGGCAAAACCTGGTGATAAGAATGCACTTAGCTAGGCTGTTCCTCAGACAACAAACACAGGTTCTGAAAATAACAAAAAAAACCTGTGCCATGATAAAGTATTAGGAGAGGACTTAACTTTAGTGAAAGACTTAAAATTAATTGCATAAAATTATCATAGTAAGTAATATATACATGCTATAGGGAGTTTGAGGTTTGGGGTTTTTTTTGGTGGGGTTAGATTTTTGTTTGGAGGGATTTGAGGGGGATATTTCTTTTTTTACATTTACTACTTAAGAGTTTTTGGATCACATGTAATTTATCCTATTAAGAGAATCATAGAAAATAATAAAACTTGAGAGAACTCAATCTGGTTTCATACATGTCCAAACTGACAATTTCAGAAAACAATTTTTGTCTGGATCCAATGTAGCAGTTCTTTGTCGTTGTTTTATAACTTAACGATATGCAAATAACAAAGTGTAGTTGCATGTCTAATTACCTTGAAGCTTTAAGTCATTGAAATTCCAAACCAGAAAAAAAGTGACTGACTTTTTTTTCCCACAGCCTAAGAAGTTTCTCCTATGTTGACTACATTTCATTCTGTATAGAAGAAGTTACAGGTCAAATCTGTAAAAGACAGCATTTGAATGTTGAGTAGGATCTTCATTAATTTCTATTGGATGACATTTTGTGAGTGCCACATGATGTGTCAGGATCAAGGAATGCACTTTTTTCGTTACTGAAGGAAGGGTAACTACTGAATCATTCAACTGAAGTTTTCTTCGAAATCTGGAGGCTTTTATCACCTGGAAATAGTAATGGTTTGATTAGTTAAACCAGGTCATGGAAAAATGGCATTTTTATCCACTTTCTGGTGACTACTACAGGCCACAATTCAAGGACTTGAGCGGTGCATCTCCTGTGCATTTTTCCTTTAAGCCATTTCTGGAATTTTCCTTGGTTTGTCATTAGCTCATAGATTGTAGCTGCAGAAATACTATATTTGAAACATCTGCATCAAGCATTCAGATGACTTTGCATCAAGAGAAGCATTTAGCTATGACTCAGTTTTAAGCATCAAGCATGTATAACCTGGCCCTATAAAAGTACAATAAAGAAAGAATGTTAAGATTTTTAAGGCCTGTAATTCTCATTTGTTCTTTAACCATCTAATCAAACTATTCATTTTCTTATTCAAATACATTTATTGATGTAGATCCAAGTGCTAGAAGGGACCTTGGACAACTTAAGAGCTGGAATTTCATCATAGAACCTTTCCTGGAAGGTGGTCATTCAGCTTCTGGTTGAAGGCCTCCAGGGATGGGCAACTCCCATTATTTCACTCAATTTTTAGAAAGCTGTAAAGAGTTTCCCCTAATGTGAAAAGATCTGCCTGCACAATTTAAAGAATAATGGATTTAGGGACACACTGGACCCTAGAGTTAATTTCATCTACTTCCTTACCCTGGAGTCAGAAAGATCTGATTCAAGTTCAGCCTCCAACTATATCATCTGTAAAATGGGAATAATAACAGCACCTACCTCCCATTGTCTTGAGGATAAAATGAGGTAATATTTGTAAAACTGTAAAGCTCTGTGAAAACTAATACATGCTGCTTATTACTATTGTTGATATTTTGCAGATAAGGAAACTGACCTAGAGATTCAGTGACTTATCCAAGGTCCCAAGTAAATTTAGTAAGTAGGAGAGCCACAACTTGAATCCAAATCCGTTGCCTATTACACTTGTTTCTTCCAAACCTGTTACCCTGCAGTTGTCTAGACTGGTTCCCTAACCTTAGTTTAAGGTGTCTGTTCTTTATGTGCCTAGGCAAAGAAACTCTACCCCAGTATCCTTTATTGGTAATCAACGAATTCTTCCTTTGTGGCCAACCAAAACTTAACTTTCCTGCTGAGTCTTGAGTTCAAAGGAAAAGTCATTTATTCTAAAGATGTTATAGCTTCACTTGTATGTAGCTGTCCCTATAATCTAGGATCACATGATAAAGAATGAGGGTTTTTGTTGGTCTGCAAGCTCAGTATGAGTCAATAGTAATATGACAGCTGAGGAAGCTAAGGCAGTAAGACTGCATTAAGAGAGGTGTTCAGAATCTAAAGAACCGGTTGTGGCTCTACAGAATCTGCTCTGGTTCAACTACCATCTCCTGGAGTTTAACACTTGGTTTGGGGTGTTTTAGGAACAGCATTACTAAGTTGGAGAATCTCTTAGAGGAAGGCAACCAGGATGGTAGAGATACTGATGTTCATGCCATCTAGACTTGAAGATGTTTATTAGTCTTGGCAAGTAAGAGTTGATGAAGGATATGACATCCATCTTTAAGTATTTAAAGCACTATCCATGCAGAAGAACCCACAGAAGTGTTGTGCTTGGCCCTTGAGGGAAAAACTAAGAAGCAAAGAGTAGCAATGAATTGCAGGGACAAATTTGGGCTTGATATAGGAATAGTTTCCTAAAAAATAGGGCTGTCCAAAAGTGGAGCAGGTAGCTATTTCCCCCGAAAGGAAGATTTTAGGAAAATGCTGGATAACCAATAGTCAAATATTCATTAAGCACCTACTATATGCCACACGGTGAGGATTTATTCAGTTGTTTTGAGTCATCTGACTTCATGACCCCATTTGGGTGTTTTGGGGTTTTTTTGCAAAGATACTGGAGTGGTTTACCATTTTCTTCTCCAGCTCATTTAGTAGGTGAGGAAAGTAAGGCAAACAGGATTAAATGACTTACCCTGGGTCACACAATAAGTGAGGCCAGATTTGAACTCAGAAAGATGAGTTTTCCTACAATACCTATTTACCCCATGTACTATGGATACAAATACTTTTTTGAGCACCCCTTCCCTCAAGGAGCTTATAATCCAATGGAAAACAAAAAGAAAGCTTAAAAGAGAGGAAAGCATGGTGGTGAGGTCAGAGATGTCCCAGCAAAGTGCAACCAAATGAGAAATGAGTTTTGAGCCAAGTTCCCTCCTTAAATGGAGATTTTGCCCTTCAGTGTGACATGAAGGGGATAGTGATAAGTTGTACAAAGCTAATGACGTCTTAGGGGATGATGAGGTTTTTCCAATAATAAGCTTTCCTGAGTCATAGTGGGAAAGACATGTCCCATATTAGGCAGCCAGGTGAGAAATGACCACTTAAGCATGTTGTAGAGTCAATCATAGATCAGATATGAATTGAATTCAATGGTTGAAATCTCTGAGGTTCCCTTCCTCAACCTCTGAAATTCTGACATTTCATAGCTGTTCCAACAAAATCAATTTCTCCAGGAGAAATTGAGAAAAATGTTTTGTAATTATGTGTAAAATACCAAAATGATAATCCTGTTTAATAATTGCTGCTCCTTGATCTATATCTTTCCTTATTTTAATGGACGCATCAGGTAAGAAAGGACTACTGAGGTGGCAAATATTATAGATCATAAGTAGCGCTGTGGATCTTTGATGAATGAAAGTCCTGGTGGTGTTGCCTAGCAAGGACAAAGTTATTTTTAAACATAATTAGGGTGCATATTTGGATTATTTTTATTGAAGGAATATATAGCCATACCACTTTAGTCTTATCTCTAGGAATACAGAGGCATGATCTCTAGCCTGGAATTTGTTGCCATTGTTCAGTCATTTCATATGTGTCTGACTTTACATGGCCCCATTTGGGGTTCTCTTAGCAAAGATACTGGAGTGATCTACATTCCCTTCTCCAGCTTATTTGACAGATGAGGAAACTGAGGCAAACAGGGTGAAGTGACAGCGCAGGGACATATAGCTGAGTCTGAAGATGAGTTTGAACTCAGGAAGATGTTTTCCTGACTCGAGACCCAGTGCTCTACTCACTGTGCCACCTAGCTGCCCAGCTCTGCCCCTACCATAGTGTGTGGCCCTGGGCAAATCATTCCCCTTCTTTGAGTTTCCATTAACTAATCATGTATAGGTTAATCTCTTATGTTTGTATGATACTTTATAGTTTATCTCATTTGATCTTGAAGAAAGACAGGGCAGGAATTATTAACCCCAAATTACACAGAAAGTGTAATCAGTGAATACTTGAACCCAAAGGTCCCTTTCAGCTGTAACAACCTGGTATAACTTGGGAGTCAGGAATCCTTCTGTTGGGTTCAGTTTCCTGTGTACAGTGATGAAGTCAGTCAAGATGATCATTAAGGTCCAAGGTAGTTTTAAATCCTATGATTATATGCTCTGAGATTCTAAGGTCCCTTATTCATAAAATTTTGTTCCTTGCATGTATTGAATAAATACTAAATCCATCTAGCTAGGCATGCATCCCATAGGCCATGGTTCTAATGGCCTTTGCCGCTGGAACAGTCTGAAATTGAAATGAAAAGTATTGCCAGGCGTGGTAGTGTGGGCCTGTAGTCCCTGTTAGGGGGGGAATTTCTTGAGTTCAGCAGCTGCAGTAGGGCAAAAGCAGATCAGGTATCCATATTAAGTCCTGCACCAACAAGGTGGGCTCCTGGCAGAATGGTGTAATCACTAAGCTGTTTTCAGAATGAACTGGTTAGCAGGTTAAAGATTGCATGTCAATTAACAATGGGATCAGATCTTAAAAGGATGTTTGAACTTACAGCCTGGGAGACATAGGGAGATCCCTTCTCCAAAAAGAGTAAGTAAATGAAATATTTAAAGTCACCATTGTAATACATTGAAGAATGAGTTGACTTCAGTTAGTTACTTTGAAATCTTTAGACAGTTTTAGGAGTTGCCAGTTTTGCTAAAAACAAACTCCCTAGGGATTTGGCACTGAAAATTCTGGCCCTTGATTAACATTAAAATCATACAATATTTGGATTTTTTTTTTAAGTATTTCCCTCCTTTATTAGCACTGGAGGACAGTCTTATGTGCTATAAACCTTCAGGATGTTTTTATTTGGGTTTGAGTACTAATGAGTAAAGAGAATCCATATTTACTGAGAGGGTTGGCTTCCCATGTCCAGAAATTTCAAGCTGCCAGAATTTGAAAGGAAGCCCATCTTCCAAAAGAAGAATAATGTCGATATTTCTGTGGCAACGTTGGCCAGAGCCATAACTAGAAATTTCTTTTTTTTAATTATGTACTTATTTAGGTTTTCAGCATTCACTTTACTAGAATTTTTAGTTCCAAATTTTTTTTCTCCCTCCCTCCTTCCTCTTCTCCCTCCTTCCCAAGATAGCAAGCGCTCTGATATAGGCTATACATATAGCACAATCACATTAAACATATTTCCACATGTAACTAGGAATTTCTAACTCTTAGAGCAAATTCAACACCTGCATTGTTGTTGATCATGTATAATCACATCCTGGATTCCCAGATTAGTCAATACAACTCAGTTTTCCCTGCTGAAGGGCAGTCATGTTGATAGGATAGTATGGGAAAGTGGGCCCAGAGAAAGTGACTTTGACAGCAACAGGATATTCAGGGATGGTGGCCCAAGGCCAGGTAAAATGGAGGAGGGCAGGAAGGGCATTCTCTAGTCTTCCAAGGTTTGTCAAAGGCCCAGTCAATCACCTAGTGCTAATTATGACTCTGATGACAACTTCAAAGGCTGTACAAAAAACTACGGACACCATGATTTCATAATACGTTAGCTGCTTCCTAACAGTGACGTGATGGACTCAATGCGGGAAGGCACATTATTTTGACTTGGCCAAAATGGAAATTTGTGTTGCTTAACTGTACCTATACCCACACCCTCTTCCAGCTCTCCCAGCCCTCAGGGAGGGGAGGAAGAGGAAGGCAGGAAAAAAAAATAAAACTTGGCGATTTAAGACATAAATAATTTAAAAGCAAGTAAGTCAAACTATTAAAAAAAAGCTATGGTGCTTTCTGGCCCACTAAACTTAGTGCCCAGCACCTAATAAGCGCTTAGTAAATGTTAATTGATTGATTATAGGGGTCAAAAGAACTTTTTGCTCTTTCTGTAATTCCTGAAGGGTAGATGGAACTCTATAAATAAAATTAAGTCCATAAACTCGAGTCAAAAAGGAATATATTATACTTTTAGCCTAGGTACCACAAGATATCAAGGGGTATTATTAGCTTTCCCAACTAAAGTGAATGCATTTTTATCCAAATATTCCAATGTACTATGGGTTTTCCCAACAGCCTCTACTTCTAATCTGTGTGAATAGATTCTTTCCTGGTTTCTTTGTTAAGCAAGAAAAAACAAGACCATAAATTTAGGGAGAGAAAATGACCCTAGAAGTCACCTAAAGGTATCTGGCACCTTTATTTTACTAGAGGAGTAAAGTTCAGAAAGAAAGTAATTTTCCCAAGGCCATAAACCTGGAAAGAGGCAAGAATCAGATGCAGGTCCAGGATTCGTTTCAGTCTTCCTCTTTGTGTAAATGTTGGCCTTTTCTCTTTTCTGAAGTCACCCTTATTCTGTCCTCTCAACATCCTCAAATCCAAGGAGCCTTCCCTTGAAATGGAGAAAAACCTAAGGAAAACCAGTAGATACAGAAACTGCATCCCATTCCCTTTCTATTAGGGCACTTAAATTTTTCTCCCTCACAAGTGAAGTCCCACACCCTCACTTAGATTGACACTGAACCTTCTTAACAAGACCAATCCCTGGTATGTACTCTTGACCTCGTCCTCTCCTACTTCCCCAGAATTGCTCCCAAAGTCCTTCCCCATCTTCTTTAATCTTCCATCTCTCCATGTGTACTGGTTCTGCCCTGCTGCCAACAGTCAAAAACATCAAAACCCAGGCTCCCTGCAGGCTATGACCCTTTGACTCTGCTTCCTTTCACAATCAAATTCCTTTAAAAAAAGAAAGTTCTATATTTATTGACTGCACTTTTCACTCTTTTCTAAACTTTCTGCAATCTTCATCATTCAACTGAAACTACTCCACAAAGTTACCAGTAACCTCTTAATAAATGTAAGGCCTCTTCTCAATCCTCTTCTTTATCTCTACATCATTTGACACTTTGGACTATCTTTTCCTGGTTATTCACTTCTCTCATGTTTTTCTGACTATTCTTTCTTGGTTCTCCCAACTTTTCTGACTGCTCCTTCTTGGTCTCTTTCTGATCATGATCCATGTTATATCCCCTAACTACAGGTGTACCCAAGTGTTTCTCCACCCTCTTTTCTCTCTTCTGCGCTGTCTCTGTCTCTCTGTCTCTCTCTCTCTCTTTCTCTCTCTGTCTGCCTCTCCCTTTCTCTGTCTCTCTCTTTCCCCCTCGGTTTATTGAGTATTTCGAATTGAATGTCCCATCAAATTCAGCAAGTCCAAAACAACTCATCAAGTTTCCCCACAAATTCACTCCCCATCCAAACTTCTCTTTTTCTATCAAGGGTAACACATCCTTCCAGTAACACAAGTTCACCATCACAATGTTGTCTTTGATTTCACTGACTTCCTCACCCTATCTAATCTTGTCATTTCTACTTCCACAAGATCTCAGATATCACCTCTTCTACTCACACAGCCACCATCCTGATTGAACCCCTTATAACTTTTCACCTGAACTACTGCAGTAGCCTCCTAATTGGGATCTTTGCCTCAAGTCTCTCCTGCCTCCAATCTGACAGTGACCATGTCATCCCTCTGTTCAATAAACTCCAGTGGCTCCCCTTACAAACTCCAACATCAGATATAAATTCATCAAACAAGCTTGCTTAGTGGAGGACGTTGTTGATTATATTCTTTGCATATTGAAATTTTCATGTTGGTGTTTGTCAAATTCAGAAAAACACAAAAATTATTAAAAATTAAAGTTATACATATATTACATATACATATAAATTACAGATATTACAAATATCCATTGTAACAAATGTGTACAAATATACCCATTTGTATATATCCTCCATATGGCATTCAAAACTCTTCAAGCCTGTCCCCACCCATGCTACCTTTCCAACATCATTCTCACTCTACAATCCAGACAAAATGAACATCTTACTGTTCTCAATACGCATCCCTCCTCTGATCTCTGCACTTTTAGAGTTTTCCTCTATACCCAGACTGTACTTCTCTTCCACCTCCATGGTTTCTAAGACAACTCAAGAGCCTCCTTATGTATAAGATTTTCCTGGTCCTTCCTGGCTATTATTTTGAATCTGTTCTGTAGCTGTACTTTTGTTTTTGCATGTCCAATGCCTTGTACAGTACCAGGCACCTAGTAGGCACTTAATAAATGCTTGTTAATTAAAAGTTTTGTAATAAATGTTGTTTGTTGTGGATCTTTGTATCTTTCTTTAATTTCCTTGGAATATGTGTTCAATAGTATTGTAGCCCACTGCGGCAAAGGGCATTGTTCATTCTATGACACAATACTTCTAGGAGAAATGTGGTAGGGTAAGAAAAAAACCGCCGGATGGACTTAGGTGTCTTGGGTTGTAATTTCAGCTCAGAAACTACCCCTTTCTTACTGTAGTTCAGTCTTGTTAGACTCTCCATGACCCCATTTGAGGTTTTCTTGGCAAAGATGTTAGAATGGGTTGCCATTTCCTTTCCTGCCTCATTTTACAGATAAGGACACTGAGGTGAAGTGACTTGCCCAGGGTCACACAACTAGTCTAAGACCTGATTTGAACTCAAATCTCCCTTACTCTAAACAGTTCTCTACCCACTGCACCACCTTGCTGCCACTTTCTAAGCCTCAATTCTTTTATCAGAAGAGTTCTGGTCTGTGACGGTGTTTTTCAATTAATTACCAATATTTCAATCCGGAAAGCTCATTAAAATAAAAAGGTTTTGTTGATTTATTTTTATCATTTCCTTCTTATTTCCCTACCCCATCACGTTGTATTCTGTATTGTAATAAAGAAAAGTATTAAGACCAGCAGACACAGCAACTTGATCTGATTGTATATGCCACATGTCACGTCCGTGATCTACCATATCATTACTGAAAGGAGGACATGAACGTCATCATGAACTGGCTTATTTTAGGTTGGTTTATTTTTTTGTCTTTGTATCCCTCAGTGCCGAGCGCAATGTTTGTTGATTGATCATCGGTTCTCCGGGGCTAAGATGGGTCATTATATTTAATCAGAGTGCCTTTAAACTGTTGTTATTACTTGCATTGTTATAGGCATTTTGTCTGCCTGCTTAATTCTGCGTTAGTTCTTTCTGTGTTTCTTTAAATTCCTCATATTTATCACTTCTTACAATGCAATACTATTCCATTAAGTTCACTTAGCACAACTTGTGCAGAAGCACCCGTTTGGTTTCCAGGTTTTCACTACCACAAAAGGTGCCATTATCAATCTGTGAAAGGAAGGAGAGAAGGGAATGAGCATTTCTATAATACTGTACCTCCTATGTGCCAGGTACTAAGCTAAGGGCTCTACAAATGGTATCTCATTTGACCCTCATAATAACAACCCTAAGAGGTAGGTACTCTTATAATTCCCATTTTATAGCTCAGGAAACTGAGGCAAACAGCAGTTAAATGACTTGTTCAGGGTCTCATAGCAAGTAAGACTGTATGGGTTGATTTGAACTCAAGTCTTCCTGACTCTAGGTCTAGCTCTTTCTATCTAGTATACCATCTAGGCTCCCCTAACTATGAATATTTCCCTATGTGGGATCTCTCTTTTTTTCTTGGATTTCCTTAGCATATATCTCCCCGTCAAAGTTCATTGCTAAGACAAAAGTGCCTTTGTATAAGAATTATGTGACCTACTACTGCATACTGAAAGAAATAGGTCTGTTTATGTGGCTTGTTTAAAGGAAGGCTTACAAGGGAAGAACATGTATCTTAATTGGAGACAGCCAAAGGAAACAAGAGGCAGAGACAAAAACAAGGACAGGCCACTAGGGCAGATCCCTGCTAAGGCCAGATTAATAAATACTTTCAATCTAGGACAGCCCTACAGCCTTCCCAAAATGGGACTAAACCCTACAAACTAGGAAAGTCCCCTGACCTTCCGGTCACTGAGACAAGGACCAGTGCCTCCAAAGCAGAACTGAGAAGGAAGGGATAGGGAAGGGCTACAATCAGAGTGCCCTAGAAATGATGGTCTTCAAGTCCTGGTGGGAAAGGGGTGTCCACGATATGCCAGGACTTCTTACTCCGTACTTCAAGGCAACTCAGGTGTCATGGCAGCTTCACTGATCACAAAGGATTAAAGACAGAATCAGGATTGCTCCATCTAGGTAGATACCTAGTGATTGATATACTTTTAATAAACTCTGTGGTTAAATTAGAAGGCGCATGCCCTTATCCTGAAAAAAATCACTTGATCCTTCTATCCCCACTAACTATATTGTTCTATATCTCTTCCGTCCTTCATAGGTAAGTTCAAAAAGACTTCTGACATCTCACTGAAACTACGGTCTCCAGAGTTACCAGTGATCTTGTAGTTGCTATACCCAATGTCCTTTCTCAGTCCTCATTCTCCTTGACCTCTCGGCAGCCTTTGACGTTGTTCATCACTCTCTCCTCCTTGACATTCTCTTCACACTAGGTTTTCAGGACATCACTTTCTCTATGACCACTTATTCTTTGATTTTCTGGAATCTCTTTCAGATCTCACCCTCTAGTCATAGGAGTCTTTCAGGCTTCTGTCGTAGATCGTCTTCTCCCTCTATACTACTTCACTTGGAGATCTCATCAGCATCTGTACGTTGATGATCTCCAAATCTACTTATCCTGCCCCAATCTCTAATCTCATGTCTCCAACTGCCTTTCAGACATCTTGAATTGGATATTTTACGCTCAGTATGTCCAAAACAGAACTCATTATCTTTCCCCTGAAACTTTCTCTTACTGTAGAGGGCTACACCATCCTCCCAGTTCCTCAGACTTGAATCCTAGGAATCATCACTATCTCTCACACACCCAGCCCTTACCACATCCAAACTGGTGCCAAGGCCTGTCCATTTCACCTTTGCCACATCTCTCAGATATGTTCCCTTCTCTTCCCTGACACTGCCAACACTGGTGCAGGCCCTCATTACCTCAGACTTGTTTTGTTGCAATAGTCTGCTGGTGGATATGTCTGTTTCAAGACTCTCCCATTCCAATCCATCCTCCATTTCAGCCACTAAAGTCATTTTCCTAAAGCACAGGTCTCAGCATATCATCTCCCCTACTCAGAAAATTCTAGTGGCTCCCTGTTGCCTCCAGGATCAAATATAAAATACTCTATTTGGTATTGAGAGCCCTTCAAAGCCTGGTTCCCCCCCCAAGCCCTGTCCCCAACTTTTTACACTTTACTCCCCCATATTGGTCCCTTGACACTCCAGATTTTGGCTCTAGGCATTTTCCCTGGCCTGGAATTTGTTCCATTAAGTCCTAACTAAAATCTCATCTTTTACTGGAAACCTCCAGCCCCTCCTAATTCTAGTCCCATTAGTTATTTCTTACTTATCCTGTATAGAACTTGATTTATATTAATTTGTTTGCATATTATCTGCCTAATTAAGATTGTGAGCTCCTTAGAACTATCTTTTGCCTCTTTTATATCCCCAGAGCTTATCACTGTGTCTAGCACACAGTACTCAAGCTTAATAAATGTTTAGTGATTGATTATCTCTCCAAAGCTTCTACCTATTGAGTTCTCTGGAGCCTATCTTAAATCTTCCTTAGAGGCAGCTAGGTGGTACAGAGGTTAGAGTATTGGGTTTAGAATCAAGGAGACCTGAATTCAAATTCAGCCTCACACACTTACTAGCTGTAAGTTAACCTCTGCCTCAGTTTCTTCAGCTGTAAAATGGGAGTTATTAATAGCACCTACCTGCCAGGGATGTTGTAAGGATTGAGTTTAGCCTACACAGAAGGAGCTTAATACACGCTTACTTCTTTCTTTCCCATCAGGAAATTGATAGGCTGATTGGAGAACACCACATTCTCCATGTTCAAAAGAGTGACACAAAAAATGATACAAGGTAGAAAGTGATAAAGGCAAAGAAAGGAATCCAAGGCCCAGAAAGAGGAAGTGATTTGTCCATATTCATTTGGGCGATAGCCATGTACTTTCTATTATACTACATTGCTCTGCCATGCACCGAAAGGGGGTGGACTGGGGCAAGGAGGTTAAAGACTTAAGCTGAACATCTCTAGCTTTCCCCCTTATAACCTTTTACAGATAAGATACCTACAGAAGAAATGTGGGCTATTAATACTGTCAGCTCCTAGGTCTTGATTCCTCTGGCTCACTTTTTTTTTCTGGTTGAGGCTGTGATCTATAAATGGTTAGGCAGGTGGTTTTACTTATTTTATGCACTCAGAAATGTTTCTTATGAACTTCTGTGGGAAAAGGGAAGAGGTAGCCCAACAGGAGCAGAGAGTTTTGGTAGGAAGCAACAGAGAGACAAATTTGGCAGATGAAATTAGATTTATTTTACTTGGTCCTAGAGGGCAAAACTAGAAACAACGGGAGGGTGTTACAAGACCTATTTACATCACATACCATCCCAACAATTACTTGTCAGTGATCCCACAACCAGGAAGGGCAGAGCCGTGATTAAAACCTAAGTTTCTCCACTTCTGGGGATGATAGTGAGCTTCCTAGAGCACTTTGGACATCTAAACAGGTTGGATGACTTCTCGTATTGATTTGATTAAAGAGCTGAAGTCTTTCAAAGTTGTTTACCCTCATGATGTTGTTACTGTATAATTGTTTGCCTGGTTCTGCTCACTTCATGTTGTATCAATAAGAGTTTTCCTAGATTTTTCCAAACTCATGCCTTTCATTTCTTCTAGCAAAGGATTCCATTCTATTCATATATTATAACTTATTCAGTCATTGGTTACTTAGTTGATAGACACCCCCTTAGCTTCTGGGTCTTTGCTGCTAGAAAAAGAACTGCTATAAATACTTTATTATATACACATGGGTCCTCTTCCTCTTTCTTTGAGCTCTAGGCCTAGAAGTATTGGTGGGTCAAAGTATGCAACTCTGGTGGGTCAAAACAGCAGCAACAAATAGATGTTAGGGAAGAACCTCAGTATTACTTTAATATCTATTTCTCTATTGTCAGTGACTTGGAGTGTTTCATATGCTTTTTGATAGCTTGGATGGTCTACCTTTGAGAACTATCTAATCAAATCTTTGACCATTTATCAATGCGGGAACAGCTTTTTTTAAAAATTAGTTTTCAGTTTTCTACAATCACTTCCATAAATCTTAGATTTTCTCCCCCTCTCTCTTCCCTTTTTTCTCTCCCCACTCCCTCCCCAAGATGGTATGCAATCCTGTATGGGTTCTACACATACATTCTTATTAAATATATTTTCACCTTAGTCATGTTGCATGGAAGAATTAAAATGAATGGAAGAAACCATGAAAAAAAGCCCCAAACAAAACATAACACAAGAGAAAATTGTCTGCTTCATTCTGCGATCCAATTCCATAGTTCGTTCTCTGGATGTGGAGGACATTTTGCCTCAAGAGTCCTTTGGGAATTTTTTAGGTCCTTGCATTGCTGTGAAGGGCTAAGTCTACCAGAAAAATTCCTTGCACACTGTGGTTGTTGCTGTGTACAAAGTTTTCCTGGTTCTGCTCCTTTCACTCAGCATCAGTTCATATAAGTCTTTCCAGGCCTCTCTGAAGTCTTCTTGATCATCATTTCTTATGTTGCAATAGTACTCCATTACATTCATATGCCACAATTTATCCAGCCATTCCCCAATTGATGGGCATCCCCTTGATTTCCAGTTTTTGGCCACCACAAAGAGAGCTGCTATAAATATTTTCGTACATGTGGGACCCTTTTCCATTTTTATGATCCCTTTGGGATACAGTCCTAGAAGTGACATTGCTGGGTCAGAGGGTATGCATATTTTTGTAGCCCTTTGTGCATAGTTCCAAATGCTCTCCAGAGTAGTTGGATCAATTCACAGGTCCAGCAACAATGAATTAATGTTCCAACTCTCCCATATCTTCTCTAGCATTTATCAGCTTCCTGCTTTGTCATTTTTGCCAATCTGAGGGGTGTGATGCGGTACCTCAGAGTTGTTTTGATTTGCATCTCTCTAATCAATAGTGATTTAGAGCATTTTTTCATATGACCATATGACATAGATAGCTTTAATTTCTTCCTCTGAAAACTGCCTGTTCATATCCTTTGACCATTTATCAGTGGGACAATATCTTATACCTATAAATTTGCATCAATTCTGTATATCATATGATCATTTCTCAGAGATATTGTATAGAGTTTTGCTGTTGTTCAGTCACTTCCAACACTTTGTGACCCCATTTGGGATTTTCTTGGAGGAGAAACTGGAGTGTTTTGCTATTTTCTTCTCCAGCTCACTTTACAGATGAGGAAAGTGAGGCACACAGGGTAAAGCACCTTGCCCAGGGTCACACAACTAAAAGTGTCTGAGGTCAGATTTCAAGTCAGTGAAACTCATCTGACTTAAGGCCCAGTGCCCTGTCCACTTCACTTCATACTAAGTCACCACTTAGATGTCCTTCTTTAGGTCTAGATCTTTACAGATCTAGCAAATCTTTACAGATAAAATCTACCCCAAGCCCTTCAGTTATTGTCTTTTGCTTTAAAACCAAAACAATGGTCATCTAGCTCAAATCCCTTCCACCCCTGTGTCCCGTTAAATTTCCAGAACCATCTCAGAGAGCTATAAGGAAAACATCTTGTAACCAGAATGCACCAAACAAATGTGAATTACTTAGTCTGGATATATGCTCACACTGAACAATCATTAATCAATCCTCTTTAGCAGGGGAAAATCATATGAAAAGTCATGCCAGTAATAAGTGTGGTAGTCCGGACTCCATCTCAGCTTGTCTGCTCTAGCTGTGTTCTGTGCTTGTAGTATTTTCTTTCCTTCTTGCCATGTATTGGAATCTCTGATTTCCTGACTCTTTGCTCCAGCACCGCCCTGTGCCAGTCTCTCTTGATCCCTTTAGCAGCTAATGTCTTCCCTCTATAAGGTCACCTTGAATCCACTTTGTACATCTCTGTATCGTGTGTATGCTATCTTCCTCATTCTGGAGGAAGATACTCTGGAGGCTGTTTCATTTCTGGATCCCCAGCACTTAGCTCATAGTAAGCATTTACTACCTGTGCCCTGGCACTTAATAAGCATTTAATAACTGCTTGAGATTGATTGTTCAATGTGCCTGAAAATCCAGTGCTTTTTAACCCATCTAATTACTGACATAGGTGATTTGGCCAGGCTTCTTTGAGTGGTGGTTGATTTTTTTTAGGAAGCAGGTAGAACAGATCAGCAATGGAAAGCCATGAATCTGCCAGTCTTCTTCCTTGGCTGACTTCAGTATTCCCCACACCTTTTTGTAGTAGTAGCTAGGATTTATGTAGCACTTTAAGATTTGTGAAGTTACAAATATCTCATTAGATCAGGAGGGAAGAGCTCTTATCTCCATTTTTTCTTGTTCAGCTGTTTCAGTCCTGCCCCACTCCCATTTGGGGTCCTCTTGTCAAAGATACTGGAGTGGTTGGCCATTTCCTTCCCCAGCTCATTTTACAGATGAGGATGCTGAGGAAATAGGGTTGTGACTTTCTCAGAGTCACACAGCTAGTGTCTGTAGTCAGATTTGAACTGAGGGCTTCTTGACTCCAGAGCTGAAGCTCTATCCACTGTGCTACCTAGCTGCCCATCTCCATTTTATAGATGAGGAAACTGAAGCTGACAGAGATTACATGACTTACCCTAGGTCACAAAATGAAGGAAGAACTTGGCTAGATTTGAACTCTGGTCTTTCTGACTCCAAGTTCAGCACTTGAAACCTAGCTGATTCCTACCTCCATTTTTGTCATTCTTGCACCCCACTACAGTGGCTACTTCAGTTCAGATACCAGGAACAGCATATATCTCTCTTTTCTCTTGACCCAAGAGTACTCAGAGGTAGCAGCAGCTACCTGTTAGAAATCAACCACACTGCAGTCAGTCAATACTCTGAAGCCTAGATGTAACACTAAGCTGTATAAACTTGGGGAGCCTGCTTCAGTTCTCCTGGAGCTTGTTTCATATGTAAAAGGATAATTGCATCCTATTCATGGGGTTGTTATTATTAGGAGGGAGCTTAATGAATCTTTGGGGGATCAATACTATCTGAGCAATGATTGTGACTATTCTTTGAGGGCCAGACTTCTCAGAGCTAAGTGAGTGTCAGAAGTGAGTGTGAGAGGTTCAGGATTGAGCTGAAGCCTCAGTCCCTGGTACTCCAGGCAGTTTGCCCTTTCTAAATATTAGATTTGGGGATACCAATTGTAACCACAGTTTACTCTTAGTTTTCTTTTATCACTGCTCCTAACACAGGACCCCTTAAGTGGCATGAATCTTTGTCCCAAGAACATTTTCAGGGCCAAAGTCCCTCAGAATCAAATCTCTTCCTTTTTTACAAGGGAGAGTTTTTAGCCCACCTTCCTGCAGGCCTCACCCCTTGGGTGGGCTGATACTGTGTCCCGTTAAATTTCCAGAACCATCTCAGAGAGCTATAAGGAAAACATCTTGTAACCAGAATGCACCAAACAAATGTGAATTACTTAGTCTGGATATATGCTCACACTGAACAATCATTAAACACTTATTCCCTGTGGCGTGTCCACTACATGAGAAATATGGATTAAGATTAAGTTTGAACTCCCAAGTGGTTTTAAATTTAGTAAGGTAGAGTAAGTTTCAGAAGTAACCACAATATAGTGTGGTGTGTACCAAGCAGGGGGCCAAGGATTCACAAAGGCTATGCAGGCCAACTCCATGATAGGGACAGAAAGATGGATTAAACCAGATCTTCAAGGACAATTCAATTCAATGAACCTCGAATGAGCTTAGTTTAGTTTTCAACGTTCACTTTCATAAGCTTTTGAGTTTTCAATTTTCACCACTTTTTCTTGGCATGCAATCTGATATACATTCTTATTAGACATATAAAAAATTCCTTTTTACATATAAGAAACATTTTTCTGGGCATAAGAGCAGGGAGGAATATATTTAGAAATTAAGGTAATAGAGGAACTATGTCTTTCAAATCTTTGAATGGTCCCCTGAATCCTACAGAGTAGCTCTCTGCACAGGTCAACATGTAACTGTTTGCTGAATGACTGTATTGGATACCACCTTCCCTCTGTATTATAAAAAGTAAAGAAAGACTGAGAAATTGAAAATCCATAGCTACATGGGGGCAGGATGTCTTAATATCCTGTCAGATAAAAGTCAGTATCGCTCTCTGGTTTCACTATTTTGTTATAAAAGAGGGTTCAATGGAGGGTTGGGTAGGAAGGTATAATGGTAGGCATATCCAGAATTGGCTAATGTAGAAAAAGGCATCAGTAAATTTTTTAAGTCTTGGTTTAAAAAAAAATTTAATTGAGTCTGTACAATAATTACAGAGTATCTTACAAAGATATATCGACTTGCATTACATCAACTTTAGATGACACATTGCACATTTGGTGTGAACCTCAGTGGGAGTCTACAAATGGCCACAATACTTCCCTGCCTTCTGCCAAATATTTGGATCCAGAAAATAAGTATCTCCAGCAAAATTCTGACAGTGCAAATTGCTCTTAATTATGTTTCCTTACTATACAATGTAAAAAGGATCCATCCCCTGAACTTGCTAAACCTGTCCCACATCTCCTGCACTTGTCACCTGGGAGAGCCATTTCCTTATTTCCCAACAAACAAGATGGTGAACAGCACCATTCTCTGTTATCTGCAGCTCATCCCCCATTATCAAAGTATTTTCATTAATTAACAAGGCTTATTAGATCCTCAAAAAGGAGAATGCCATTCTGACAGCAATAAATACAAAGATCTCCAGAGTCCACATTTGATACTGTACACTTCTCAATATGCCAAAATCACATCTATCTACATCGCTGTGGGCTATGGCCTGAAATGCCCGTTCAAAATATACAGTGCAGGGGCTGGGCTATGGCATTCTCATCTGATTCCATTAATTCTCTCTGTCCTGAGTTTAACAAGATAAAAGTATTAGTTGACTTCATTATATAAAACACCACAAGCAGACTTTCTGTTTCTTGTTGGGGAGGGATGCCTAGGCCTCTCCACTTGTGTACCCAGCTGCAGTACTGCTCCTGAATGAAATGCTTGCTGACCCAGAACCATGAATAAGGGGGACATGTTTCTTCGCCTAAATCCAGAGCTAAGACTTATCCTCTGAGGCAGGAAGAACAGGAAGGAAGCCAACAACATGCCTGGACCATGAACCCTAAAATTTAGATTTGGAAAGACCACAGGGATCACCAATTCCAACATGGAAGAAGTGATTTGCAACAAGTCACCAGGAACAGGTGACATTCAAACCCAGGCCTGACTCCCAATCTTTTGCTGATCACATGATAAAGGTCTCTAAATATAAGCCTCAGAAAAATCAAATGGGTCCAGTATAAGCAAGTAAAATGTGACTATGCCCAAAGACAAATGGCCTCCAAATTCTTCAAGAGTGGTGTAGATATGACCCCCTTGAAGAAGGTCTAGTTAATTAAAGTCCAAGAATTTGTCAGAATGTTGGCATCAGGAGAAAATGAATTAATTCCAGTGTGCCCTAGAAGCAGAATGCTGGCATCTGAAGTGCTTTAGAACAGAGGTTGCTTACATTCCCCAGAAACAATAGAAGGAAGGACCATGTTACCAGAAGGGATGATACCCAGGCTCCCTAGAGGACAAGATGGTACCCAGGTCAAGTCAGGTGAAAAAGCTTAGTAGACTTTGTTTACATAGTTTTCTACAAGGACAGGCATTTACAAAAATATGATAGGGCAAAGTCCAGCTCTGGGAAGAGAGGGACATGTCAAAAGTGAACAGGAGACATCCTAGGGCTGGGGGCAAATCTTTACAAGCTGGAAGGCTGAGGGAGTGCCTCACACTCTGCCATCACTTCCTCTGACCGCATATACATAAGGAAGATGGTGACAGTGGCAAAGGTGGCTGCATTGACCGGGAAGGCCCGCAGCAGGGTGGATGTGAGACCCCGTGTGAATACCCTCCAGCCTTCCACCTGATAACTCTTGCGCACACAGTCGAGGATGCCATCGTATTGCTGGACACCCCGCACGCCATCGGCCTGTAGACGGGACTTAATCACATCCATGGGGTAGGTCGAGAGCCAGGACACGATCCCGGACATGCCTCCTGCCAACAGCAGCTTGGGCACCACAAAGCTGTCCTCAGGCTCACAGCCCAGGGAACGGGTAAGACAGTCATAGGTCAAGAAGTAGAAGCCAAAGCTGGGTGTCTCACGGATCAGAGTGGACACCATGCCTTTGTTAATGCCACGCAGGCCCTCCTGCTGGTAGATCTTTGCCAGACAGTCCAGGGAGTTTTTGTAGGTCCTTGTCTTCAGTTTGTATTCGCCTGTACCTTGAAGCTGCATCCGAGTCTTGGCCAGTTCCATAGGGCAGCAGATTACACACTGGATGGCGCCTGCCGCAGACCCGGCCAAGAACTGGTTCATGGGTGTGTCTTTTCCCAGGGCCCGGATTGTGTTGCCTTGGACCCCAAACACAAGGGCATTGATAAAGGTCAGGCCCATCATAGGTGACCCAATACCTTTATACAGGCCAAATACCTATAAGTAAACAGAAGAGAAAAAAAATCAATGATGCAGAATGGTGGTGGTGCTGATAAAAACTGCCTCACAAATAGATGTGGGGGAAAAGCCTAAAAAACAAACCCTGAAGAAAAAAAAGTCAGAGAACTTGAACTGATGTCAGGCTTTGTCACTCACTGCCATGACACTGGACAAATAGCCTTCTCTTTCTAGTCTTCGGTTTTCTCATACATAAGATGAAAATAGTAAAAAATAGACTAAGAACAAAAAGCAAGAATGACTGTAAGGATTAACTAAGAGGAAAAGTTAAAACATGCTGGAGAAAGCATTTATCAGTACACGAATCAAAGGCTCAAGAAGTGTCAGTGCTAAGGGACTTTACTGAATTCAGTCTCTCCATTTTTACAAATGAGAAAACTGAGGCTCAGAGGGAAAAAAGTTACTTGGTGAGTTGGTAAAAGCGCAGGGTCTGGAATTCAAGTTTTCTGTCTGACTCCAAACCTAATGCATTCTGTAATCATTAACACATTGACACACAAAAGGCAAAACAGGTGCCCCTCTAACAACGCACGACACGGGTTACATCAAATTATAGTATAGTTTGGAGGCCTTAAAGACAAGTCACATTTCCAAAGTTTAGTAAATGGAGCGATACAGTGTTAAGACCTCTAGATTCAAAGCCAGAGACCCTAGGTAGCAGGATTACATGGAAGCTGGCTTCCTTTAAGTCCCAGCTGAAAACTTTCTTAATTCCAGCTCCTATTCTCTGTTAATTATTTCCTATTTATTCTGTATATAACTTAAGGACAGCTTTGAACTAAGGAAGATGAGTCTTAACGAGACTGGAGAAGGAAATGTCAAACCAGTTCAGTATTTCTGCCAAGAAAACCTCCAGGAAGGTCAAACAAAAGGACTGAACAAAGGCGCGATACATGCCATGGCCAGAGATGCTTAGAGAATACCTAAGAGGCACAGAGAGGTAATCTGGAAAAAATCAAAGGGTCCGTGCTGGTACCTGTTCAATCTGTGTTGTTTTGTGACTTGTGGAGCATGCGCTTTACTAGACTACCAGCTCTCTGAGGGTAGTGACGATGTCTTATTCAATACCACTGGCTATACCTAAACCGCTCATTGAGGCTCTTCTGTTACCTGCTTTACGGAAATAAAAATTTTGTCTTGGCACCTGGATTCAGGCATTCATTTTGCTGAATTCATTCAATCATTTTTTTTTAGCACCTACTCTGTGTAGCGCTATAGCAATAAAGGGACATAAAACATAAACGTATAGGGTCTTTGTATACTTGGGACACTTACTAGGAAGTCACTTTACCGGTTTGCTCCATCGGTAAAATGGGTAAAATAGCCCTCTGCTTCTCAGGGTTGCGGGAGGGATCAAAAGAGATCATGATGCACACTTTCCTCATTTGTTTCTCAAATCCACCACTGCCTTCTCCACAAGGCCTCAGCTGCTAGATAGTAGTCTGTCTCTCCAAATTCTGTGTATATCTCCTACCCACCACTAAAATGTAAGTTCTTTGAATAGTTCTTAATACACAATGCTTATGCATATGTGCTTTAAAAAACCCCAATCACCTAAGCCTCCCAAGCTGTGGATAGAGAGGCAAATTAAAATGCGTATCTCACCGATCAGAATCCAAGTCTATTGTTGCTGATTTTTTTTTATCTGACTGTGACCCCATTCGGGGTTTTCTTAGCAAAGGTAACAGTTTGCCATTTCCTTCCCCAGCTCATTTTACAGATGAGGAAACTGAGGCCAACAGGGTTAAGTGACTTGCCCATAGTCACAAAGCTAGTAAACAGGACCACAGTAAAGTGGTTCTGCCTCTAAATCAGTCAGAAATTCTTAGATTTCCTGACTTCTGAGGGCTGTCGAGTGAACCACAAAGCACTGAAATGTGAATTACTATTACTTACACTTTCTTGCTTGATTATAGACTGAAAGCAGTGGAAAGTCCCTCGGTAGAGAGGTTTCTCTACACTCTGAACCTGGAGGCGTACCTAGAACAAAAATTCACAGTGAAAAGGTTTGATAAGCCTAGGGAAACCCACACAAGTTTACCTGTCTTCTGGACTTAACATCTATAGCACTAGGGAGGCCCACATGTGGCCATCAGAGAGCAGGAAATGGTGAGATGCACTAGGCGGGTTATTTTATAATAAGGCAAAGAAGGTTGGTGGGGAAACGGAGGGATGGTGCACAACACATTTCATGGGACTTGAATGGGAAGGGAGTTAACAGGAAAATAATCTTGGTGAAAGCACAGCCCTCCCTTTATGTCTGTGACTCGGACTGGGCCCTGGAGTGGGAATGTGTAGTTGCCCCTTGAGGAGACCAAAATCAGATTCTAATTGTTCACGGAAACCCTCTTGCTCTCTACCGAGCTGATAAATACTTGGGTCCCATTTAATGGTTCCCATAGTAAGAGTGAGCTGCTAATATCCGTTGGCTACCGTTATATCACCCGAGAGGCCCAGGACAATACCTGCTCTCAGTTTATTTAACTGTCCTTATTATAATTTTTAAGGAGAGCAGTGTCAGGCTTTAGACTTCAGCAATTAGCATCTGGGAGAAGGAGGAGGTTCCCCTACAGACAATACACCCCTTTTGGCCCTGGGGCTTATCTCTCTTGATATGCATTTTTTTTTTAAGTTGCAAAGATACAGAGAAACATATCCCCAAAGCTTTCTTTGTATGTGACTGAGGTAAAGAGCACCCGGCCACCACCCGTCAGCCAGCGGATAGTTCCAGTCAGAGTGCTAGATTTGGAGACTGAGGACGACCTAAGAACAAATCCATGTGCTTCCCAGCCTCAATTTCCTCCTTTGTAAAATGAGTGAAGACTTTCAGCACTACATCCAAGCAGCTTTACTAGGTTGTTAGGCTTCCTTTCATTTTCTTTTCCTGACTTGTTATTAGTACTTGATTCTGAAAGAAGTAAGGGTAGGGCATATATTCTATCTTCCCTGGAGGGACTAGAAAAAGTTACCATGAGTCCATAGCCATGGGAAGGATGGGTGCCTTTACCTGACCTTATAAGCTAATAGTCATCGTGGAAAAACTAGAACCTCAAAAGGGGGATTCTCATAACCTTTTACACAGTACCAGAATGTGTATGTGAGTGTGTGGAGGGGCAGAAGTGATGAGGATGAATTTTTTAAAATGTTTATTTAACTTCAAATGACACCTCCCTCCTCACCTCTCCCCAAAAAAGCACCTCTGTAGGTTAATCACTCCATGAAAAAAGTGTGTGCACGTGGACAATGTCCAGAGGAGATGCCCACCTGGCTCATACCAAAAAGTAATAAAGGTTAGGTTCTATGCAAATGAGCTGTTCAGATGCATCTTAAGAAAGGGTCACTGTGTGGCTCAAATATAAAAAATAAAAAAGCTGGGTTTTACTTATGTGTTGGTTTTCAAACATAATGGGATTTTCTATGGGGTATTTTTTCCCACTAACATTCAGAAAGTTATTTTAATTAAAACTCCTGTGAATGGGAACATGCTGTTCCTTCCTAGAGACAGGGCTTAGAAACACCATGGGGAGGAGGGGGTTTCCAAGCCCTGATCACTCTCAAGCCAGGCCTTCATGACAGGTCACTACCTGTCTGCTAGTTCAAGTGTGCTTTAAAATTGGGTAGAAAACCTCAGACCTCCAAAACAAACTACGCTTTCTCCAAAAAGCAGCCTTGAGGTTCATTCATCCCCATCCCCACATTCCCTCCAATCCAAACATCCCCCTCTCCTTACAGATCCTGATGTATCCTAATTACGACCATCCCAACTCTGGGTTGGAGGGAAAAATTGGATTCAAATCTCAAACGTTGGAGGAAATACAATTGAAATGTTCTGAATAAAGGGTGCACGGAAGTCAGGTCTAATTATATTGATGGTGATAACAGTATGCTGCCAATTCCCCCAGGAATTTTTTTTTAGGGGGAAGAAGACATGGAAAATAGCAGAGGTTCTAGCCAGGCTGGGATACTCTCCCTACCCACAACCCTCCACCCCCAATTACTAGTCAGGGTTTGGGGGTGCCTGGGAGGAAGGACTCCAGGGGGGATTTTTATGTCCATTCTCGGCACTAATCATACATTCTGGGAGAAATTCAGACTGAGAGAAACAGAAGGTTCACCTGGTCTGTACTTACTAGGTAACTCTCCAGTGATGAGGCTTATCTCTCATCTACAACAAAGTAACACTTTTGCTGTTATAATGAAGACAGCCCTGGGCTCAGAAAGTAAAGGCAGTTAAAAAGCAACAGAACAAATTTTCAACATCACATCAAACACACAGGGGTGGGGAGGGAAGGGAGGGAGTGGGGAAGCATGGTGGGGAAGACCCCAGAGCCAATCTATTCTAGAATTGGAAAACCAGAGGCCCCACCCTCCGGGGAGCCAGACCCTGAAACCCAAGGGAATGACAAAAGCCAAAACTATTCGCATCACAAAAGGGATTTCAAGTATTTATTTACAGATTAGCAATCAGGTGGATGAGGGAGAAACAAAAAAGTCTACCTAGGCCCTAGGCTAGAAGGGCAAGAAGTTGAAAGAACACTGGATTTGGATCCAGGACCCTGGGTTCAAATGCAGACTGTAATCCTAATGTTCAAATCATTTAATGTTTTAATTCCCTTACATGTAAAACTAATCAGTTGAATAAAGTGACCTCTAAATTCTTTTTTGGTTCCTATGAGCCAAAGATGAAGACTGTCACAGGAAACAAAGACTTAACCTACAAATAAAAAGGAGGTATGGTCTTAAAAGTCAGGACACGTGGGTTCAGAGCTAGCCAGTCAATTCGCCTCTCCAAGCCTCAACATCCTCACCTGTAAAATAGCAATGGCATATGTATGCTATTCCTATCCCACGAGGGTCCCTTGGGAGAAAATCATTTAAAAACATATTTGGAATGAATTATTATGTTGGTGGCAAAAAATGGGGCAACCTCACTAGCATCCTGATTACATGAGGTAGGTTTTCAAAGGAATCTATTTTTTTTTTTAATTGCACTTTATTTTTTGCAAGCATTTTGTTTTTGAGATGAGAAAAGCTCAAGAAAAGCTAAATGATCTGCATAATGTCACTTAACTAGTTAAGTGTTAAGAGCTGAATACAAGTCTCCTTCTGGACCTTTCTATACTATACTTTCTAATTCTACCAGCTATTTCCCAATTTACAGAAAGCTGAAAGAACAGGAAAATTCCCTGGACTTGGGGGAAAATTCATTTTGAATGACTTTTTAAAATGAGATCTGAAGAAATCAATTTCCTTCCATCTTGAAATCCCTAATAGCCCACAGAGTAACAAGTTGCCTGGTTTAGTTTGAATGGAGGCTAAACAATGGTAGGATGCTTAGGTAGACTTGGAGTAAATAAATACTTTTTTTTCCTCTTTTTCTGCAAGGGCCTCAGGTTATCAAAGTAATAGCTGTAATTTTCTTTAATAAAAAAAAAATCCCAGGCCTATAAAATGCATGTGAACAACAAAATACCACATTCAATAAACATAAAATGCTATGGAGCTTGACACCAAGTCTCAGTTTCCTCTTCTGTAAAATGAGGAAAATAATATTTGTACTATCTACCATCTAAAGAAGGATGTTGGGGTTTGGGAATAAATCATTCTGTAAACATTTAAGCACGGTAGAAAAGTAAAAATTCTCTTTTCTTCTCCTCCCCAGAAGGGGCAGGGACAGAGGACCATTTCCTGCTTTCAAAAAGCGGTGGTGAGGGAGTCAAAGCTAATGCTAATTCAGGATCAGAAATAAGACATTTATTCATGGTTCAAGGTTATGCAGGTATGCCTTTCTAAGAGAATCTGAATTTTAACAGGATGAATATGGAGCTATCTCTAGGCTTTGTAAAAGACTTCCCCTTGTGGTCCTCCGGAAGACACCTCACCTCCCAACATTAAATATATGATCTGACTTGCAAAAATGTTTTAGAAATCCTGATTGCCTAACAGAAGGGAGGCCTCGGATCAAAATTAGATTTTAAGTCAAACAAAAAAATAGCCTATACTTTAGTTTCTTATTAGTTTGGCAGAAAGGAAGGTAAGGAAATCTTAGTTTTAGCTTGTAACTGGACTTACTAGATACATTTTTCTTCCTTCCCCTAAGGCACTTGGCTTCCCCCAAGTGGGTGGTGGCTGGAAAGGAAGGGGGAGGAAGGGAGTGATACAGTCAGGCAATAAGAGATATGGATTTACCTTTTAAGGGTTTGAATTGTTTTCCCCAAAGTTTCTCTTTGATCCCAGGCTGGTCAGATATGGGGGGATTCAGCCAGGATTCAGCCATTAAAGCGTTTAGCATCCCCTTTTCCCCAACAACAAGAACAACAAAATAAAACTTGGCTGAAACTCTATTTACAGGTTTTCATCTTCCTGCAAAGTGCCTCAAAGAATGGCTTTCTACAGTGGCCTTGGAGAGATGCCCGGGAAAACCTCAAAGGCTCGAAAGGCTAACTAAGTCAGTTCTTCTCAGCAGCACATGTCAGAAATCTTCATAGCAACAAGTTTTTCAAAGTGTACATGACCTCAAGACTATTTCAAATGAGAAACTGTAAGTGACTCACCCCCCAAGCAGTTTTAGATTTAAAAACAAAGTCCCAATAAAATGGTTTCTCCAGGTACACATTTAACATCTCTCCAAAGACAACCAGAAAGCCCTTTTATGCACTTCAGGTAAAAATGAAAAAAGCTGGAAACCTTCCCCTGAAATGTTGTTCTCCACCTTCCCCAGTTCCCTTTCTCGGTGGGACTGCCTTCTATGCAAATTCATTTTATAATTAAACCTGTGGAAAAAAACCTCACCTTGACGGTGTCAAAGGGATGTCCCACCAGCACACCTGCAGCACCTGTGAGGATTGTAAGAAAAATGGAACTAAGTGGACAGACATGAGACTCCCCCGGCTACCCCACATTTCTAATTCCCAAGGAGGCTGAGGTTGGTAGGTAAGACTTTTTTTTAAGCAAGTGGTCGGGGGAGGTAGGAAAGAATCCTGGGTAAAATACAGAAGAGGGGTTAAGTCCAACCATGTCAAACTCTTGGGGGTTGGGGAGCCAGGCTCTTGGCAAAAATACTGGAGTGGTTTACCATTTCCTTATCCAGGTCACTTTACAGATAAGGAAACAGGGCCAAACAGGGTTAAATGACTTGCCCAGGGTCACATAGCTAGTACCTGTTGGAGGCCAGATGTGAGCTCAGGAGTATTGCTGACTTCAGACCCCACATTCTATCCACTGCGCCACCTAGCCACCTTAAAGGGGAGGGATACTAAGAAACTGAACGAGACGTTGGAATAATGGGTCAAAGGCCATCCCAATGAATTATCAATCCTTATCCATTCTACTTCCCTGACCTCTCTCCCATCAATAGATGTAATGGAATGAATTCAGTATCTGAAATCAGAGGTGGTGGTTGTTCAGTTGTTTTCAGTCTTGTGGCTTTTCTTGGCTATTTCCTTCTTCAGCTCATTTTACAGATGGAGAAAGTGAGGCAAAAGGGTTAAGTGACTTGTCTTGGCTAGTTCAAAAAATCAAATCCTTCTCCACCCTCAGAGGACAAAGACTTACTAGTGCAGGGGATGTTCAAAGCATGAACTCAGGGCTACACCTGCATCTCCCAAAGGGAGTTTTTGAAATGCAATAGTGCCCAAATCCCAAGGAGATCTGTGACTTTGAGGGGAATGACCCATCGTCTTTGGATAATAAAATCCAGGTTTTGAGTTCCATAAAGTGTCAAAGCAATATGGAACCCATAAAAATTACATAATGATCAAACTCATTTTATTTATAAAGGCCTGTTCAGAGCAGTGGAGTTCTTAGAAGGAACCTCCCCATGCCCCCATCACTTTTGACTTAAGTTTATAATTTCACACATAAGCAAGTTCTCTTGTACCGATCCCTTACATAGCACGGAGCTGTTCTGCAGATTGTTGATAACATTCAGCTCTTACAACAACTCA
Source organism: Bettongia penicillata ogilbyi (assembly GCA_023548195.1). Taxonomy (NCBI): domain Eukaryota; kingdom Metazoa; phylum Chordata; class Mammalia; order Diprotodontia; family Potoroidae; genus Bettongia; species Bettongia penicillata. Next base: position 884,312 of record JAJHZJ010000889.1, on the reverse strand, counting down.
ATGAGGAAGAAGAGCAGAGTATATCACTGCCACTTGGCAGATAAGAAAATTGAGGTCCATGAAAGATGAAAGGTGATTGAATTTAAGGCAGTTAGGTGGTGCAGCTGACAGAGCAGCAGCCCTAGAGTCAGGAGACATCTTTCCAAGTTCATATCTGACCTCACTTGCTAGTTATGTGACCCTAGGCAAGTCATTTAACCTTGTTGGTCATAGTATCCTCATGGGCTATAGAAGGAAGACAAACCACTCCAATATCTTTGCCAAGAAAACCCGCAGGGGGTATAAAAAACTGATTAACCACAATTAAACTTAAGGTCATCAGTCAGTTGTAGATGAGTGAGACACAAGTCTAGCCTTATTTGTTTTACCTCCTAGACTGTGATCCTTCTATTTATTTATCAATAAATCCATAAGAATGTCTTAAGGGTCTACTGTGTGCCAGGCACTATGCTATAAAAAGAAAGAGACCTCACACAGGAAGTGACACAAGACTGCTGCTGATCATCTACCATCAATGACAGACATCAGCTGCAAATGGTGCTGAAGCTGAGGTACCCAGAAACCCGTGTGTGTGTATGTGTGTGTGTGTGTCTCTCTCTCTCTCTCACACTCGCACGCATGCGCACACACACACACACACTCACATACACTCTCTTTCCTGTAATGCCTTTTCTACCTCGCCCCAGGCTCTTAATGTCTGTACAACTCAAGCATCTATTATCACAGATATCCTTGAATGGAAAAGTCGGTCAAGAAACATTTGCCAAACACTGTGTTAACCACTGGAAATACAAAGAAAGGCAAAAATACTCCTCAAGACGCTCATTCTAACAAGGGACACAATAACTGTACATACAAGATAAACATATAGTAAGCTGGAGACGATCAGAGAGGGAAGGCTCTGGTTAGCATTAAGGGGGATTGGGGATCTATTTGGAAAGAAAAAAAGAATTTGAGTTGGAACCTGAAGGTGGAGGTGAAGCTTGGGGAGACAGTCTGGGAAAAGATGGATCTTCACGTGGCAAGAACAGCTGGAAGGCCTGAGGCACCTGAGGCACTGGACTGCAGAGTACTTGGAACAGGGCAGAGCAAGGTATAACAAAGGAAGGGGGACAATGTAGGAAGCACTATAAAAGCCTAAGAGAGGATTGTGTGTTTGATCCCAGAGCTGACAGGGGAGCTAATTAGAATTTGCTGAATAGGAGAGTGACAAGCACTTTAGGAAAAATCACTTTGATAAATAATCACTTTGGAAAACCGATTAAAGTGGAAAGAGACTTGATACAGGTAGAACAGTTAGGAGGCTATTACAAGAGTCCTGGCATTATAATAATAGTAACAACGAGCTTGAAGGCTTGCAAAGCGCTTTACACGTTATTTCCTTCACCCAGAGGCTACTGTATATAGTACTTCAGGTACAATAACAATAACAGCAGCTAACATTTCTATGCACTTTACAAATATTCTCCTTAAGGTGACTTGTCCAAGATCACACCGCTAGTAAACACGTGGATCTGCACTTAGACTTAGTAAGGAAAAATAAGAGCCTGCACCGAGGGAGGACAGTGTTAGTGGAGAGAAGGGGTGTTTTTGTGGCTGTTCAGTCAGATCCGACTATTCATGATCCCTCGGACCATCACACATCAATGCTTTCCACTGGGGTTTTCTTGGCAAAGACACTAGAATTGTTTGCCATTTCCTTCTCTAGTAGATTAAAGCAAAAGGAGGTTAAGTGACTTGCTGAAGGTCACACAGCTAGCAAGTGTCTGAGGTCAAATTTGAACTCAGGTCTTCTGACTCCAGGCCCAGCACTCTATCCCACGGAGCAGCCTACACTACAGATCTCACAAAGGTGGAAATGACAGGATTTGTCAACTGACTGGATGTAGGGTGAGTGAGAATGAGGGGCTGAAAATGATGAGTAAGGTCTTCAACAGAAACAGGGAAATCAGGAAGAAGGAAGGCTAGTTTGTGTGGGGAGGGGTGACAGCGAGAGGTTTTGGATATGTAAGTACTGATATACTTTAGCTTTCTACCTAGATAGCTCCAGACACGAAATCTTTCATATGAAAGGTGATTATTATAGGATAACAAAACACAGAATGTCCGAACTGAACAGGCCTGGCGTTCCCCCAAGTCCAGGAGTCAGCAAGCTCCAGCCTGCCTGTGGGTCAGGGGGCCCAATCCTGCCCTACAAAAACAGTGAGTGGGGTGGGGTGGGAGAGGGTGGCCAGCAGCTGCGTGCTCCAATCCAAAACTGGATGACTGTCTTCCAGAAGGAAGGACTGACAACAAGTAGCTTACAACAAGGACTTACAACAACAAGTGGTCAGTAAGGCCTGGCTGGGGTCCAGAAGACTTGAATTTAATTTCAGCCTCAGACACTTACAAGCTGTGTAACCCTGGACAAGTCATTTCACCTGTTTGACTCTACCTAGGAGATTGTTCTGAGCGTAAAATGAGACATTCGTGAAGCACTTAGCACACTGCCTGGAACATAGTAAGCACTATGTAAATATCAGCTTTTATTGTTATCATCATAGACTTGTCCAAGGTCACACAGTAAGTAAATGATTCCTTTCCCTGTTTTATTCAGTTGTGTCAGTCCTGACTCTTCATGACCCCATTTGGGGTTTTCTTGGCAAAGGTACCAGGGAGACTTGGCATTTCCTTCTCCATGCCTTTACCTATCAATCTACACTTATTAAGCACCTACTATATACCAAGCATTGTGCTAAGGATATCAAAAAAAAAAAAAAAAAAAGGCAGAAGACCTCTCCTGCTGTCAAGGAACTTAAGATCTAATGGGGTGAAACAACATGCAAACAAATATGTAAAAGGCAAGGATAAATGGGAAATAATTAACAGGAGGAAAGCACAGAATTAAGAATTGGAGTAAGACTGGAATGTGGAAGAATCTCCATGTACTTTGTTTTGCTTTAACTTCTATTTCTAGGTTCTTGGGGGGGGTGGGACAGTCACTGGGAAGTCACAAGAATATAAAACATTTCCAGTAATAAATAATAACAAAAATAATAAAAAGTTAAGAGGGAAAGTCATCGCTCCCTGCTGTCCCACAGGAGACAAGAGGGATGATATATAACAGGATGATACTTGAAGGTTTACAAAGCACTCGACATGTTAGATAGTATTTTTTTTTTGATCATCACAATCCCAGTAGGTGCTATTTTTATAAATTTTAAAAATACTTATTATTAAAATATTTTTTATTATTCCCATTTTACAGATGGGAAATCTGAGGTGTGATTGGAGTAGTTCAGTAACTTGCCTAGGGTCACATAGGACTAGGTCTGAGGGCACATTTGAAAACTCACCTGCCACTCCAAATCTAGCTCCACTCTGCCACCTAGCTGCTGGACAGGAAAGTGGAGATGGTTATCATCCTACCAGGCTACTTACTACTCACTGGGCAACTGCCCAGCACTTTGCATGGTTTCCTTATCATGTGTTTTGAAGTCAGTTATCTGAAGGACTATCTAGTGGAGAATGAAAAAGACAATTGCTGGTGGGTGGAGCAGCAGGTTAAGGTCACTGGGCCTGGACAGGTTGGTTTCTTAACAAGAAGCAGCAGTATTCCGGGTCAAAGGAAGAACCAGGTGTCCCTGAGTGTCCAAGCTGAAGTCTTGGATAGGGTGTCAACAGTGATAAAAAAAACTGAGGCAGCTAGTGATGAACCTGAAGTCAGGAAGACCAAAGTCCAAATTTAGCCTCCAACACTATGTGTATGTGTATGTGTGTGGTGTGGTGTGTGTGTGTGACCACTGGCAAAGTTATCTAACCTATTTGCCTCAGTTTCCTCAACTGTAAAATGGGTATAAAAATAGCACCTAACTCCCAAGGTTGTTGTTGGGATGAAATGAGACAATGCCCAGTACAAAGTAGGCACTTATCAACTGTTTATTTTCTTCTTTCCTCAGTTTTCTCATCTATGAAACTGGGATAATAGCACATACCTCCCAGGGCCATTGTGAGGATAAGATAGCATTTGAAATTCTCTTTGCAAACCTGACAATGCTATATAAATTCTAGTTATTATTGGTGATGTTATTATTATAACTTTACTTGTTACATTACTTGTTTGTGGAAGGGCAATCATGGTTAAGTGACTTGCCCAGGGACACACAGTTAATAAATGTCTAAGGCTGAATTTGAACTGAGGTCCTCCTGATTCCAGGGCTGGTGTTCTGTCCACTGTGCCACCTACATCACTTGTTCTTTTGGGCCCCAAAGACCTTGGAGCAATGAGTGGATTAAGCAAAGAGGTAGGTTTAGCTTGATGTCATTCTTTAAGAGGAGCTGGAGTAAGATTGGAATGTCTACAGGTGAAATGAGTTGCAGTGAGAGGTGGGTTTCCTGACACTTGGTGGTCTTCAAGCAGAGGCTGGATGACTGCTAGTTAGTTTTTTATCACAGAGGATTCTTTTGGTGCATAGGCTGGACTAGATTATGGCTATGATCTCTTCCCCCAGCAAAATTCTGTAATTCTCTGATTTTACCTGTATCGGTGGGAGTGCTCAAAACAACAGAATCAAAGACGTTTTCATGTATGGAAACAAATCCTTGAGAGGAGAGACAATCCCATCTCCAAATCCCTCCCTCAGTATAGATAATGGAGCAGAGCGCTGGACACTAGTAACTAACATTTACATAGAACTTTAAAACATGCAAGGTCTTTTACGTACGTATCTCACTTGACCATCACAATAATTCTGTAAGGCATCTTAGTATTTTGGCCAGTTATAATTATTCCTGTTTTATAGATGAAGAAACTGATGTTTAGAGGAGATAAATGACTTGACCACACTCTCCAACCTGGCACTCCACCTACTGTCCTGAGGACCTGGGCTGCCCATTGGCGAGTCGTCACCTTTCTAATGAACCCAGATGCCCATAGTTCTTTTTCTCCAGCCATCTTCATTCACTCCATTGAACATAAGACCTCTCTCCATTCTCTATCTCTAGGAACAGTAATCAAATCAATATTACCTTTCATAGAAAAGATGTGAGAAATAATCACTCTATGCTTCCACCAGAGACTTCCCTGAACAAACACCCCTCCCTGTATACCTCTCCCCTACATATATTATCTTCATTAGATGTAAATTCACTGGGAACAAGACACTGTTTTTTTTTTGGCTGGCACATAATAAATCTTAAATGCTTTTTCATTCATTCATTCATTCATTCATTCATTCATTCATTCATGCATTCATGTCACACAGCAACTAAGTGTTGGATTCCAACTCAAACTTCCTTCCTGCCTCTACTACCACCCTTCTATTCAGTAGCAATAATAGTCACTGAATAGTAGTGACCTGAGCACTGAAAGGACCTCTGAGGTCATCCATTCCAACCCTAAAATTTTGTAGATGAGGAAACTGAGGCCCAGAGATCAAATGACTGGACACAGGTTTGAACCCAGTTCCTCCTCCCACCTCCAACACTCTATTACCACACTGCTTCCTAATAAGAACTCTTTAGTGCAGGTGTTTGCTATAGGGAGTTAGCCCAGTCATACCACTACTTTCAGAATTGAGGCTAGAATTCTCATCTGCTAACTAGACCATACATCTCTCCCAGAAGCCTTTATTTATTTTTTGGGAGGAGGCAATTTGCGTTACGTGACTTGCCCAGGGTCACACAGCTAGTAAGCTTCTGAGGACATATTTGAACTCAGGTCCTCAGGCCTCCTTCCAGGGCCAGTGCTCTATCCACTAGGTGACCTAGCTGCCCCCAGAAGACTTTTTAAAAAACCGGACAAAAAAATTTACCTGGTCACAGGAATTCAGAGGCGCCTAATCTACAATTTCATTTTAAATAGTTGCCCAGGGTCAGCACAATTTGAACTCAGATCATACTGACTAGAAAGTCTTTTATCAAGATGCCCACAGCCTCCTGGGGATCAGTGCCAATTAAGGCGCCCAGCGTTGCAGGAATGGATATGTAGATGTATCCTAGCTTCTATGCCACTGAAAGTCTAGGCTGAAGAATTAGAGAAATGTCTTGGCCTTAACTTCTCCATTCTACTCCCTCGGTGAGTTCTCTATATGCTTATTCTGGGCAAGAGCAGGAATGATTACTGTTCTTGGGGGACAGTGGGGGCAGGGATGGAGGGATATTCTTGTGTTAAGGGGGGAGGGGAATGGGATGTTGTATGGGAGGAGGGGGTACAGGAAACAAAGCAATCCATCAATCAATTCTACGATACCTTCTTGGGCAAATCACTTTAAATTCCTAAGCCTCAGCTTTCTCAAACAGGGATGATTCCCAACCTAGTTACTTATAGGCTTATTAAAACAATCATGAGGTAACACATGAGAAAGTACTTCAAACACTATAAAGCCTTTGTGAGAAGGGATCACTACGATACCCAAACCAGAATGGGGCATAAAGACGTGTCAGCCTGAGGAATAAGGACATGCCCCTAGTCCTTGCCATGGGAATCACAGAATAGCGGAGGAAACAGAAAAAACACACTTTCATAAACGAATGGAAGCATCAACGTATGTAAGATGACAGTCAATGGTCTTCAATGAATAGCAGAATCATCTCTTACCTCAAGATAACAATTTTAAAATGGCACCTGGGTTCTAGACCTGGTTCTGGGTGACCTTAAGCAAGTCACTTTAAATTCTCCAAACCTCAGTTTCATCATCCATCCAATGGGAATAATAACAATAGCTATTATTTGTAGGGTGCTTTATATAGGGTGAAATAGGTACACAATATAGATATTATTTTTTAAGACAAGAGGAAAATTTAATTGAGTAGATAAATGATTTGCCCATAAATATACTATTTATGTTAGAGGTGGTATTTGAATCCAGACAAGTCCAGAACTCTACCTACTATGTACAAGCTGTGTCACAACTCTGTAGTACTGATTTAATCTTTTTTTAAAAAAATATTTTTTTTTTGGAGGCAATCAGGGTTAAGTGACTTGTACTGAATTAGGCAGCTAATAAATGTCTGCAGTTGGGTTTGAACTCAGGTCCTCTTCTATCCACCTAGATACCTCTAATTTAGCCTTAAAGAATGAGCATTTTCTTAGCACAATGCTGAGAGGTAGCAGTTAATAACTGAACATTAATAATCAACTTAACATCATTCCTATTTTGAATAGAAAAAAACTAACGCACAGAATTAAAACATCTTGCTATAAGTGCTGGAAGCCAGGTCTCCTGATTCTAAATCTAGAGTTCAATTTTTTATTTTATTTTTGAATTTTCTTTATTATTATAATTCATTTTATGATGTGCTTTGTCTTTAGATTACACACATTTACAGATCACCCCCCCTCTTGGAACAAAGCAAAATAATTATATCACACTAACAACGTAGTAACTTTGTCTAAAAATGAAGGCATCATTCCAAAAAATAACAGAAATCTATTTTCTCTCCTTACTCTCCCCACACCCAACAGAAAAAAGAAAAAGCAAATTCCTTGCAACAAATATGCAGAATCTAGCAAAACAAATTCTTTCACTAGCTGTATTCAAAGTAGATGTGTATGCACATACAGACACATACATACATGTGCGGGTGTGTGTGCTGCATTCTAAATGTATCACCTTTCTGCCAGGAGGTGGAAAGTATCAGTCCTCTGACTATGGATAGTCACTGAATACAACCACTGCTTTCAAGGTTGTTTATCTTTACATGGCTGTATTCACTATATAAATGAGTCTCATGGTTCTGTTCATTTCCTTCTTGCTCAGTTTACAGAAGTCTTCAGAATTTTTTGTTTTTACAAGATTGATGTTATAGTATAAGCTGTTCTGATTCTTAACTCTGTATCCTATCTTCCCACATCTCTTTGGAACCATCTACTTCCACATGATCTACCATATAATACTACTCCATGACATTTGTATACCACAAATTATTCAGCTCTTGATGGGCACTCTTTAGTTTCCAGTTTTCTCCTACCACAAAAAGACAGGCTATAAATAACTGTGCACATCTAAGGCCTTTCTGAGATCTGGGGCAGGCCAGGGAGTGGCTCACAGGCCTAGCAGCTATAGAGTTGAGTCAAAGGACCACTAGTCTTGTCGCTTTTTGTGAATAAATCCAAACTTCTTTCCTGAATGGTTGTACCTGGGCACAGGCCCACCAACATTAACGTGCCTGTTTTCCTAATACCCCTCCAACATTGATCATTTTGGTTCTGCTGTACTATTCTAAGAACTAAGAAATACTCTTCTGCCTTCCCCATAGAATTTTTTTGAATTTCAAAGGCAGTAGACATGCATGGATTTTGAAGGGAAAGTTAATCTCCATGACCTCCCAGAATCCTAGATTTAGAGCTGGTGACCATTTAATCCAGCTCCCTAATTTAACAGATGAGAAAACTTTCTCCACCTTCCATAGGTTAGTTAAGAAATAGAGGGAAGATTCTGTCTGACTCATGTCCTCTCTGTATTTCCTCCCTGCAGCCTGACTCTGCCCACGAAGTTCATTGGCTGGCTAGGACCCTTAGGGCTTACAGTTTGGCTTGGACCAACTCCCTGTTCCTCCCTTTGTGCCAGCAGACACATCACTGCCCCACATAGTGCGTTTATGTGGAAGGAGAAGCTTTCTACTTCTTGCTGTTCAGTTGTGTACTAGTCTCTGTGACCCCATTTGGGGTTTTCTTGGCAGAGATACTGGAGTGGTTTGCCATTTCCTTCTCCAGCTCATTTTACAGCTGAGGAAACTCAGACAAATGGGGTTAACTGATTTGTCCAGCGTCACAAGGCTAATAAGTATATGAGGCTGGATTTGAACTCAGGAAGATAAGTCTTTCTGAGTCCAGGCCCAGCACTCTATCCACTGCAGTTTATTACTGAACTTCCTGAAAATCCCAAACTGGTACCTAATACCTCAGTTGGTTGGCCTGTGAGCAACGGTGTTAAAGAAACAGCAGTTGGAACAACATTTCAAAGTTGAGACTGGATCTTAGAATTACAGGCCATAAATTATCACAGCTGGGAGGAATCTTTTTAGAAAACTATAACCTGTTAGAATTTTAATCCAGTTTAATATACAGAAATAGCCTGAGTCAGGACACCTGGACAAGAGATCTATCTGGGTTCCAGTTCAGCAAGGACTCTTACCAGCTGTATGAATTTAAGCAAATCCCTAAACCACTGTGAGCTTAAGTTGCCTCTTCTGTTAAATGGGCGTAACACCTGCATTAACTACACACAGTGTTGAGTTTGCAGGAAAGCAATTTTAAACATTAAAGTACCAAATGTCAGCTGCCATTATTTGACAGATAGGGCATCTAAGGTCCAAAGAGGATATGTTCTTTGTCCACTAAGCCTCAGGGTCAGTGGCCCAACAAGAAGGAAGCCAAGTATCCTAACTTCTAGACCAGGGCTCTTCCTAGTATATCCTGTTGCCTCACTTATCAATGAACAAGTAGATCTGCCTGTATCTGTCATCTCCAAAAGGCAGTTTTTATTATAATTTTTAAAATTTTAAAATCTGATTTACTAGAATTTACTCTAATGTTTCCTATAGGGGTACAGAATTTTAACTGTCCAAAGTGTATTAGTTCTTCTGATCTTACTAGCAGCCCAGGTGATGTGGGGGAATAAAGATCCACAGCCTGCCAACTGGACATGAGAAAACTGAGGGCCAAACAAGGAAGGTGGTTTGTCCAAGGATCACCAAGTAATACATCAGGAACTGGTCCCTGGTGTCCAAGTCTCCTTCACCTTACCAAGCTCTCCCTTGAGCTGTACAGGGAATTACGGGATGTGAATTCTAGCCCTGCCTCTGCTCTCAATTAGCTACGCAACTTAAAACTGACAATAGTTGTCTAAGAGCTGATGTGGATCCATACAGGAAGGCCCAAAAGTCTTACTGTAGCTTTCTGATTAAAACAGCAATGAGACTTTGTTGGATTACCTTGTATAGTATCTTAACATATGAAAACCAGTATATATCCACTTTCTCATTTGGTTTTCGCAACCCTGTGAGGGCACTACAGGTGATATTCTTTTCTTCCCCCTCCCCTCTTTTATTTTTTGCAATTACATGTAAAGATAGTTTTCAACACTCACTTTTAGGAGATTTTGAGTTCCAAATATTTTTCTCTCCCTCTCTTCTTCTCTCCCCACGATGGCAAGCAATCTGATACAGGCTATATATTTACAATCATATTAGATTATGATATATTACTATATTATTTTCACTTTAAAGATGAGGAAACTGAGGATCAAAGAAGAAACCTGCCCATCATGATGACACAGCCAAATAAATGTCAAAGGTGGCATTTGAATTCAGGTCTTTATGACTCTTTGAATCTAGTTTTCCATTCACTATGCCATATTCCCTTCTTCCTTCAACAGTTTAAAAAGTTAGCTACTAGTTCTTTCCAAGTTATATATATATTTTACCAGCCATACCTGATTCCATGGAAGGCAGGGTATTATAGAAGAAATAATATTAGGCTCAAAGTGAAGGAGGCATCATAAAAACAGTTTACCTTCTTGGCTACTTTCCCACAGCCTTCACCCCGCCCCCTCCCACTAGCTGTGTTCTCTAGCCAGGAGGACCACTCTTGGTTAATCCTACTATCTTCCACCATTTGCTGTTTTCTCTTGGCTGGTGAAAGAGACAACTGCCGTGGGCTGTGAGCCCCAAGAGTCTTGTCAACTCAGTACCCTCTCGATTCCCAAGAAACTGCTAAAGATCTTGACTGTCGGACAGATGGCACTCTGGGGATCCGGAGGCAGAAGAGTGTTTCCGGTAAGGAGCAAGCCATGTGGCCGAGCTGATGAAAAGGGATGCTTGCTGCCACTGTAGACAAGGGCCAAAACCCAGGCTGAACAACAGGCCAAATGCCAGAAAGTAGAAGGAGGCAACTCCCCACTCTCTCTCCTTGAAGGCAAACTCACTGCTAAATCAATGCCTGGTCTGTGGCTCAGCAAGGAGGTGCCCGGAAAAAGAAAAACGAACTCTGAAAGACATAATAAGGTCACTGTCCAAAGCTTGGAGCAGATACCAGCCTGGACTGAGAGGTGTCACGTGGTTTTCCTGCGAAGATGAAATCCTGGCTTCCTCTGCCAATCCTTCCCTGTTCTAGCTGCAAATATAATTTGCTTTCTTTAAATAAAGCATAATGCTAACTTCATAATGTCAGGGCTGAAAAGGGGTGGATGGGGGGAGGAATAGGATAACCTTACTTAACCCTCTTCATTCATGTCCTAGGTTAAAAAAAAGTCTAAGATGCTTTTCAAGTCTAAATCCTGTTACCAGTCAGTCATTTTATTTGACTTCCTTTTCTTTGTCCCTTCCCTCTCCTCTCCCTCTGGTTGCAAATGTTTGAAGTCATATAATCTAAGATCTGAAGAGAGGGAAAGTGAACAGTTCTTGGTTTTTAGTTAGAGTTCATTCAATTCATGTTGGGGAAGGGACAGGGGCTGCTTCCCTTTTTACTTGGGGGGCTGGGGAAACAGCAAAACACCTAGTCATGTCTGCAGAAAGTTCTGGACTCCTAGCCAGGGACCTCCTCAGAGTTAAGAAACCTGAAGACAGGAAGTTATTTATTCATGTGATTTGCAGTCAGAAACCACAGCTTCTTCCCTCCTCCCCAGCCCTAAAACCCTTCTGAAGCAGCCACTCCAAGGCTTGATCTGACCAACGCTGTTTTGACTGTCTCAGAAAACCTGGGGGGAAAGAGTTACTGATGCCATAGGAACAAGGGTTGGCTCCAGTTTTCAAGAAGTCATGGGTGGCTCCTCCAGCAGCTTCCTAAGAGGGGCTACCAAGTGAAGAGAGGGGAGGGCACGGGGAAGAGCGAAGAGAGGCCTTCTCACCAGGGTACCCACAGAGTAAGTATCTGGGGCTCTCCGTAGGTGCCCGAGGCAACAGCGATGACAGGTTTTGTGCGTGGTTCTCCCACAATAAGAAGCCTTAGCATTCCCCACCGCCTTCATTTCACTGTTAGAAAACCGAGAGCCGGGGAGGGCTGGAAATTCAGCTACACCGAGTCTAAGGGCCCTGGGAGAGGGAGCCCCCGCTTTACACGGACCTCCCAAGTCAAACGACCAGAACCAGGCAAACTGGCAGCGGGGAAAGGGGGTCTGAAGGAGATGGGGGGTGAAAGGGGAGAAAGGGAGACCTGGGGATAGGAGAGCCTCCGCAGGAGCTGCTCCAGGCTCCCCGCAGGGGGCGGGGGGTGACCCCCTCCTCCAGCGAGCCCGGGTCCACCCCAGGTAGGGACAAAGTTAGAGTCGGGGCCGGGATGGAGGGCGAGGCGGGAGGTGGGGCATTCCCGACCCCGAGCGGAGGATGCTCGGAATGCGGTGGGGGAGGGGGCGAGGCGTCGCCGCTGCCGCGCGGCCGCCTCCCCTCGCAGCCTATTGTTCGCCGCGAGCTCCCCGGCTCCCGCCGGCGCCGAGGCCCGAGTCCCGCCCCGGGCCGGGGAAGCCCGAGCGCCCCTCCAGCTTCGCCCCAACCCCAGCAAGGCCGGGACGTGGGGTGCACGTGGAGGCCTCCTCGCGCCCCGGGGAACGCACCCCCCACTCGCGCCAGCGAGCCGCGGCGTCCGCCGGCCCCGCTCCCCTACTTACCCCCAACGCATCCCGCCAGAAAGTCGAGCGCCATCGCCGGCCTCTCTCCCGGTGCCAGGTGCAGCGCCTTCTCCTCCGGGCCGGCCCCCGGGCCGCCTCCCACCCGCGGCTCCCCGATCCGCCCGCCCCACCCTCCCGGCTCCGGGTGCGGGGCTCGCCAAAGGCCGGGGGCAGGAGATGCACCGCCCGAGCCCCGAGCCGCCCTCCCGCCCCGGCTCGCTCCTTCCTCGCCGCTCGGCGGGCGGGGCACTCCCTCGGCCGCTCGGAGGTCGCGGCAACCACGGGAGCGAGCGGCGCCCGCCTTCCCCCGGGGCACCGACCCTGCCCCGCGCGCCCTACCCTGCCCGGCCCAGCCCCCGGCGCGTCCCGCTCTGCTCGCGCTGGGCTCCGCTTCCAACAGGAGAAAGCGACCCCGGGCGCCGAGCTTTCCCCAGTCCTCTCTCCGGGCCCGCGGGGCGGGGAAGTGGCAGCCAATCAGCCCGCGCGGTGCGGACAACACCCCGGGCCGGGCCCGGAGCGCGGAGGCCCCATTGGCTGGAGAGCTCACGGCTGGGGGAGGCGGGAGGTGGACGTGGCGGGCGCGGCCGGAGAGGGGGCGGGGGGCGGCCGGCTCCGGGGCCCGCAGACAAAGGAGCGGCTTGTGCCGGTGGGCGGCTGCCTGGCGGCTGCGGGGCCCGGAGGGGGCGAGGCCGAGCGGGAACCCTCGCTCCGGGGTGGGGTGTCATTCCGCGGTCCAGAAATGGAAAGTGCTCCTTGATCCGTGGAGCCTGCTTAGAGAACCGGTCTGTCGAGGGCTTTAAGGTTTGCAAAAGTGCTGGACTCCCTCCAGCCGTGGGCTGCAGGCGGAGTAGGCGTCCTTGCCCGGGTAGCGTGCAAGAGGGGAGTGACGCTCCGAAAGCTTGAGGCTTGGCCAGCGCTGCGTAGGCTGTAGCGCGCTGGGGCAGGGAGGGGAGGGGAGACCGAGGGGTGGATACGGAAAGATAGAGAGGTGGGTGGCGGGGGTGTGCGTGCGTGTGTGTGTGCACTTAGAGGAGAAGATAGAGAGGTGGATGGGGTGTGTGTGTGTGCGTGTGTGTGTGCGTGTGTGTGTGTGTGTGTGTGTGTGTGTGTGTACTTAGAGGAGAAGATAGAGAGGTGGATGGGGTGTGTGTGTGTACTTAGAGGAGAAGATAGAGAGGTGGATGGTGTGTGTGTGTGTGCGTGTGTGTGTGTGTGTGTGTGTGTGTGTGTGTGTGTACTTAGAGGAGAAGATAGAGAGGTGGATGGGGTGTGTGTGCGTGTGTGTGTGTGCGTGTGTGTGTGTGTGTGTGTGTGTACTTAGAGGAGAAGATAGAGAGGTGGATGGTGTGTGTGTGTGTGTGCGTGCGTGTGTGTGTGTGTGTGTGTACTTAGAGGAGAAGATAGAGAGGTAGATGGTGTGTGTGTGTGCACTTAGAGGAGAAGATAGAGAGGTGGATGGGGTGTGTGTGTGTGCGTGTGTGCGTGTGTGTGTGTGTGTGTGTGTACTTAGAGGAGAAGATAGGTGGATGGTGTGTGTGTGTGTGTGCACTTAGAGGAGAAGATAGAGAGGTGGATGGTGTGTGTGTGTGTACTTACAGGAGAAGATAGAGAGGTGGATGGTGTGTGTGTGTGTGCGTGTGTGTGTGCGTGTGTGTGTGTGTGTGTGCACTTAGAGGAGAAGATAGAGAGGTGGGTGGCGGGGTGTGTGTGCGTGTGTGTGTGCACTTAGAGGAGAAGATAGAGAGGTAGATGGTGTGTGTGTGTGTACTTAGAGGACAAGATAGAGAGGTGGATGGTGTGTGTGTGCGCGCGCGCGTGTGTGTGTGTGTGTGTGTGTGTACTTAGAGGAGAAGATAGAGAGGTAGATGGTGTGTGTGTGTGTACTTAGAGGACAAGATAGAGAGGTGGATGGTGTGTGTGTGTGTGTGTACTTAGAGGAGAAGATAGAGAGGTGGGTGGTGTGTGTGTGTGTGTACTTAGAGGACAAGATAGAGAGGTGGGTGGTGTGTGTGTGTGTGTGTGTACTTAGAGGAGAAGATAGAGAGGTGGATGGTGTGTGTGTGTGTGTGTATGTGTGCACTTAGAGGAGAAGATAGAGAAGTAGATGGTGTGTGTGTGTACTTAGAGGACAAGATAGAGAGGTGGGTGGCGGGTGTGTGTGTGCGTGCGTGTGTGTGTGTGTGTGTGTGTACTTAGAGGAGAAGATAGAGAGGTGGATGGCGGTGTGTGTGTGTGCGTGCGTGTGTGTGTGTGTGTACTTAGAGGAGAAGATAGGTGGATGGTGTGTGTGTGTGTGTGTGTACTTAGAGGGAAGAAGATAGAGAGGTGGGTGGTGTGTGTGTGTGTGTGTACTTAGAGGGAAGAAGATAGGTGGATGGCGGTGTGTGTGTATTTAGAGGGAAGAAGATAGGTGGATGGCAGTGTCTGTGTGTGTGTGTGTGTGTGTGTGTGTGTGTACTTAGAGGAGAAGATAGAGAGGTGGATGGTGTGTGTGTGTGTGTGTGTGTGTGTGCGTACTTAGAGGGAAGAAGATAGAGAGGTGGGTGGCGGTGTGTGTGTGTGTATTTAGAGGGAAGAAGATAGGTGGATGGCGGTGTCTGTGTGTGTGTGTGTGTGTGTGTGTGTGTGTGTGTGAGTGTGTGAGACAGAGACTGGAGGTCACGGGGGCCGCAGGAGTCGAACAAAGACCACAGTCTGACGTAAGCTGAGGGTACGATGCGCTGGAGCAGGGCCAGAGGAGCCACGAAGACCAGCCCACTTTAGGGTCTGTTCCAGGGTGGTGTCAGAGTATGTATGTGGAAGATGTTCTGACGGTAGAAAAGACCGGACTTGTCCACTGATTGTGGGGGCCAGAGTGAGACAGAGGAGGACTGCAGGCTGTCATGTACATTTCAAGCCCAGGTGATGGGGGAGATGATGAGTCCTGCACCTAATACAGAAGTGAGGGGCACGGGGAGGTTTGGGTGTGGGAGGAATATAAGGAATTCAGTTTTGGACGTGTTGAGTTTAAAATGTCTGAGGCAATTGGAGATAGGAAAGGGAAGTCAGGAAAGAGGTTTGTTAATCTCCTCGGACTCTTTTGTGATCCACGTGGGATTTTCTTGACAGAGGTACTGGAGTGTTTTGCCATTTCCTTCTGTTCATTCACAGATGAAGATCTGAGCAAACAGGGTTCAGTGACTTGCCCAGGGTCACACAGCTAGTGAGTGACTGAGGCTAGATTTGAATTCATGAAGATGCATTTTCAGGTTCCAAGCCTAGTTCTCTGTTTACTGTGCCACCAGGAAAGAAGCCAAGAGTGGATAAATAAATCCTAGAGATGATAGTGGAGATCACCAAGTGAAATAGTATGGTGGGAGAAGAGAAAAGAGACCGAGCCTTGGGGGACAGCCATAGTTAACTGGGTATGTCCTGGATGATGATCCAGTAAAGGAGACTGAGAAGGAGTGGTCAGACGTGTGGGGGAGAACCAGAAGACAACAATTTCTCAAAAACCTAGAGAGGAGAGAACATCAAGAAAAAGAGTGATATGCAGTATCAAGGGCTTCAGGGAAGTCAATAAAGGATGAGAATTGAGAAAAGGCCTTTAGATTTGGCACTTAAGAGATCATGGGTGAATTTAGGGAAAATATTTTAAGTTGACTGTTGATGGAAAACAGACTGCTAAGTTAAGGGAGGGAGAGGAAAGTAGAGACGTTGATTGTAGATTACTCTCGAGGACTTCAGCTAGAAAAAAGAGAAGAGATAAGAGAATGATAGCTGGCAGTCCTGGATAGATTAAGTGACAAGTTTTTTGTTTGCTTTTAAGAATGGGGAGATGTGGGCCTGTTTGGAGGCAGCACAAAAGCAACTGATCGTCAGGGAGACTGAAGAGAGTAGGGATGATGGAGGGGGCAATCTTCTGGTAAAGGTGAGATGGAATGGAATCTTTTGTCCAGGTGGAGGAGTTTGCCCTGGCAAGAAGAAGAACCACCTCTTCGTGGGAGATGGGGGTGAAGGAGGTAGTGACAGAAAGCACCAGGGTGATGTGAGATAAGGAGGAGGAAGAGGGGAGAAAAGGAATCTCTGGGTGAGCAACCTCAAGTTTTTTAGTGAAATTTAAAGTGAGGTTCTCAGCCATAACCCTATAATCTTAGAGATCTTCCCTTTCATTTTCCTTCTATTACATTCAGTCTTTCATGACACTTGTGTAGATGTAGTATCCTCCTGTAGACAATGGAATGATGGAAGTAAAGTGTAAGAAAGCTGGAAAAGGTAGGAAGGGCTTTAAAAACCAGACAGAGGGGTATAATGGTCCTGGAGGTGACAGGGAACCGCTAGAGTTTATTGAGTAGACAGTGTTATAGTGGAGAATAGACTGGGGTGGGGAGAGATTTGAGGTAGAGAAGCTATTGCAATAATCTAGGCATGAGCTGGTGATGGTGGCAGTGTCAGGGCAGAGAAGGGGGAGTATACTAGAGGTGTTTAGAAGTGACTTGGTCAAGGTCACCCAGCTGGTTAGGGTCAGAAGTGAGACAATAGCAGAGGTTAACTGACTCCCAGTCCACTGCTCTCTACCTGGAGCCCAGGTGAATAACTTTCACCCTAGAGGAAGTTAAATCACAAACTAATAATTAAAACAGAAAATAGACAAACTATGGGGGGAGGGGAGGAGAGATTAGGTAGTCTAGAGGAAGTCCTTTGAGAGGCAGTGGATGCCGAGTTAGATTCCCCCCTAAGGATGCAGATATCCTATCCTATTTTTCTTGTATTCACTTCTCAAAACCTGCAAAGAGAAAACTGGACCTGCCAGTTTTCCCCAGGATCAGGACGTGAACTGATTCTCAGTGACTGAGAATATAATTTGGGGCAAAGTTCCAGCTTTGCCTGGTTGTGCCTGAACAAGAACCAGCTTTCTTTCTTGGGGAAAACTTAATGAGCATAGAGAAAAGCTTTCGGCTTGCTGGCCAGGATCATCTTAGAGGGGAGGAGACAAAAGCCTGGAAAGGGGAGGGTTCTTGGTCACACCCATCATAGCGACTTAGATTTGTATACTGCTCTCCAACTTCTTTTCAAAACTAACACCCTTTCTGTCCCCCCTCCCCCAGCAACCTTGTGAGATAAATTGACGCCTGAACGCACGTGCTCATGATCACACAGCTGGTAAAGTGGCATTTGAAGCCAAGGTGATCTCCTGGCTCGAAGTCCAGCCACTGTAGCAGCCAGCTGTGATTCCACCATACTCCCTCAAAGATGCATTGAATTTGAATAGTCAGTTTAGCAAGCTGCAATTTTTTAGCTGATGAAACACCTGAGGGTGTTTCTTGGGCTTTGGGAGGTGTGATTGACTGCTAATACTCAGCAAGATCGTTTTCTTTACATGAAAGTGAAAGTTAATCCTGGATTGCAAAACTGTTCTTACTCCAGGGAAGAAGGTTTAGGGTTCAGCCCTAAGCATCAATCTAGGACATTGTGAATCAGAGTGATTGGCCAGGGCCCAACCCTTAACTCCCCTCTGCCACCCTCAAGTCCTCTTCTTTACAATTTAGAAGTAGGCTAACTTGAGATGCCTCACCAGCTCAGTAAAAGCTTGCTGATATGATAGTTTCATAATCAGAATCTGGGCCCAGAAGCAGCAGCCATTCCCTACATTTTTTCTCTAGACGAGATTATCCTGTCCTGGGAGTGGCTGAGAAAATCGGTTTATAGGATAATAAATTTCCCGGTGGAAAGGACCAATTTAGTTAAACAAACATTTACCAAGATGACAATTTATGAAAAAAGATAGAAATATGAAGTGTAAAATGGATAATTTAGATTACATTAAATTAGAAAGGGTTTGTACAAATAAGACAAATGTGGCCAAGATCAGAAAGAAAGCAGAAAACTGGGAGGAAAATTTCATAGACAGTTTCTTAGATAAAGGTCTCATATCTCAAATATATAAAGAACTTTGTCAGATCTATGAGAATACAAGTCATCCCCCATTGATAAAGGGTCAAAGGATATGAAAAGGCAGTTTTTAATGAAGAAAGCAAAACAATTTATAGTCATATGAAAAAATGCTCTAAGTCATTATTGATTAGGGAAATGCAAACTAAAATAACCTTGAGATAACCATTTTACACCTATCAGATTGGCTAAAATGATGGAAAAGGAAAGCAACAAATTTTGGAAAGAATATGAAAAACTGAGACACTAATTCACCGTTGGTGAAACTGTGAACTGATCCAACTATTTTGGAGAGCAATATGAAATTAGGTTCAAAGAGTTATTAAACTGTCTGTGACCTTTGACTCATCAATATCACTACTAATAATACTAAGTCTGTTTTCCAAGGTGATTAGGGAAAAGAGAAAAGAACCTACGTGTTCTAAAATATTGATAGTACTCTTTGTGGTGGCAAAGAACTGCAAATTTCAGGAATGGCCATCGATTGGGGAATGGATAAACAGGTTGTGGTATGGGATTGTGTTGGAATACTGACAAATGTGTAATATTTAACAATTTATATATTACTTACATAATATACATATATAGGAAATGGTCAAGGATTTTAGAAAAACATGGATAGAATTAGATGAAATAATGAAAAATGAAATGAGCAGAACAGGAATATTGTTTTAAGAACAACTTTGGGCGGAGCCAAGATGGTGGACTAGAAAGACAAACTTACCCAGGGTCTTCCCCACAGCCCATAAAATACCTGTAGAGAGGGACTCTCAACAAATTTTGGAGCAGCAGAAGTGGAGAACAGCAGAGTGGAGGAGATTTCCAGCCCATGGTGACCTGAAAAGCCCACGGAAACGTTGGTTGCACTGGACGCAGAGTTGAGCGCGGAGCCCAGCCCAGTGTTGGCTGAGCGGCACGGCACAGCGCGATGAGATGAGACTCTGGGAAGAGGACATCTCTGGGGCAGAATCTCCAGTCTCAGTAGCGAATCCTCAGATCCCTCGGCCCACAGGTGCCAGAGGTCAGTGACGGGGTTCTATCAGGGAGCCAGGAAGGGAGGAGGGCCTTCCCATAGCTCCGGCAGCAGGCAGCAGTCACAGAGCCAGCACAGCAGCCCATAAAGAAGCTCCATTTTTGGAGCGTAAAAACCCCTGGGGGCATTGAAGAGCTGAGTCTTACCTCAGCCCTGAGTGGAGGCCCTGGCTGAGCTGGTCTTTGTCTCAAACTGAATGGTGGCCCTGCCCATCCAGCTTATGTGAAAATCAGCCCCCAGTGCTGGCTTGATGGAACTGGAGGCCAAGTGGCTGTGCAGAGGTATCTGCTAAGATTCTGGGCACAAAAATCCCTCTCTGTATCCAGACCAGTACATGCCTGATTGTGCCACCTTGGAGGAACTGAGATCTCACAGATTCCCAGAGTATACCCTACTCTTGACAAAGGACCCAAAAGTCAAGTAACTGGTTGGGAAAATGCCCAAAAAAGGGAAAAAAATAAGACCATAGAAGGTTACTTTCTTGGTGAACAGATATCTGCTCCCATCCTTTCTGATGAGGAAGAACAATGCTTACCATCAGGGAAAGACATAGAAGTCAAGACTTCTGTATCCCAAACATCCAAAATAAATATTCAGTGGGCTCAGGCCATGGAAGAGCTCAAAAAGGATTTTGAAAATCAAGTTAGAGAGGTGGAGGAAAAACTGAGAAGAGAAATGAGAGAGATGCAAGAAAAGCATGAAAAGCAGGTCAGCACCTTGCTAAAGGAGACCCAAAAAAATGCTCAAGAAAATAGCACCTTGAAAAATAGGCTCACTCAATTGGCAAAAGAGGTTCAAAAAGTCAATGAGGAGAAGAATGCTATAAAAAGAACAACTTTGATTGACTAAGTGATTTTGACTATGCTAAATACCCAAATTAACTACAAGGGCCTATGAAAGAAGATACTTATCTACACCCAGAGAAAGAACTGATAAATAGATGTACATATAGAATGATTTTACGTACACACGCATATATACATATACTTATACATACAGGTGTATGTGTCTAATAGTAGCCATCTCTAGGACAGGGTGGGGGGAAGTGGGAAGAAGAAAAAAGAAAGCTACATGATAACTTCATTATATATTTAAAAGGAATTGCATGTTGTATATAATAGATTTGCAGTTTCATGTGTAATCATCTTTTTTTCTATTCTATGTTATGGAAATGCTTGTTTTATTTCTTAGGTTCACAATACAATAAAATTTAAGAACCATTTATCAAGCACCTACTGTGTACAGAGCTGATTAGCAAATGGAGTTAAATAAAGTTTAGATAAGACAAAGTCTCTGTGTTCATCAAACTCATGTCAGAAGACATGCTCTAATAGTATTCACAAGAATACAATTTAAGTGCTTAAAGAGGTACAATCATAGGTCTATTTGAGATCAAATGTTCTGCGATGGAAAAATGACTTATGAATTAGTCTTTCAAAGTTAGGAAGGAATGCAAAGCACAAAAGACTCAGAGAATATCCCAGGCCTATGGAACAGAATTTTTTGGGGGATGGAGAGTAATCCAATTTGATGGGAGATTGTATGAAGAAGACCAATATGTGATGAGGAGGGTAGCACAGCTCTAGTTGCTGGAGGAAATTCAAAGTTTAGAAAAGATACCATCCTTTTTCCTTGTGGAGCTTACAATTCAAGTAAGGGCATTTGAGCTTTGAGCAAAAGTGAAAGATGACTTGATTTATGCATTAGGAGGACAACTTTTGGAGCTATAGAAAAGCAAGATTGGGAGGAGAGAACAGATGTAGGAGGATCAATTACATATCTACTCCATGAGTTTGACCAGGTCATTTTTAGGAGTCCATATTAGGTCTGATGACAAAAAAAAAAACAGTAAAAATAAGCAGAATTGGGTGATTGGGGCAGTTTGTGAAGAACAAGGAAAGACGTCTAGCTAAGGCAGTTTTTATTCTAGGAATTCTTAACCAGAGATAGAGGTTCAGTTACTTCCTCAGGTTCACACAGCTTGAGTGTCTTGAGGCTGGATTTGAATTTAGGTCTTCCTGATTCCAGACCCAGTGTTCTCTCCACTGAGCCACCTATCTGTCCCAAAAGACTTTGAGAAATTTGAGTAGAGAGGTTTCCATTTCTGGTAGATTGAAATATTACCTGAGTTGGACTTTGAAGAAATGATTTAAGAGGTTTAGAGTTATTAGCACTGGAGAATAGAACTGGAAGATCTGGGTTTATGGAAGGTGGGATACCTTCCATACATCCTACCTTTGTGAGCTGAGGCCAGTGGCTTCATTTCTTTGGCCCTCAGTTTTCTTACTTATAAAATCAATCTTTTGATAAATGTTTTTTAAGCACCTACTATGTATCGGGAACAGCTAGGTGGTGCAGTGGATAGAGTTGTAGGGTCTGAAGTTAGGAAGACTCATCTTTCTGAGTTCAAATCTGGCCTCAAGACACTTATTAGCTGTGTGACCCTGGGCAAGTAAGTCACTTCACCTTTTGGGCTTTAGTTTCCTCATCTGTAAAAAGAGCTGGAGAAGGAAATAGCAAATCACTCCAGTATCTCTGCCAAGAAAACCCTAAATGGGGTCACAATCAGTTGAACATTGACTGAAACAACTGAACAGCAACAATGGCCCAGCTACGTAGCAGGCACTGTGCTGAGCTCTGGAGATAGAAAAGATAGTCCCTGCCCTGGAGAAGTTTATATTCCAATGGGGAAGTTGACAGAAGGACATTTGAGGTCCTTTCTAGCTTTGTATCTGTAATGTAGATGTGGCTAGGAGAGAGGAGTAGTCCATTCTAGGCATGGCAGGCCAGCAATAGACAGGGTGGAACGAGAAAGGCAGGTCAAGAGTAGAATGGTGAATAATCTGGTTTGACTGAACTGTAGACTTAAAGAAAACAAAATACTACAGGAAAGACCTATACTATAGGAAACGTGGAAGTTCCTCTTTGCTCTAAACCTGTTGAGGCAGGATGATTGAGGGGAAAGAACACTTGGGAGTTCCAGTTTGGGCTGTACTACTTGCTAACAGTGGGGCCTTTGGGCAAGTCATTTCCTGGGTCCTGACCTTAAATTTTTTAATCTGTAAAAAATGAGGGTTAGACTAGAATGTGATCTCTAAGAACTTTTCTGCATCTGAATTCTGCGATCTGGTGACATAATCCCTCCCTACCCTTCTTACTTTATCCCTTCAAGATCCCACTCCTGGCCACCTTCCACAGATTTTTTCCCAGGCCTCAGAATGACCTCCTTTCTTCATCACTTTCTCAGAGCTTTTCTAGGCCCAAAGCCCAGTTCCAGGGAGGAGAGAGTAAAGGACATATTCAATCTGATAAACTCTTTTACAAAGAATGTGACTAATAGAATAACTTTTATTACTGGTTGGGGGCTGGGGAAGCGGAAAAAGAAAAAAAATTGCATTTTAAAAAGTAAAGCCAGTTGGGACAAAAGAGGAATAAATCACTAATTGTAGAATTTTAGCTACAACTCTAGACTTGTGGGGGAGATACCGTTGGTTTGGGGGTTTCCCTGGTGTCACTAACAACTTTTTTTTACTATATTTCTCTTCTGTTCTTCCTTTCTCTGTGATTTTCTTTGTTTCTGCCTTCTTATCTGTCTTTATCTCTCTGTACCTGTCTCTTTCTCTCTCTACATGTCTCTGTGTCTAATATAAAAATAGAAATTTAAGAGGATAAGTATAAACTTCAATACTTAGGTCTGAAAAATAAACTCTTAGTAGGGGATAAAGAAGTAGAGAGGTTTGAACTTGGGTCTTCCTGACTCCAGGCCCAGGGCTGTAGACCCCAGGCCCAGGGCTCTATCCACTGAACCACACAGTTACCTTTTATGTGTACCTATGTACATGTTGGTTCTCCTGACAGAATGTAAGTTCGTTGAGGGCAGGGACTATTTCATTCTTATCTCTGTGTTTCTGACTTCTGGCACAGTTCTTGGCACACAGCACTTATTTAATGAATGCTAGTTGATTGGGAAATTTATCCTTACAATGAAATATAATCTGCCTTTCTACAACTTTCACCCCTGAGCTCCTAGTCCTCCCCTCTGGTGACAAGCTTCTTTTGTACTTCCCAGACCTTCAAAGTCTTGAAGATAACAATTCTGTCTCTTTTAAGACTTTTCTTGTCTAGTCTAAGCAAACATCTCAAGATCCTTCAACAGATCCTTTCAGAGTGAGTTTTTACATACCCTGGCAAAATCTCAATGTCCTCAGGACAGGATGTGACCCAAATTGCAAATATCATGTCCTTTCTAAAATTTCTAGACTCAAAACAGTAGTCCAGATGTGGCTTGATCAGGTCAGGGTACTGCAGGAGGTTACCTCTCTCATTCTTTTTTATGTGTCTGTTAATTCAGCCTGGGTCTCAGGTGAACTTGTGTCACATCATTAAGAGGGTCATTACTCCAGTGAATAGTTGGGAAATAAGACTTGGACAAAAAACCCATCACACTCTAAGACAAGATAGTATGTTATTTTCTGTATAAGGGATTAAGGGAAGGCTTATTTTCTACAGGCATGGGAATTGATCTGTGCAACATGAAAGATACTGACAGTTTCTACTCCTTACATAATACATGAGAGCCAGGAGAAGCAGGACCTTTAATTCTGTATTAGGCTGGCTTAATATTAAGATATGAGAGCTATAAGGAAAAGGATCAAGAAACTCAGGTATCTCTTTGTGGTAGAGTATCTGAGGGTGGGGTTGGGAGGGACTGGTCACCTGGCACATAGTAGACAATAAATGTTTATTAAATAAGTGGGTGACTTTCCCCATGTTTGCAGTCTTCCATGTTATGTGTCTCCCTTGGAAAGCCTGGCCAAATTGTGCTGGATCACAAGCCGTGATGACAGCTGTGTCCTTGATAACTACTGAACCCATCTCTGTTCTCTTGGGTATACATAGCAGAATTCCTATTATTTGATGTTATGGAGACCAAAGGGATTGTTTAGGCTGAATCTAATTGATTTTTAATTATGATATTGCTGCTGAATAAAAGCCCAAATTTAGCCGCAGCATTAAAAAAAGTCTTGATTTCTTCTCTTTTGGGGTCATACATAGTTCTCAGTGTTTCCCTTAATGTGGCCCTTAAGAGTATAATTGTTAATAAGAGATTTCTCAGACATTGAAGCCTTGAGACCTGAAGACATGAAAATACACCATGTGGATTATACGACTGGGACCAGAATCAAAAGAAGGAGAAAAGTTTATAAATAGACACATGTCAAATGTCCCAGTAAAAATAGAGCTGAGCAGGAGAGACTGTATGAAGCACTGAGGTGTAGGAAATCTAAGGAGAGTGTGCCTTCACTGACTTTGTAGCTACATATGCCAGCTGGGTTGGAAATGACCTGATGAATTCATTCAAGCAACAAGGCATTTGTTTTTTAATTGGGTCAACTCAGTGCAACCACTGGTTATTTTGAAAATAACCTAGTGAATCAATCTAATAACTCACTATTTTGAAAATAAATAGGTGAATTCAGTCAAGGAACTGTTATTTAAATAATTGGGTGAATACAATCTAGCTATTCAGCCAAAGAAAGGCACCTTTGGGCATAGTGGATAGAGAAATGGCTTCAAAGCCAGGAAGAACTGAGTTCAAATTCTCTTTCTACTGTGACCCAAGGTAATTCACTTAAAGTCTCACTGCTCTCAGCCATTCTCTAAGACTGTTAAGTTGCAGAGAAGATTCCCCAGCTTGCACTGGTAGAGGTAGGTCCTTCATCAGGGAGCTCTAAGCTAATAAATTCAGAACTAGTCCTTATCTAATTCAAACAAATTACCTTTATTAGTGAAGTAATCACTTTCTAGTCAATTCAGTAAATATTAATTATCTATAGCAAGAGAATAGGTGTATAGTGTAGATAGAGTGCCTGACCTGGAGTCAGGAGGACTTGAGTTCAAATTCGACTGAGCAAGTCACTTAACCCTATTGCCTCAAAAAAAAAAGTCCCTATAGCAGCAAAGCCTTTACTGGTAATGCAGTAAGTCAACATGCTTTATTTAGCATAGAGTGGATGCTAAATAAATGCACCTAAATAAATTCCTCTAGTGGAATGGATGGATGAGAACAATTTGTCCCGGTAGCCATGAAGGCAGCTGAAGCAGGCACGTGGAGTGCTTAGAGCTTGGTCAGACATCGAAGATGCCAAGGTCACCCACTGTATCCCATCAGTTGCCCCGAGTTTTGTCTTGCCACTGAACTTCAGTGAATCTGGAAGAGAGAGTGAGGCTGATGACTGTACAACTCTGCCTCACTGAAGTCTGATTTCAGCTGTAAGTCAAGACACCATCCTGTTCTGTCATTGGTCTTCAAAATGAAGGATGAACTCTGCTAAACACTAGATACAAAGAAGCCAAAACAGTACCTGCCCTCAAAAAGCCCATATTCTATTTTTTTCCCACTTAATAGCATTTTATTTTTTTTTCCAGTTACATATAGTTTTCCACATCCATTCAACATTCCCAAAACAAAAAGCAATTTGATATAGGGTCGTATGTGTGCAATCACCACGTTAGTCATGTTCTGGAAAAAAAAATCAGAACAAAGGGGAAAAACCATGGGAAAGAAAACAAAAACAAAAGGAAAATAGCATGCTTCTGCACACTCAATTTGGTATGAAAATCTATGTTATACTACAGGAAAGTAGGACAGAAGGGGATAAGGGGTGAGGAGGGATGCTAGAAGGGAGGGCAAATGGAGGGAGGGAGTAATTAGAAGTAAGGACTTTTGAGGAGGGACAGGATCAAAAGAGAGAACAGAATAAATGGAGGGCAGGATAGGATGGAGGGAAATACAGTTAGTCTTTCACATCATGACTGATGTGGAAGTGTTTTGCATGATTACAAATGTATAACCTATATTGAATTGCTTGCCTTCTCAGTGGGGATAGGTGAGGAGTGAAGAAGGGAGAGAAGTTTGAACTCAAAGTTAAAACAATGTCAAAAATTGTTTTTACGTGCAACTGGGAAATAGGACATACAGGCAGTGGGGTATAGAAATCTATCTTGCCATATGAGAAAATAGAGGGGAAAGGATGAGAGAAGGAAGAAGTGTAAAAGAAGGGAGGACAGATTGGGGGAAAGAGTAATTGGAATGCACAATCTCTTGGGGTGGGCAGAGGGGAGAGATGGGGAGAAAATTTGAAAATCAAAATCTTGTGGAAGTGAATGCTAAAAACTAAAAATAAATTAATAATAAACAAAAGAAAATAGCATGCCTCAATTTGAATTAAAATTTCATAGTTGTTCCTCTGAATGTGGATAGCATTTTCCATCATGAGTCTCTTGGAATTGTCTTGGGTCATTGTATTGCTGAGAAGAGCTAAGTCTATCATAGTTAGTCATCGTACAATGTTGTTATTACTGTGTACAGTGTTCTCCTGGTTCTGTTCACTTCACTCAGCATCAGTTCATGTAAATGTTTCCAGGTTTTTCTGAAGTCTGCCAGCTCACTATTTCTTAAAGAAAAATAGTATTCCATTACATTCATATACCACAACTTGTTCAGTCATTCCTCAATTGATGGGCATCCCCTCAATTTCCAATTCTTTGTCACCACAAAAAAAGCTGCTATAAATATTTTTGTGAACGTAGGTCCATTCAACTTTTTTATGATCTCTTTGGGATATAGGCCTAGTCATGGTATTGTTGGATTAAAGGGTATGCACAGTTTGATTGCCTTTTGGGCATAGTTCCAGCCAGAGTGCTTGGATCAAGTCACAGCTCCACCAGTAATGCATTAGTGTCCCAATTTTTCCATATCTCCAACATTTATTATTTTCCTTTTCTGTCATATTAGTCAATCTGATAGGTGTGAGATGGTACCTCAGAGTTGTTTTAATTTGCATATCTCTATAATCAATATTGATTTAAAGCACTTTTCCTATAACTATAAATAGTTTTAATTTCTTCATCTGAAAACTTCCTGTTCATATCCTTTGACCATTTATAATTTGGAGAATAACTTGTATTATATAAATATGACACAGTTCTCTATATATTTTAGACATGAGGTCTTCATCAGAGACGCTGGGTATAATAATTGTTTCCCAGCTTTCTGATTTCCTTCTAATCTTGGTTGCATTGGTTTTGTTTGTGCAAAAACTTTTTAATTAGATATAATCAAAATTATCCATTTTTCATTTTACAATGTTCTCTATCTGTTCTTTGGCTATAAATTCTTCCCTTCTCCATAGACATGACAGGTAAACTATCCCTTGCTCTCCTGATTTGTTTATGGTATCACCCTTTATATTTAAGTCATATACTCATTTTGACTGTATCTTGGTACACAGGGTGTGATGCTGGTCTATGCCTCACTGGTGCCATACTGTTTTCTAGTTTTCCCAGCAGTTTTTGTTAAGCAGTGAGTGCTTATCCCAGAAACTGGGATCTTTGGGTTTATCACACAGTAGATTACTATAGTAATTTGCTACTGGGTCCTATGTACCTAACCTGTTCCACTGATCCACCACTCTTTTTCTCAGCCAGTTCCAAAGAGTTTTGATGACTATCTCTTTATAATATAGTTTTAAATCTTGCATGGCTAGTCCACTTTGCATTTTTAAAATTAATTCTCTTGATATTGATATTTTTGACCTTTTGTCCTTTCAGATGGATTTTGTTTTTATTTTTTTAGCTCTATAAAATAATTTTATTGGTACTTTGATTGGTATTACACTGAATATGTAAATTAATTTAGGTAAAATTCTCATATTTATTATATTAGCTCAGCTTACCCATGACCATTTGATATTTTTCCAGTTTTTTAGATCTTACTCTATTTGTGTGAAAAGTGTTTTGTAATTGTGTTCCTAGGTTTGTTTTGGTAGGTAGACTCCCAAACATTTAATATTGTCTACGGTTATTTGAAATGGAATTTTTCTTTCTATCTCTTGCTGCTGGACTTTGTTGGTAATATATAGAAATGCTGATGATTTTTGTGGGTTTATTTTATATCCTGCAACTTTGTTAAAGTTGTTAATTACTTCAAGTAGCTTTTTAGTTGATTCCCTGTGATCCTCTAAGTATACTATCATGTCATCTGCAAAGAGTGATAGTTTTGTTCCCCCATTGCCTATTCTGATTCCTTCAATTTCTTTTTCTTCTCTTATTGCTAAAGTTTACAGTTCTAGTACAATATTGAAAAATAGTGGTGATAACGGGCATCCTTGTTTCACATTCTTGGTTTCACCCCTGATCTCACTGGGAATGCTTCTAGCTTATCCCCATTACATATAATATTTGCTGATGGTTTTAGATAAATAATACTTATCTTTTAAAGAAAACTCCATTTATTCCTATGAGAAGTTCATCTTCTAATGGGGAAGACAAGATGCAAATAACTAAGTACAAACAACGTATATACAGAGTAAATTGGAGGTAATCTCACAAGGAAGATACTAGCATTGAGGGGATCAAGAAATGCTTCTTGTGAAAGGTGGGATTTTAATTGAGATGTGAAGGAATCTAGGGAAGTCAGGAATTTGAGAACAGGAGGGAGATCATTCCAATGAAAATATACCAAATTGGGAAGTGAGGTGTTATATGGGAGGAACAACAAGGAGACCAGTGTCACTAGATCTGAAGTATGTGGAAAGGAATAAATTATTAGAAAACTGGAAAGGTGGGAAGGGATCAGGTTATGAAGAGCTTTAAAAGCTAGAGGATTTATATTTGATTCTGGAGGTAACAGGAAGCCACTGGAATTTATTTAGTAGCATGGATGACAGAGTCAGAACTGAGCTTTAGGAAGATCAGTTCAGTACCTGGGTGGAGAATGGATTGGAGAAGGGAGAGACTTGAGACAGGAAGACCTTCCCCAACTCCTCTTAATTCTAGTGCCTTCTCCCTGTTAATTATTCCTATTTGTTCTGTACAAAGCTTACTTTTTACATATTGTTTGTGTGTTATCCCCCCTGTTAGATAGTAAGCTTCTTGAAGACAGGGACTATCTGTTACTTCTTTTTGTATCCCCACTGCTTAGCACATAGTAGTGTTTAATAAATGCTTATTGATGAGAAACATTATAATTGTATAAATATATTTTTAAAAAACATTTTTTTCCTAAGAGAATTTCTGCCAATCCCCAACCAAGTTTCCTGTCTTTTATATGTAAATGAGTTAAAATTTGCGCGCGCGCGCGCGCACACACACACACACACACACACACACACACATTCACCCTTTACAGGGTGCAAATGAGCCACTTCAAGATAGAGAAGGGAGTGGGGTGAGGCAGCTGGATAGTGCAGTGGATAGAACTCCCACCCTGGAGTCAGGACTTCAAATCCTTGAGATTTTCCAGAGTAAACCCTGGATAGGAGATAGTTAATTTTGAACTGAAAGGGACCTCGGAGGCTATATAACATAAACTCATTTTATGTATGAACAAATTAAAGCATAGGAAGGTTCAATGATTTGTCCAAGGAAGAAGCATCTGTGAGATTTGGACTCATGTCCTCTGATTCAAATTCCATTATTCTTCCCTTTGGGCCATTGTAATGCCAAAGCGATACCCACAGCAGCCTCTATGGATATGCATGTGTATTTCAAGGGCACCTTTGCAAAATATAAACTCTCTTCCTCAAAGAAGAAGCCAAGATATTTATTCAGATATCAGAAAGCCATTTCCATGGTAACAGTGAAGTTTGTGCGCATTACCAGTATAGAGACAACACTTGGTCAGGCCTCTCCACACACAAGCTCTCTTAGGCAAAATTCCTCCCTCTCTCACTCACACTAGTTGCTCTGCCTGGTCTCTCCTAGCTCCACCCTTCCTGCTCCACCCATTCAGCAAGCTCCTCCTACCATTGGCTCCACATGACTCAAGCTGTGGGCTGGGTCAAAGCTCAAAGCAGGTCCCTGGGACCTTTGAAGGGGGAGGGAAGATCTCCAAATTACCTAACCATTATAACCATGCTGCCTCTTAAATGTGGAAGAGAATGATGAAATAATGAGAGACAATGATCTGTTTTGGGGTCAGCCTCCAAGACTGCACCTTATCTTTGGGGGCCCAGAGAATGCCTCTGGGCTACATCTACAAGAAGTAGAAATGACAGAAATTGACATACAGCAAATACCATCCTAGTGCCACTGGATCACTCCCTGCCCCAACTTGTATTCATTAGTTAAATACTGCAAAGAATGACTGCTCCAGGTTCAAGGTGTTCTATGGGCTTCTACTACTATAAGCTCTGCTTCTAAGAGCTCTTGAACTGTCTTCAGAGGATTTACCCTTAGTAGGTGGCCACTTGACACAACTAGTTCAAAGCAAAGATATTTACTAAAATGACATGATATGGAAACAGAACAGCTTTCCCTATAAACCTGGGCTACACTTTCCCACAAATATATCTGGTGTCATCAGAGACAGTGGCCATGTGTGGAGTGATAAGAAAGTGTATGTGTAGGAAATGTGTTTCTGTAATATACTTGTGCAAGGAGGTGCTGCTTACATCCCCAATGTGGCAGGGCCCTGACACATGTATCTGCTGATGCCCGCTATGCAATGAGCAGCAGCAATGCGAGGGCATCTTCCCCTCCCTCACTGAGTGCCACCCTCCATGACTGTCTGATGCTCTCTCCAAGGTCAGACACTCAGTTCAGTATTTCTTTGTTTGGGAGCAGTTGCTGGGGAGATTTTTTGTTCTAACATTAAAGTTTGGGGACTTTGTAAAATGGGTAATAAAAAGAAATGGAAGATTGAGTCGGAAGATTGAGTCAGAAGATAAGAGTGTTTAATCTGGACGGGACAAATAGATACTTGTGTCCTTACATGAGAGACAAAATATTATGCCTTGTTTGCTGAGAAGTAATAGCTCTTCTGAAGGAGTACAATCTTTTCTAATTAAATTTCAAATCAAAGCACTCTGACTTAATTGGATACCAAGGAAAAACAAATTAAAGCATCCAAATTGTTGAAAAATCTCAGTAGGGATCAATGGTTTTTCAAGAAAGTAAACTCAGAAAATGAAGTGGCTACTAAGGTTAGTTTTCAGATTTCTAAAGAAATCAATTTCAGATATGATTCCAGAGTATAATAAAACTGATTGCTGACAAGAAGTGTAATATGTTCCATTAACTAAATGTAAACAATAAGAAAACCTGAAAAAGTATTAAAACTTGTACTGCTTAGCAAAGGGATTTTTTGACATCAATGTGATTTCATGATAAAAATCTTAAGTAATAAACAATTAATTGGTATTAATTGAAATGTCCCTTTTCCAGAAATACAACTTATTTGCAAAATAGTTTTGATATGGATACAAACTAAGAGTTAAAAAGTACCCTAAGAGTTAAAAATAATATTAAGGATTGACTTTGTGAAGCCCCTGGTTTATTTTCTAGCCTGAAGTCTCCCTAAAGTCTCCCCTTACCACAAAACTTCTCCTTTTCCTTGACCATAAAATTCCTTGTCCCCACCCCTCATCCTGGGGAATGAGAGATTTCCTTATCTTGAGTCATTCATAATGCTTATCCTCTCTATCTTGCAAGACTTCTTTATCTTGCAAGACATCCTAGATCTCCAACTCTTATAAGGAAACTTTAAAATCATTCTATATAAATTTGATCCTTTTCCTATATCACTGCCTTTGTTCAACTTCTTGCTAAATCTCAGGCCCACTGCTTTTGTGTCAATAAAGCTCCCAGTGGCTACAGAGAAGGTCTAAGTGCATTTATTCACATTTTGAACTAGCTCTCCTATCTCTCTCTTCAACAGTTTAATCATTTAATTATAGCTTTACTTGGAAATGGACTGCTAAAAACCCATCTGTGGCTTGAAGAAATTTAGCCTATTTTAATTTTGGCCCCTACTGCTGCCAAGTTGTGCAGGTCTCCCTAGACCCGGCAGTAGTGTGGCCTCCCAGGCCTGTGGCATCTTGAGCAAGATCCCAGCTTTAGGTGCCAGTTCGAATTCTTTCCTTGGCTCAACTCAACTCTACAGCTAGACTCTGCCACATACTTCTGTTTCTAGAAGCTATTGCTACTGGGAGGGTGGGAGGGGAACAGGGGGACTGCTCATGTTTGCTTCACTGTCCAAGAAAGGAAAGGGACAACTGAGACTTTCCACATGGTTGTCCCTCTTCTCAAATGACTAAGAAATTTAGTTGCTAGATAGCTGGCAGGATCTGCTCCATCCCTTTTCAATCCTAACCAAAGCTAGCACTGCCCACAAGCAGGTGCCAATCCTCAGCCACATTTCCTGGCACTTCTTTTCACAAATGAGCCAAAGTTTGAAAACATGCATATACCCTTTACAAGGTGCAAGTGCATTCCTTCAAAGTCTGAAAGGGTCACCCATATATCTCCATCATCTTTTAATTTCCTCAAGCAAATCGGGAGGATTCAGTGATAAGGGTACCCTTGATCGATTTTCTGCCACATCCTTGCTACAAATATAAAATTTCCAAGCCTGAGATTCCATCCTAGAGTCACTAATTTTTTTTATATAAATTCATTTTTCTCCAGAGATTTCATTGGATTTTTTTCAGTGTAGTACACAGAAAATTCTTTTAAATATTTATGTTTGTACATGTATATTGTTTCCTATAGACTTTATTCAAGGATGGATCTTATCTAGACTGAGGTGCTTCCATAGCTCCAAGTTGGACTTCCCAAGCTGATTAACAGGAAGAAAAGTTGTGGCTGGTCAGTCCTCACTTAAGGAGATGACAGCTCCAGGTCAAGGATAAGAATCCAGTAGTAAAAGGACAAAGACAGTTAGAATTCAGCATAGAGAGCCAGACAATTTGCAGTGCTCAGCTTCTTAGTGGCCAATGCATGTTTTATGACTCAGTGTATGAAGTCAGTCTTGATTTATAATTTCCCTTGAATGATCTTCAGCTGAATAGCCTGAGCATACTATGAACAGCAATTCCCTGGACTCCATGAAACAAAGGCCCATCATTTAAGATATTCTTAAGTTTTTTTTTCTATTATTCTGAATTTCATAAACACCATCAAACACAAGCATTTCAATACAGAAACAACAGAAAGAGCATTGCGTACAAAACCCTGAATCTCTGCTGTTTCTAACTTGTTTTCTTTTAATAATACATTCATACATAAATATATATATATATGTGTATATGCACACACACTTATATTTACTTATATATATAATATATAAATTTATTTATTTATACATACACATGTGTATATTTATGTATCTTTGTAACCATCCATTTAGACAGGTCCTGGACCTTTAAGCACCTTTGTGCTTACCTGTTTATCCCTTTGAAACTCCTTCTGTTCTCTTCTATGAATTTTTTAAATACTTCATTGATGCTTGTTTCTTTCTTTTCCTCCTTTATTTGGCATCACTATCTTTAGCTTCCCTCTCACCGTTCCTAACTCCATCCAAAAGACCTTTCATAAGAAATAAACATAGTTAAGCCAAACAGATTTATACATTGTCCATGTCTGAAAATGTATGTCTCATTGTGGACCTCAGTACCATCACCTCTGCATTGTTAATGTATTTTTGCATGTTGGGAAGATCTTTACCATCCATTAATAGGCCCATGGGACCTGCTTGAGTCACATGGAAACCTAAGGCACATGAGTCTGTGGTGGGAGGAGCTTGTGGAACAGGTAGATCAGGAAGGGGTAGAGCAAGAAGGGTGGAGCAGAACTGAGAATACGTTGGACACAAGCAGTTAGAACTGAGGGAGAGAGAGGAAGCAGGCAGTGAGCTGTGAGTGTTTGTTTGTGGGAAGGCCCTAGCAGGGGGAAAGCTTGGGGATGGTGGTGCCCCCTGCAATGTTATTGTGTATAGATTTCTTTATTGTTATGATGGATTTGGCTTTTTGGTGTTTAAATAAATATTTTGGCTCTGTCTTCCATGTGGAGAGTCTGTTATATTTTGTGATTCAGAATTACGCCAGCATATTTATAGCTGCTGTAGGCTGCTATCTTGTTGGTGCTACAATCTATCTGTCAGTATTTGAAAAGCATAGAGGCTTCCTCATCAGCCTCTGGAGCTGTGATTGGTCATTGCACTGGTTATTAATACTGGTATTTCTTCTCTTTATGTTATATGACTAGGAATCACAGAACTCTATAGTCTCCAAAGATCTGAAATGGAGAATTTCTGAGGAAAATGGATAGGCCTTTTTTACTCAGTTTTCACTTGATCTCTCTGTAGCATTTGGTGTGGTTAACCCCTTTCTCTTCCTGAATATTCTCTCTTCCCTGTTGTTGTCATTTTTTTTGCTATTGTTCTCCCTTCCTCCCTACTCTGCTCCATATCTATTTAACTACTCTTTTCCTCAGCTGGATTATCAGTGCCTGATCCCCTTTGTGTGGTTGTATCTCAGGACTTTATTCTGCTCCATGTTCTCTTCTCTCTTTTCAATCTTTCTCGTTCTCATCACGTCCCATGTATTCAAAAAAATCAGTTCTATGCAGATGCCTTCCAGATCTTTACATTCAACCCTCATTGTTCAAAGCAGAATTATCATTCCTTCTTCTACCCCAAAGTAAAAATCAACACCATTCTCTTCCTAACTTCTCTACTTCTTTTGGAGAAACCACCATCTTTCCAATCACTTGTATTCAACCTCAACAATATCTTTGACTCTTCCTTCTCCCTCACCATTTCTATTGTAATCAGTTGCCAAAACTTATCGATTATACCTCCTCAACATTCTTGTGTCTGCCCCTTTCTCAGAACTCACACAGCTACAACCCTGCTTCATGCAGTTATCTCCTCTCACCTAGACTATTGAAGTAACCCCTCATTCCCTAGAAAATTTCTGATAGCTATTAGTGTCACTCCTTTCAAATCTATGCTACAAAGAGATGCCTAAAAATGTTCCTCAAATATACATCAGAACGTGTCACTCCTCTGCCCCAGAAATAGCACCTCTCTCTTACCAACAGGATAAAATACAGATTTCTCTGTTTGGCTTTTTGAGCCCTTCTCAGTTTAGGTCTAAGACACCTTTCCTGGGTTATTGCACATTGTTTTTCCAGTACTCTGTGTTCTAGCCAAAGTGACCTCCTCGCTGTTCCCTTTATGAGACATTCCATTCTCCTTGGTAGTCATGGATGAGTTGTAATCTGCATTATTGAAGGGAATTGTGGTTGGGCCAACAAAACTTTAATTTCTGCAAGTCTTTGCAGAATGTCTGATCTTTGTGGTTTTCTACCCTTTTTTTTTATCATGTACATAAAACTTTGGCTTTGTTTCTTAAAATTTTCATAACTTTAAGAGCTATCCTTCTTTTTGAGAAATGAAATGA
Source organism: Bettongia penicillata ogilbyi (assembly GCA_023548195.1). NCBI lineage: Eukaryota > Metazoa > Chordata > Mammalia > Diprotodontia > Potoroidae > Bettongia > Bettongia penicillata. Next base: position 848,517 of record JAJHZJ010000889.1, on the reverse strand, counting down.
ACTAATATTATTTTCTTTGGAATAGCTACATATGGAAGGAAGGAAGGTTCCCTGTCAGCCTCAGTTGATATAATCATAGATTATAGTCATTTGTGATATTTTAATGTGCAAACAAGTTGTGGTTATATAAGCCTTATGATCCTTTTATAAGATTTGAACCTCTGGTCAAGGAGAAAACAATGAATTCATTGAACAAATAAGGTGGTCATGCCTCTTGAAGCCTTAAATAGCCTGAAGACATTCAAAAGTTCAGAAGTTCCAGTTCAAAATTTGGAGGCAGTTGTGAAAGGCCGCTTCTGCAGCAGAAGAGAGGGCTGCAAGGTGAAAGGGGATTTTCTCCTCTTTCTCAAGGTCAGTGATGTCATTAGAGCAGGGGTGGGGAACCTGCAGCCTTTCCACATGTGGCTGCCTAAATCCTTCAGTGTGGCCTTTTGACTGAATCGAATTTTTAAACAAAATTTACAGAATATAAGTTCTGTAAAATTTGGATTGAGTCCAAAGGCCCACATTTAAGGATTTAGAAGATCAAGTGTAGCCTTAAGGCTGCAGGTTCCCCACCCCTGCATTAGAGTTTTTGAAGCAGTAGAAGACAATGCATTCAGCTGGGAACAGGGACACACACCTTAGGACAGACAGAGAGATGCAGAGAGACAGTGACCCAGGGGAGGAGGCAGCCTCAGGGGGCATGAACCACAACAGAAGAGAGAAATGCTGGCGGCGGCCTGAAGAAAAGAGAGGACCTTGGTACTAACTATTCTTACTATAATATCTTAGTAAATGTCTTTTTGTTATTGTTCTGTCGTTTTTCAGTTGTGTCTGATTCTTTGTGACCCTATTTGAGGTTTTCTTGGCAAAGATACTGGAGGTGTTTGTCATTTCGTTTTCCAGCTCATTTTTACAGATGAATAAACTGAGGCAAACTGGATTAAGGGACTTACACAGGGTCACATAGGTAATAAGTGTCTGAGGCCAGATAGGAACTCATCAAGATGAGTCTTCCTGCCTGCAGGCCTGGCACTTTATTCACTGTGCCCCCTAGCTGCTAAGAGCTAATTGTGACTATTATTAGTTGTTAATAAAAAAAACATACCAGCGGAGACTTGTGATCTCAAACAGTAGAAGTAGCCATGCAGAAAGTTATTTCTAGACCTCAAATGTAACACCCACTCTATTGTATATGCATGCATTCACATTTGTACGTAACTATATTAATAAATAAGGCTTTGTTGGTATCTTTACATAGAGCTTTTATCGCCTTTCCCTTCCTCCCACTCATATCTGAGTTTCAGATCGGTGGGCAAAAATATAGTTTTAGTGACCTCCATATTTTAATCATACTCAACCTTTGGGTATTGTGCTCAGCCAGATTGCAGGAGGGTGAGGTCCCCTTGAGGACTTCCATCACCTGAAAACTAGCCGTGTCATCTGAGGATTAATCCCATTTCCCAGTGATGCAGGAATGGGGAGAAGCTGAGATGACTCTTATCCTACCTCCACATGAAGTGATCTACCAATCAGGATTGTCTTACCTTTATATGTAAATTGTTCTACTATTAACTATAAAAGCAGGTTGGAACTTGGATTTGGGGGCCGGCCTCTCTCCAACTGCTTGGTGACTTGGGGTACCAATAAACTCCTTTTGTCTTGTTTCCTGAATTTGTCTTTAACTCGTTGAGGTGAGGCCCAAACCAGGATTTTTCTTTTATTCTTATTTCACATAAAGAATCTTGAGGGGGGAAAGCAAACAACCTCTATGAGGCTTTTGAGAAATAATGCAGTGTTGTCCAGTAATGATCCCATAGATAAAGTTTTCATCTGGTCCCAAGTAGTCCCAAAACACTTGGCATCATCGATAAGATCCTTCATGTCCTGGGCTAGCCCATCCTGAGTAATGAAGGAACATTCCACTTTTATACTCTCATCTTCTGCAACTAATTACTTTCCTCAAAGATCCCAGAGCATAAATCAAGGAGAAGAGTCTCTATCAACATGTCAGAAATAGAATGTTTCCTATACAAAAAAAGGAAAGCTGAGAAGCCATCTTTGGAGCTCTGACACCATGACCTCAATCTAGGTGCTGATTTAGAGGTCCACCATGTTGCCCAGGCCTGTCTCCAGCTGTTTTAAAGAATAATCTTCAGTAAATCTCCATTGGATGTGTTTGTCTTGTGTGTGGGTTTCCTTTTCCCTTCTTTTGTATGGGCACTTGGGTTAACACAATCGCTGGAGAGGGAGAAGCTTTTGCCTCCAAATAAAAGACTTGGAATGAGTAAGAGAAAAGTGATTATCTCATTTTCAAATTCCTTGAATTCAGGGAGAACCTCATTCCAACTGCTGCAGCGAGAGGTCCTAGATCAGGGGTAGGGAACCTCTAGGTCCTCAAGTGAGACCCTTTGACTGAATCCAAACTTCACAGAACAAATCTCCTTAATGAAAGAATTTGTTCTATAAAACTTGAACTCAGTCAAAAGGCTGCATCCAAGGACCTAAAGGGCCGCATGTGGCCTCGAGGCCATATAGGTTACCTACCCCTGAAATGAGATCAGAGATCCATTCTGGTCTATGAAGAGCAGCATGCAAATAGTTTGGACCTTGTTATTTTATTCTTGATTCTATTTTTGTTGAAATTAAGTTTATTTTAAAATTTAATTTTATTATTTTTTAATTGATTAGCATTTATTTTCTATCCTTTACCCCTCAAGTTGAACAATAACCAAAAAAAAAAGGAAAAAGAAAAAAGAAAGCCTTTGTAACAAATATGCATAGTCAAAGCAATTTTTTTCATTGGCAAGACTCTCAAGTTTATAATCAAAAGCATTATTATTTCAGAAAGTATGGCATTATTCATGAACTCTCTGGGTTTCAGTTCTTAGGTTCACATACTTAACTCTAATATGACCTCATGCAATCATGTCACAGACTTTCTGAAAACATGGTTTCATGGGAAGAGCCTGTAACAGCAAGCACTCTAGCATACCCAGGACAATCTGCCGGCACAGGTTCTTGGATCTGCTTTTCTTAAAAGAAAGCAACTTTTAAGGGATCAACAATCACTTTAATTAAACATCTATATCATTCACTTAATTCAGTACCTTGAACTACAGAGAAAATACAAACACAAATTACAGAGAAAATAGCATAATGATCAATGGACAAGGCTTCCAACTGGCTGACCATAAACATATATACATTACAGATCAACAGATAGATTCAACTGTCTGACCATACATACATAGTTGCCAGAGAGAGAAGCACCAACATCTGGGTTTTTGATGGCACCAACACTCTTCCAAAGAGTGAGCCCCAAAGCAAAATGCTAACCTCAGAATGTATGTGTGTGTGTGTGTGTGTGTGTGTGTGTACACACACAAACAAAGAGAGAGAACCAGAAGACATGCAACCCACTTGCTTCAGTACCTAATTACCAAAAGGTGTGAAAAGCCCCTCCTAAGCAAACTTCCCTTAATGGGCTCCACAGGCCTATTAATGGGTAGGGAAAATCTTCAACTCCCATTAACATTACAGAACCTGGTGTTGGAATCAGAAGACCTGGATTCAAATTCTACCTCTGCTTTACAAGCTGTGTCAACTGGAGCTTGGTGGAAGATTAAGTCATCTTTCTGGGCCCCAAATTCCTTGTTTATATTTTTTTTGAAAAGAAAAATTTGAGAAGATAACATTTATTGTTATTGTTCAGGCGTTTCAGTTGTGTCTGAGTCTTTGTGACCCCATTTATTTTGGCAAAGATGCTGGAGTAGTTTGCCATTTCCTTCTCCAGCTTATTTTATAGGTGAGGAAACTGAGGCAAACAGGGTTAAGTGAGTTACCTAAGGTCACAAGCTAGTAAATGTCTGAGGTCACATTTGAACTCAGATCTTCCTGACTCCAGGCCCAGTACTCTATCCATTGTGTCATCTACATATCAAAAACACCATTTTAAGACTCATGAGAAGGGACTAGGGTGGCTTGTCAGGGGTTAGGGTTTGGTTCAACATTAGGTTTGTGTTTTTAAGATCCTTTTTGTTTTACATAACTTTCATTTTTAAATATCTTTGGAAATAGCTGCCCAAGGGGAGAATTAGATGATCTCTAAATTTATAAAGTCCCTTCCCTCTTTAAATCCTCAGATCCTCCCAGGGATGGTTTTTCCTTATCTATGTTAAAGGCGAATGGTAATTCTTCACTCTGCAATGCTATTGTGGAGAAAGCCCTTTGTAAATAAGGGAGAAGCATGGAAAAATGCACTTACATCGGTGTCTGTAATTTTTCTTTCTTTACTCAAGTACAGATTTTGTTGGGTGCTCATTTTCTTTGTGATCAACCATGACCTTCTTGTTGTCCCTTTTTACCAGTCTATTTTTTGATTCCCCGTGCTTCTCCTACCTTGTTCTTGTTCACTTGGTACTATCTGCTCTAGTGACTGATCCTCTTCCTCCTCCTCCACTTTCTCCTTCCTCCCCTGCACCCTCCCCCTTCTCTCTTTTCTCCCTCTTCTCCTCCTCCCCTCCCCCAGCTTCTCCTCTTCAGAACTACCTCTTACTTCTCAGGAATTGAGATTTTACCATTGTGGAACTTTCCTTCTTTGACCAGAACTTCTCCATGGCACCAGATCCCCTGAAAACCTGAGCCAATACCATGGATATGCTGCAAGGTATGGCCATTACCAACTCACCTCATTCTCACACTGTGGAGGGGGTGGGGAGTGGAAGAGTGTCATGTCCAACTAGCTCCATAGTCTCTTCTGCCTTCTCTAGGCAGTTTTCCCTGCCTAATTTGGTATAGCCAAATGGCTAGAGTGCCGAGTTTAGAGTTAGGAAGACCTAGGTTCAGTTCCTGCCTCAGCTACTTGTTAGTGGTGACTTTGGGCAAGTCACTTAAACCTACATATGCCTCACATTAAGTCCTTAGTTATATACTAAGATGAGATGTGCCCTTACTTTAAGGAGAACCAGGATCCTTCATGCATTTGTCATTGTTTAGTAGAAGAGGCCTGTTAACATCATCAGAGAAGCAGGGCACTTAACCTCAGACAATCCCTAGAATCTCAGTTTTGAAATGAACTTCACAGATCATCTTCTCCAACAGGTACTCCCTTCTATAGCACCCTAACTAAGACTCTGCTTGCACAGCAGTCCTTTGAATACTTGAAGACAAGTCCTTCTTGAGACACCCATGTAGCATTAAGGTTTGGTCAAACAGGAAACCATGACTGTTGACTCATCCTGATGAGGCCACACCAGCTTCTCTCACCTTCTATGGTTGCCTGTTAACATAAGCAGAGCTAGCCCAGACTTCAGGGCTGGGATTTTGTAAACTGGCCCTCATGAGTCTAACGGATTGTGTTATCTTGAGGAAATTCAAGAGAATCAGGGGAGAGAGACCTATGTATTGGCTTTCCTCTAGGAATTTCATTTGTTTTTCCCCTGTGCTGGTTATGAGTGTTGCTGGGGACAGTGGCCTGCAGTAAGGAAGTGTACTGCAGTCTTTTGGAGCTCTTAAGGTACAGAAGACTCCCAGAATCCCAGTGTTCAGATGATCAAGGCATTTACAAAGTCAGTGACACCTCTGTTCATATTTTTCCTTTTTTTAAAAAAAATTAGTTTATTTTTAGTTTTTAAAAATTTTCTCTTCCTCCCCAAGACAGCATGCAAACTGATATAGGCTCTATGTACACATTCACATTAAGTATATTTTCACATTAGTCATGTTATAAAGAAGAATTAGAACCAATGTGGGGGGGTGGGGAACCACGAGAAATGAGACAAAACAAAACAAAAAAAGAGAGCGAGAGATCAAATATGGTATACTTCAATCTGCATTCGGACTTCACATTTCTTTCTCTGGATATAGATGACATTTTCCATCATGTCTCTTTTGGAGTTGTCCTAGATCCTTGCATTGCTGAGAAGAGCTAAGTCTATCAAAGTTGCTCTTTGCACAATGTTGCTGTTACTATGTACAATGTTTTCCTGGTTCTACTCACTTCACTCAGCATCAGTTCATGTAAGTCTTTCCAGGTTTTTCTGAAGTCTGCCTACTCATCATTTCTTATAGCACAGTATTATTCCATTACATTCATATGCCACAACTTGTTCAGCCACTCTCCAGTTGATGGGCATCCCCTCAATTTCCAATTCTTGGCCACCATAAAAAGAACTGCTATGAATATTTTTATACATTTCCATTTTTATGATATCTTTGGGATATAGCCCTAGAAGTGGAATTGCTGGGTCAAAGGGTATATACATTTTTATAGCCCTTTGGGCCTAGTTCCAAATTCCTCTCCAGAATGGTTGGATCACTTCACAACAATTACTAGCATTCCAATTTTCCCACATCTTCTCCAACATTTATTATCTTTCTCTTTTGTCATGTTAGCCAATCTGATAGGTATGATGTGGTACCGCAGACTTGTTTTGATTTGCATTGACTTCCATGTTCTTAACAAGTCTTCCCTATACACTTTACTGGATCTGACAAATTAATTTGCTCTTCTTACTCCAACCTACTGGGTAAACATATCTTTTTGCTAATTCTTAATAAGTATTGTTCTTCCTTCTTCCTCTGTAAGACATAGCATTATGATCTCTGAAATTATATATCAATATGAGTGTACTATACTGAGAGACAGCTAGTAGAGCAGTGGGTAGAGGCCCTGGGGTCATAAAGACCTGAGTGCAAATTTGAATTTGAACACTAGTTGTGTGTTCCTGTACAAGTCACAGTTTGCCTTAGTTTCCTCAGCTGTAAAACAGCACCTATCTTGCAGGGTTGTTATGAGGATCAAATGAGATAATTTTTGTAAAAACATTCACCATAGTCCCTACACTTATTGCCAGGAACTATAGAAATGCTTATTCCCTTTTCCTCTCCTTCCACTCCCTTCCCTCCCAACTCCCCAAAGTAGGAAGGAAGTGGTTTGGTGTTTGGCCAGGTTTCTAGAGATAATGGCCCTTTTAACTTGGCTGTGGCAAGGGTGAGAAAGACACATGTGATGAAAGTCAGTGTGAATATCTGCCAAAGAGCCACTTGGTAAGGCTGGAAAGATATGCAAACATTCTGTCTGTTTCACTCAGTATGGTTTGTTGAACTAAATACTGAATTCAACAAACACTTATTAAGTACCATCCACTATAGAAGCTACTGTGTGAAGTTCTGAGAAGAATACAAGGCAAACATGAAACAACCCTTGAGACTTGAAGGTGTTTATGTTCTCCTGGGAGAAGGGAGAAAAACAGAGGCAAATAAACACAAAGTAGGAAATAATACAAAATAAAATTTAGAGTGGAAAGAGTGCCAATGGTTGAGAGGAATTAGGAAAGACCTTTGTAGAAGGGGGTACTTGAGCTACGCTTTGAAGGAAGCTAGAGATTCTAAAGGGCAGAGATGAATCAGGAGTGCATTCCTGATATGAAGGAAAAACATGCAAAGGCATGAAGACAAGAAGTGGAATGTTGGGTATTTGGAACAACTTGGACCAGTTTAACTGGAACCTGCGTGAAGAGTATGCCCAGACTTGAGAGATATGAGTAGAGATGAAACTGTGGACAGATCCAGCTTAGAGCTTCATAGATATGGATATATCTCTAGGTCTACATTGATAAAGATATCTGTATCTGTCTATCTAGATGGTACCAGCTTGATCTTTGCCAGCTAACCTCTCTGCCACAGAGACCATGGAATGTTGAACTAGGATCAACTGACAAGAGTTTGTACAGCATTTTGTGATTGTTCAGTTGTGTCTGACTCTATGACCCATTTGGGATTCTCTTGGCAATGATACTGGAGTGGTGTGCCATTTCCTTCTAAGGTTCATTTTACAGATGAGGAAACTGAGGCAAACAGGGTTAAGTGACTTGCCAGGATCACACAACTAGTCAGTGTCTGAGCCCAGATTTGAACCCAGGAGGGTGGATCTTCCTGACTGTAGGTCCAGTGCTCTGTCCACTGTGCCACCTAGCTATCCATGCTTTTGTATCATTCCAATGTGTACTTGAAAATATGTGCAGGTATTGTTTCCTAGCTGTTGCCTTTTGATCTGGGGCTGAGAAGGAATTTTGAGAGTTATTCAAAAAACACTTATCAGCCAAGCCTCCTCGAGGCTCTCCTACTTGTCCACATTCCAGTGAGGAGGGCTGTTAGCTTCTGGGTGGGTGGAGTGGAGAGAAGCCTTTGGGCCTTTATCTCTCCACCCAAGCTGCTCTTGCTTTTATCTCTGTTGTGTCTGCTTTGAGGCTTTAGCCTTCATTTTAGCTCTCTGAACTTACCCCTAGAAAACAGCCATCTGCAGCTCAGGGCTCTGGCTCTTTCTTTATTCAAGGTAGTTGAATGGGGGGTCTACTCAAGCCTCTCTGGTGTAGGCATCCATCTGGCTTTTTCAGAGACTTTTCAATGGCGAAACATATTTGCAGTTTCATCCCATCACCTCCCTTGTACTTAACCTTGAAGGCCAGCTTAAGGCTTTTCAGACTTCCACCTTTGAGTAAACTCTTAGTGCCAATTAGAATGATTGGCTTCCATGGTTGGCTTCACCCATCCGTGCTTCAAAGTTTATTTGCACAAGATTCTTCCTCATTGGATTATGCAGTGCTCCACATAAGGTTGGGATTACCTTGGGCCCTAGACAGGGTTTCCTTAGAAATGGAAACCTGATAATTCTCCCAGTGAGTGATATTCTCTAGTTAGTTCCCCATCACCTAATAAAGGTCCAGGGACTGCAGCCCAAAACCTGGACTTGCAACTGTATGTGAACTAATTGTTGAACCTAATCTCCTTTCCAGAGGCTTAAATGGTATCAAGCAGAGAGGGGAGGATTATGGGAAATGTAGTTCTGGATATGGCTCCTCTTGTCTGTACTAACAAATGTCTTGTTCCCATTTGCCAAGTCTTCCAAACCTTTAGCACCTCTTTTAATCTACACAGAAAGATGAGAAGTGTCTAGAATGAATGGAAATCTCCCCAAGGGTTTTATGATGCACCATATAACGAATAACAATATCTCTTACGAATTTCGGAGGTGACTTGTTTATTTGTGAATTATTCTTATTTGGAAGTGATGGAAGTTATTCTTCTTTATGTCTGTATTCTCTTACTCCTCCTGTAGGTAGAGTGAAGTCTAATGAGATAGCGAGTTGCTTTTCAGTCAGGATGTTTCTCCATTACTTAAGAACCCACCAGTTTAATCTGTGGAGCTCAAGTGGGTGAATCTCTGTGGATGTTGAATTAGGGTCACTCACTGAAGCAATTTGAACAAGGCCTTTCTGTATTCTCAGAGTTTTAAACTTAATCAATTTTTCCTTATTTTAAAACTCCTAGGTAAGAAGAGAACCAGAATAGCCTATAAGAAAAGTCCAGAGTCATGCGATGGAGCTTCTTTGAGGAAAATCAAGGAAGCCAATGTTACCGCTTGAAGTAAGGTATAAGAAGACTGGAAAGGTAGGAGGGAACCAGCTTATGAAGGGCTTTGAATGTCAAAAGGAATTTTATATTTGATCCTAGAGGTGATAGGGAACTACATAGGAGGGATAAAGGAATGTCATGGTCACTCTAGGAAGGTCAGTTTGACAGTTGAGTGAAATATAGTCTGGAGTAGGGAGAAGTTTGAGACAAGGAGAGCAACCGGAAGGCTTTTGCAGTAGTCCAGGTGTGAGGTAATGCAAGCCTGCACCAAGGTGATGGCAGTGTCAGCAGAGAAAATGGAGATATACAAGAAATATTATGAAGATAAGATCAACAGAATTTGGCAACATGTTGGATAGAGTGGTGTGTGTGTTTGTGTGTGTGTGTGTGTGTGTGTGTGTGTGTGTGTGTGTGTGTGTGTGTGTGTGAAAGTTGAGGATAACACCTAGATTGTGATCCTGGGTGACCTCACTTTTTAGATGTACATATATATATAATAACTCCTTCATATATGTATATGTCTATGCATATGTGTGTGCACACATACACACAAACTCCTTACATATATATTTGTAGGTCTCTCTGTGTCTCTTTCTACATCTCTATCTTTCTGTCTCTGTCTGTCTCTCTGATTGCCTGAAGACCAGGAGTATTAGACTTTTACCCCTCCCCCAGGGTTCTCTGGTACCCTTAAGGGGACAGAAGGATGTCTAGGCTCTCTGCAAGTAGCTCTAGCCCCTACTTATAATATTCCCTCAGTTATGGGGAATGGTTCCCAGTATCACAGTTCCATTTAGCCGCTAACTGCCAGAAATATTTACTACGGAAATATTTACTTCCCAAAGAATAATCACAAATATACAGACTCACTCCCCCAACATGTGGGAGGAAGAATCCTCCTCCCTGTTTTGTACCATTTAAGCCTCTGGGAAGAGGATTAGCTTCATAGATTAGCTAAATTCCCATGCAGCACTATCCTATTTGCAAGTCCAGTCCTTGGGCTCCAGTCCCTGGATCCTTGGCTTCCTAGCAATTCCATACTGGGCTGAATGTCAGCTGAACCATCCCACCTCCGAGGTCATCATGACTTGAACTCCTGATCTTATGGAGATGACCTCCAGCACCTAAACCAGAGAAGGACAAACAAAACAAAACACAAATGAACACCCCCAAGCTCAGTTCTCAAAACTAGGGTAAAAGAGAGTGACCCAAAAAGATGGAAACTTCCCTTGAGCTAGGATCTTCACCCTCTGGGCACAGTAGTTGAAAGTGAATGAAAAGAGAACAAGCAGCTCTTCCTCACTAGTTACAAAGATGCAGGCAGGCAGTCAAAGAATGTTACCACTACCTGTGTAGTGGGGGACCAAGAGTTCCCATGTTAAGAATCTAGAGATGCTCCAAAGGAACCTCCAAGTGACTCCTTGTTAGTTGAACTAGGCATGCCCAGATATGCCCTGGTTTTACATATACAAATACACACACATATTACACATATACATGTGTATATTATATGTGTTTATATGTGTATATACAGTCACACACACAGACAGTTATATACTTCCTCGTTAGAATACAAGCTTCATAAGAGTTTCATTCTTATCCTTAGTGTATCCTTCGTGGTTCTCACAGTGTCTGGTACATGGCAGGTGCTTAATAAAATGCTTGACAATTGGTTGCTAAAACCTTGCTTCCCAGCAATTACAATTCTGGAACATCCAAAAAGGAGAGAAGTTTCTTATTCGAAAAGGAAAATCTGTAAAGTCGGTGAGCCAACAAACATTTGTTAAAACACTTACTGCATACCAAGTACTGTGTTACCACACTGGGGATGCAAAGAGATTAAAAGGAAACCCACAGCCCTCTCCTCAAGGAGCTTATGTTCTAACAGAGGAGAAAACATATATACAACTAGGCATACACAAGAAATAAAAAAATAAATAAAATAATGAATATGAAACAAATAAATGTATGGAGACAGAGAGAGAACTCTAATGGCCTTTTCTCAATTCTCATCTTGACCTCTCTGCAGCCTTCCACACTGTTGATCACCTTCTTGTCCTTGTTTTTTTTTTCTCGGTTTTTATGAGTCTGTTATTCTATCCCTCCTTTTACCTGTCTGACCATTCTGTCTCCTTTGCTGTCTCTTTATCCAGGTCACGTCTATTAATGTCTATTAATAGGGACATCCCCCCTATTAACTTGGGGGATGTCCCCCAAGTCTCTGTCCTGGGCTCTCTTCTCTTTTCCCTACTTCTACTATTTCACCTGGTGATCTCATCAGCTTCCAAGGATCTGTTTATCATCCCTATGCCAGTGATTCTTAAATCTTCTTATATTTATCCCTAACTTCTCATCTTATTTCTCCATCTCATTTCTCCAACTGCCTGTATTGTACATCTTGAACTAGATGTCCTACAGACATCATAAATTCAACATGTCTAATATATTACCTTTCCCCACCCCCAAACTTTCTCCTGTTTTCTGAACTTCTCAATTATTGTGGACGTCAGTCAAGCCCGCAACTTAGGTATCATACTTGACTCCTCACTGTCTTCCATCCAATCAATCATTGGATTTTTCTATCTTTGTAACATTTCTCACATATGTTCTTTTTCTGCTCTGATACTGCCACAACCCTGATTCAAGCCCTCATCACTTCAGTTCTGGACTATGACAATAGCCTTCTAGTTGGTTTCTCTGAAGTCTCTCGCCACTCCAATCTGTCCTCCATTCAACTGTCAAATTGACACACACAAATTGAGCAATTCATGCTTGCTTGACCATGCTCCCTTACTTGATCATTTCAGTGGCTTCCTATCACCTCTAGGATCTAATATAAAATTCTTCATGTGATAGTGTAATGATCAATTTTGAATGACTTAGCTCTCTCCTCTTCAATACGGTGATGCAAGACAATTCCAAAAGACTCATGATGGAAAATGCTATCCACATCCAGAGAAAGAACTGATGGAATCTGAATGCAGATCGAAGTGTAATATTTTCAATTTCTTTGTTTTTTGTATATGTATTTTTGTTTCCTTTTGTTCTGTTTCTTCTTGTACAACATAACTAATGTGGAAATACGTTTTACATGATTACATATGTGTGACTTGTAGCAGATTGCTTGCCATTTGGGGGAAAGGGGAGGGGAGGGAGGGAGGGAAGGAAGGAGAAAAATTTGGTACCTAAAATCTTATAAAAATGGATGTTGAAAATTGTCTTTACATGTAATTGGAAAAAATAAAATGCTATTAATTAAAAAAAATCCTCTATGGCATTCAAAATTCTTCAAAACTCGGTCCTCTCCTGCCTTTCCAGTTTTCTTACACCTCACTCCTTTCCATGTAATCGAAGACCCAGTGACATGAGCATCCTTGGTGTTCCTTGAACAAGACACTCCATCTCCCAACTCTGGGAAATTTCACCTGTTATTCACTATGTCTGGAGCACTCTCCTCATATCTGTGTCCTGGCTTCCTTGGCTCTCTTTGAAGTCCCAGATAAAATGCTACTTTCTACAAGAAGCCTTTCCCTCTCCCCTTTAATGCTAATGCCTTCCTTCTATTGATTATCTCTAATTTATCCTGTTTATGTCTTGTTTATATAGAATGGTTTGCATATTGTTTCCTTCATTGGACTGTGAGCTCCTTGAGAGCATGAGCTAACCTTTGTTTGCCATTTTTTGTATCCCCAGCACTTAGCAGAGTGACTGATCCATCATAGGCACTTAATAAACGCTTATTAACTTGTTGACTTAATAGATACAATACAGTTATATAAGCTAGTTTTATATAGATATAACTATATATACCATAAATATACAGTATTTATGTATATATACAATATATAATACAAATATGTGCTATATATAGTGTATATGTATAGTATATATAGTATAGTATATAGTGTATATATATACACTATATATAGTGTATATGTATAGTATAAATATGATGTATATACAATATAAATACATATTATATAGTATATGTGTGTATAGCTATCTATATCTATCTATATATATGTATATTAGTTTGGGAAGGAAAGCACTAGTGATTGGGGGAAATCAGGAGATACTTCACATAGAAAATGGTGTTTGATCCATGTTTTTATTTACTTATTTATCTATTTATTTATTTAACTTTTTACAATCATTTTCACAAAATTTTGGGTTCCAAATTTTCTCCCCTTTTAACCCCTCCCCCCACCCCAATACCCCAAGCAATCTAATTTTCCCTATCTCCAATCTGCCCTCTCTTCTGTCATCCCTCCCTTCTCTTGTCTCCATCTTCTCTTTTCTCCTGTAGGGCCAGATGACTTTCTATTCCTCATTAAATGTATGTCTTCTTTCCTAGTAGCAACAACAATACTAAACAGTTGTTCCTAAAACTATAAGTTCCAAATTCTCCCCATCCCTCCCTCCCCACCCATTCCCTTTGGGAAGGCAGGCAACTCAATATAGGCCATATCTGTGTAATTTTTCAAATGTCTTCCCTGATAGTCGTGTTGTATAAGACTAACTGAATTACCCTCCATCCTACCCTGCCCCTCATTGTTTCTCTTCTGTCTTTTGATCCTGTCCCTCCCCAAGTGTTGACTTCAAATTGCTCCCTCCTCCCTTTGCCCTCCCTTCCATCATCCCGCCCCCTTACTTATCTCCTTCTCCCCCACTTTCCTATACTGTAAGACAGGTTTTCATACCAAAATGAGTGTGCATTTTATTCCTTCCTTTAGTCAAATGTGATGAGGGTAAACTAATTGTTTTTTTTTTTTTTTTTTCTCAGCTCTCCTCTTTTTCCCTCCACTAAGAAGTCTCCTACTTGCCTCTTAAATGGCATATAATTACCCCATTCCATTTCACCCTCTTTCCTCCCAGTACATTTCTCTCTCACCATTTACCTTAATTTCTTTTAAGATATGGTCCCATCCTATTCAATTCACTGTGTGCTCTCTGTCTCTGTATGTGTGTGCATGTGTGTATGTGTGTGTGCGTGCATGCATGTACATGTGTGTGTGTGGTCCCACCAACTACCCAGATACTGAAAAGTTTTAAGAGTTACAAATATTGTCTTTCCATGTAGGAATGTAAACAGTTTACTTCTGGTAAGTCCCTTAAGACTTCTCTTTGCTGTTTACTTTTTCATGCTTCTTCTCATTCTTGTGTTTGAAAGTCAAATTTTCTTTTCAGCTCTGGTCTTTTCATCAAGAATGATTGAAAGTCCTCTGTTTCATTGAAAGACCGTATTTTCCCTTGAAGTATTATACTCAGTTTTGCTGGGTAGATGATTCTTGGTTTGAGTCCTAGTTCCTTTGCCTTCTGGAATATCCTATTCCATGCCCTTCGATCCCTTAATGTAGAAGCTGCTAGATCTTGAGTTATCCTGATTGTATTTCCACAGTACTGGAATTGTTTCTTTCTAGCTGCTTGCAAGATTTTCTCCTTGAGCTGGGAGTTCTGGAATTTGGCCACAATGTTCCTAGGAGTTTCTCTTTTTGGATCTCTTTCAGGTGGTGATCAATGGATTCTTTCAATACTTATTTTGCCCTCTGGTTCTAGAATGTCAGGGCAGTTTTCCTTGATAATTTCATGGAAGATGATATCTAGGCTCTTTTTTTGATCATGAGTTTCAGGTAGTCCCATAATTTTTAAATTGTCTCTCCTGGATCTATTTTCCAGGTCAGTTGTTTTTCCCATGAGATATTTCACATTCTCTTCCATTTTTTCATCTTTTGGTTTTGTTTGGTGATTTCTTGGTTTCTCGTAAAGTCATTAGACTCCATCTGTTCCATTCTAATTTTGAGAGAACTATTAAATTCAGTGAGCTTTTGAACCTATTTTTCCATTTGGCTAATTCTGCTTTTGAAAGCATTCTTCTCCTCATTGGCTTTTTGAACCTCTTTTGCCAGTTGAGTGAGCCTATTCTTCAAGGTGTTATTTTCTTCAGCATTTTTTTGGGTCTCCTTAACCAAGGTATTGACCTGTTTTTCATACTTTCCTTGCATCTCTATCATTTCTCTTCCCAGTTTTTCCTCCACCTGTCTAATTTGCTTTTCAAAATCCTTTTTGAGCTCTTCCAAGGCCTGAGCCCACCCGACATCCCCCTGGGGTGTCTGGGGTGCTGAGGCCCCACCCTCCATGTCTTTCCCTGATGGCAAGAATATTTCCTCGTCCTCATCAGATCCGAATGTCAGGATCATTTGCATTTGTTGGAAAAAACTCTGTATAGTCTTATTTTTCTTCCCTTTTCTAGGCATTTTCCCAGCCAGTTACTTGACTTCTGAGATTCCTGTCCACCCCCGCCTAGATCCGCCCAGCTAGTGCTTGGGCTCTGAGATTCAAATGGACTTTTCCCGCCGCTAATCAATGTGAGCTTTAGTTCTGGCGCTGGGGTGGGGGCAGGGCCACCTCCCAGGCTCAGCTCCCTCAGGGGCTTTATGCAGAGACTTTCAGGAACGGAGGGAGGGGGCGCCTCCCAGGCTCAATTCCCTCAGGGGCTTTATGCAGAGGCCTTCAGTAGTGGAGCAGGGTGGGGCAGGGCCGTCTCCCAGGCTCAGCTCCCTCAGGTTGTTTATGCAGAGACCTTCAGTAATGAGGATCCTGCCTGCTGCTGGGGGAGTCCGGGCCGCGGCTGCGCCGCTGCTGCCTCTGCTGCCGCCCACGCCTCTGCCTCCGCCGCTTCCTGCCCCCGTCTCTGCCGCCGCCGCTTCCTCCCGAGGGGGCCCGAGTCACAGAGACACTCCGCTCCCCCTCTCGTCCAGCCCAGCCTTCTCTCTCACTGACCTGTAGCTTCTGTGGGCGGAGGGACTTTCCCGGCTGCCGGAGCCTCCGTCCCTGAAGCCTGCTCGGGTCAGCTTCTCTGGGGACACGGCCAGGGCAGCACTGGCGTGGTGTCCGCTTTCCAGGGCGCGACGGACCTTGGGGACGGGTCTCCAGGGCTCCCTGGAACGGAAATCTCTTCCACTCCATTTCTGTACCCCTTTCAGTGGTCCAG
The DNA here is from genome assembly GCA_023548195.1 of Bettongia penicillata ogilbyi. Taxonomy (NCBI): domain Eukaryota; kingdom Metazoa; phylum Chordata; class Mammalia; order Diprotodontia; family Potoroidae; genus Bettongia; species Bettongia penicillata. The sequence continues at coordinate 832,127 of JAJHZJ010000889.1, read as the reverse complement.
AAGTTATGGGGGTCTCTTTTTACATTAATTCTATGGGCTGTGGTTTCAGAGCTCGTAAACGTGCGTCCTTCTACTCCGCCATCTTGGCTCTGCCCCCCCTTGATCCATGTTTTAAAGGGAATAGAGGAACTCTATGAGGCAGAGGTACCTTCAGGAAAAACTTTGTTCAAGTCCAACCCCAGTCATTTATGAGTTCTGTGAATTCTGGCCAAAGCCATTTAACTTCCCTCAGCCTCAGTTTCCCCTTCTGTAAAATAGGGATAATTGTAGCACTTACCTCATAGGGTTATGAGGATCAAATGATATTGTATGTGTAATCTTAAAGTACTATATAAATGCTAGCTGCTATTATTATTATTATAATTATAATATAAAGGCAACAAGGTTAGACTGACTAGATTTTACAATGTAAGAAGGGTAGTAGTGACCAATGAGGAGAGAAAGGTAGATTGGGGCCAGGCTGCAGAGCATTCTAAGTTGGCATTCCTGTGTAGAATCCCAAGGGGAAATGCTAGAAGTATCTTCACCTATACAATTTTTAACAGCAATATCAATTTATTTACTTTCCCCAGAGCAATTATAAAGTTCTAAGATGCAAACATAACCTTAGATGCATTATAAGAAGACATATAGAATCTTCTAAATGAATTGTAGTAGATAACACAGTGAATAGAGCACTGGACCTGGAATCAGGAAAACCTGAGTTCAAATCTGGCCTCCAATACTTACTAGTTGTGCGACCCTGGGCAAGTCACTTAACCTCTGTCCTATGTAACAATGTAATAATAACACCTACCTTCCAAATTTGTGAGGATAGCATGAGATCGTATTTGTAAAGTGCTTTGCAAACTTTGAAGTATTAGATAAAGCTCAGCACATATTAATCCTGATTTTACAAATGCAGAAACTGAAAGGAAGAGATTTGCCCACAATAGGAAACAAGTATGTTTCGGCAAGTAAAACAAACCCTTTGATCGTGTCTGAGAACAAGTATCTGGTTCTGCACCTCATCTAGTCTGCTAGACCAAGAGGTAGAAGGAATGTTTTATCATCAGTATTTTCAAGTCATCAATGGTCTGGGGTTCTGAGGTCCTTCAGATTGTTTCTCTCATATTATTTATTAGTGTTGTGGTCATAAAGTGCATTGTCCTTTTTCTCACCCCACTTCATAAGTTTTGACAAGTTTTCTCAGCTTTCTCTGAATCGATTATATTCCTCATTTCTTATGGTAAAACAAAATTCCGGTCCTTCATATACCATAGCTTGGTTCAATCACTTCCCAATTGATAAACATTTATTTTGTCCAAAATTGTCCAACACTACGATAAAAGAAACTGAGGCAGAACTCTGAACCAGTAACCATTTATAAAAGGGACCAGACCCCATCAGTGGATGGGATCTCAGCTCTTTCCTATGATCTGAGATGCCCCCTTTTCCTACAAACTTACTTTTATAGTTTTTGATACTCAGACACACAGAAGAGGCAAAATAAAATACTCGGTCTTATTGGTTGATAGAACTTGATTTTGACCCTCCAGAAATGATGCACTAAGTAGGGGTGTTCACAGCATGGGCAAGGTAAGTAAGGGTCATCTCTGCTAAGTGGTCATAAGACCATAAGGGCTTGGAAAGAGAGGATGATCTGGAGGTACAAAAAGTTGAGAGACTTTCCATATCATATCAAGACATCAAACCCACAATGGGCTTGGTCATGTACTCATCACCCCAAAAGGTGGCATTCTCCAATCAGTATTCTTATGGTTAGGCAAGTCAACTTTATAGCAACCAGAGAACTTTAGCTTGTAGTTAAACGTTTGGGGCCTCTTATAAGAAAGAATCTATCTCATCTAATTATCCCTAAATAAAATAAAAGTAAACTATGTATTAATGTATGTAATTCCTACATTAATATTGGGTGACTAGATTGACTAAATGTATATTACTATTACTATATAAGTATAACATGTTTACATAATATAAGTATAACACTTTTAAATAATCACTTACTCCTGTGGAATCACATTAAACTAATAAATACTGATTAGAGCAAAATAGGGGGCTAACTAAAGTCATCTTTGTCAAGATGGGTTCCCATCTTTTCCATCTCTTTTTCATTATTTCCCTTGAGAATGGTGATCTTTTGTTCTTCCTGATGAATTCTGGGTTTTGTTGTTTATGGGTTAGATATGTAAAACAATTCTTGGAAATTGATATGATGTTGAAAAAAGTATTAATTTAGGTAGCATTGTCATTTCTACTACGTTGATTAGAGCTCAATCATGAGATTAATGTCTCTTTTGGGTCTGTATTATTTTACGGTGTTTTATAGTTTTCATATAATTCCTCTGTATGGTTTGGTAGGTAGATTCGCAAACATTTTGTACATCCTGTAATTATTTTGAACAGAATTTCTCTTTCAGTCTCTTCTTGATTTTAATATATAGAAAGACTGATGATTTGTGTAGGTTTATTTTGTACCCTGCTACATTACCGAAGTTATCGTTTTAAATTTTTGATAGATTGATGTTTTATTCTGTGAGCTTTGTAGATGGGTACCAAGGAGATGGGAGAAGATTAGTTTCTTGTTCTCCGAGACTTAGACAGAGTATGCACTTAATAAATGTTTATTGATTCACTGATTGGTAATTTCTTATGGCACAACAGTATTCCATTACATTTATATACCATAATTTATTTACCCATTCCCTAGTTATTCAACATCCCTTTACTTTCCAGTTTTTTTCCCACTATAAAAAGAGTTGTTGTAAATATTTTTGTAGGTGTGAGTTCTTGCTCCTCAATCTCTTTTGTGTATAGGCCTACTAGAGCTAGAATCTTTCTGTATGTGTACTTTCAGTTAATAGCTTTCTTTTAACCTATAGTATTTCTTCATTATGTAAAAAGGTGGAGTCCCCACTGCTCATGTCTACAGTTTTAGTTCTTGGATTGGATATGTTGTAGGAGTGAGTAGGCCAGGTACTATACCCACTGCAGTCTTTGAATGGGATAATGTTTTACTGGGGCTGGGTTTTCCTTTCTCTACAGTCTAGAAGTCACTAGATGTCTGGGTGGGAGGTTCCTTGGCTCCAGTTTCTGCCTTCTGCCATACTGCTGGTCTGGGCTAAGAGCACTATACATTGCCTGAAATCTACAGCTTCCTTCCTTCTTCTGGAATTTCCCGAATATCCTGAGTTTGTGAGTTTCCCTAGAGATCTGGCATACAGGTCTTGGCACCTGAAGCTGCAGTGACCGCATGTAGATCATACTGGTTTTAGTGTGGTGTTTTAGAATGTCACTGGAGCTTCGGTTCCTGTCTGCGTTATTTCCTTGTGTAGACATCTGTTCCAGGTCTGGGATTTCAGGCTTCCATCCTGGGCCTTGGCCTCTGGAGCAGCCCCACCACAGTTGGCATTGGCTTTAGACTGACCTTCTGAGGCTACCCAGAGACCTCAATCCTGAAGCATTCTTTCTTGTATGGGGCAGAAAAGCTATAGAATCTCAGTTGGTGCGACTTTCTACCAGCTTCTAGTGTCCTCTTACTCAAACTATCTCATAAGTAACCACTTTGTGTAAATTTTTATATATGTTTATTTTGTATATAAATATATGAATGCGTATTATTTTCCTCATTAGAATGTAAACTCCCTGCAAAGAGAAATTGTTTTGTTCTTTGTGTCATTATTGGCTCACACTAGGTGCCAAATAAATGCTGTTGACTTACTGATAGATGCATTTTTTAATAAATATTCCTCAGGGGAATTGGATCCGCCTAGAACCTTTCATGTGGTCATGTTAACCACAAGCCCCATTATTATTCAGAAAATTCTTATATGCAATATTACTATATAGTAGGATTTAGGAAAGATACAAAATTTAGATAAAATACTTCTCTTATGGAACCTATAATCTCTTACACACAGATACTTAAAATATATCATATTTTGCTGCATTATCATGGCCAATTTTATGCCAATTTTTTTGCAAAAAAGTGGGGTACGACCATTATATGAAGCTTTTAAAAAATTGTGCCGGTATTTTGTAAAAATAATTTATTACTAAAATATCTTTGGTGCCAGATTAGGATGCATGAAATACTCGTGAATATATTTTAAAATTGAATACTGACAATGTGCATGTTTTGAGAATTCTAGACTCACAAAGCACAGGTGAAAAATGCATATCCATATGCCACTGTTGAATACATTGCTACTCTGTTTACCTTTCAAGCAGTGTAAACAGAATTACTCCATGTAATGACTATATGATGAAAGGTTACAAACCAATCTTTGGACTAGAAAAAATAGGGTGCGACGATTATGCAATGGGAATAATTATACAGTGAAATGCAATATACAATCCCATAGAGTGCATTAGAAGGTGACAGAACTAAGTGCTAGGTGAGGCCTGAGAAGGAAGGTCATTCATTACTAGGAGGGAAGGGAATCTAGGGAATCAAAGAAGACTTCTAGGAGGAAGTGGCATTTAAATTGAGCTTTGATGTATAGTTAATACTTCTGTTTCACTACTTCATCTTTTGCAGGGACTTTAATTTTCATAAATAGGCAGATAAAAAGATTGTTCGACACTGGAAAATGAAAATGTAAGAGGCTCTTAAGGACAGGGAAGTTGTACCATGCTGAAAATGCTCTGGGGAAGGAAATGATACCGTTTGTATATGTATGTGTGTGTGTATATTATATATATGTGTATATGTACACACACATACATGTATATGTATGTATGTATATATGTACATATGTCTTATAGCTTCCAGCTTTGGCCCCTGCCCTTTTTTCTTTCTGTTACCATGAAGAATTGGACTTCCTGATCCCCAGGTAGGTGATGGTAGGAGAGCAGCTGCTCTCCTGGCCTTCAGTTTTGTCACTTTTCTTCTCCTTTATTTCCCTCCATTTCAGTTCACGATCCAGGACAGGGCTCTCAGCACACGCCTTCTCCTTCCATCTCCTCTCTGATGGATGTCATGGTCCTCTTGGAGAGTAAAGAACAAAGAAAACAACCTAGGTGAACTTTGGGTATGGGTGGTGCAGAAATTTCCCACTTTGCCACTGCTGATGATAAATTCCCTCTACCTGTGGGGATCAGCACTTGCATTGCATCTGATAGTTTTGGAGAGTTTCTTAGGGCACATGGAGGTAAAGTAACTTGCCCAAGTCATACTTTGTTTCATGTTTCATGACTCTAGTGGAACATAGTGCTCAATTAGTGCACCATCTGGTGGCTAACTGAAGTATTCTCCCCAAATCACTAATTAATACATTGACAAGCAAGGTGTCCTTTTGTAGGCTTGGGTATGGCAGCACTAAAGTCACATGACCCCAGAGTAGCAGGAAAGGTGCCACAATGGTTGCAGGTGCCCCAGAAGGATAAACAGAAGTGCAAATATTTGTTGCAAGTTGGTTTTTTTTTAAATTGAGCTGGTAAATAGACAATAGAAGACAATCTCCACACCAAGATGAGACGTTAGAGGAATACTTTAACTGAGGAGGTTATATTTCTTAAATACTCAAATGGATCTGTGATCCCATTCATTGAAAACCTTCTTCCAGCAATGCAGGTTCCAATTCACCCATGCCAGTCTAGCTTATATATGACTCCTTCATGTCCTCCCTTACATTCACCACAAGGGGTCCATCTAACATACTGGAGGCTTTTCTTGCTTCCTCCTGACATTGCATAAAACACTAATACTACCTAATAACAGTGGAACACTTTTCATTCCTCTCCCTTGCCATGTGACCAAGCCATCTTCTTTCCCAGTCATATATTTCCTTGATGACTGTTCTTATCCCTTCTCTTCAAAGGTATATTGGTTTATATTGGTTGGTTTGCTTGGTTATATGTTGCAGATTGTTCACATCTATCATGTGCCTCTCTATTACCCTCCGTGTGATATTAATTTTTAATTCTTCAGAGATTATAATATTCCATGCCTTATGTGCAGTAGCAACACTGTTTGAATGTTGGTATTAAAAAGATGGACTTTTTGCTTTCATGTGAAGTTGGGAGTCATTAAAGGAGTTTTGCAATTTTTTCCCTTAAGGCAGTCTTCTTCTGTCATTCAATTTCAGGCCCAACTTGTTGTCTATCTGTATTTTCTTTTTATGTGTAAATGTGTATATGAATATATAAGTAGCATGGGGGTATTGGTGTGTGACTTAAAGGGAGGCAGAATAGACATCTCTAGCCTTTTCTCCTTTATTCCCTTCCTTTCTCCAATGGAGACTTTTTTTTCCTGCCAGAAAGGGAAGCAGGAGGTTGGGGCTCCAAGGCTGGTCATTCTCCTTTCCTTAGAGAAGGCTAGAGTTATATCTATACACTACTTTAAATATTATTAGTCTAGGGGTTCTTATGTTCAGGGTTAATCTAACTTCTAATTGCTCATTTCATTATTGGAGAAAGCAAGCTTTATATCTGAGGCTTGACTCCCTTATCCCTATCCTCACCCCAGATACCAGTTTCACAATTAACACACATAGTGAATAGCAAAGAAGCCCATTTATCCAAACTGGTAGCAAAACAGAAATTAAAGAAGATATACATAGAAAAATACATACAGAGAAACCAAGTAAAGGAGCACTCATATTTGGAGCAAGATAACTTGGCTCAACCAAGAGAGAAGGGTTTCACTCAAGGGGAAATTTCCCAAAGTCTCTAGTGTAGCAAGCTGGGGATAGGGGTATGATAGAAACTGCAATGTCTCTCATGTCTTCCCGGAGCGTCTTCCTTCAAGAACCTGAAGTCAGGTTTGCTTCTTCCATCTTCCCTCTGGAAGCTTCAAGTCAGAAGTGCCCAAAGCAACTGCAGGGCCCAAAGCCACTAGAAGAGAACTCAAGAAGATTGGAGAGACTTTCTTGTCTCCTCTCACCAATTCCAATCTCACAATTTACACAGGGGAGTGCATTCGTTTCCACTATTGAAGAGAGAACAGCTCCAAATCCCCCTGGCCTCATTGTTGAAAATGAAAAAAAAAATGTATATATACATGCATGCGTACAAATATGTGTACATATGTGTATGTGTACATGTATGTATGCATATATTTATTTAAGACATAACAGCATATATATATCTCATATATGTTGTTATTAATCATTTTTCAGTCATGTCTTACTCTTTGGGACTCCATTTGGGGTTTTCTTGTCAAAGGTAGTGGGAGTAGTCTCTTTCTCACTGATCTTTGAAGCTGTCTGTGGTGTTTGTGGGTTGAGCAATCTGGGAACTGCTGCTGCCGGTGGCACTCTGAAGCTTGTTCCGGGTCCTTTCCCTGCTACTTCGTGAGGCCCGCGCTAGACTGTACTACGCTTCGCACCCAGTGTGATAGACCTTTCCTGTTGGCCTTCCAGGCTGTCTTGGTCTGGAAATCTCTTTCACTCTGTTGTTTTGTGGCTTCTGCTGCTCTAGAATTTGTTTAGAGTCATTTTTTACAGGTATTTTATGGGCTATGTGGGGGAGCTTCTACAGGTCCATCTTTCTACTCCATCATCTTGACTCCGACCCCCTTCTTGGGGACATTTATTTGAAAAAAAAAATGGGAGCCTAATAAAAATGCTAGCAGTCATTTTGAGTAGGCCAGCTTTCTTCTGCCCACAACCCCTGCTGCACCAGAACATATATAATAAATATGGCACCATATATTGACAAAGACCTGATGTTGGCTTGTGGAAATGGGCATCAGAAGGGTATTGTGAAGTGATACAGGTCTACATTTTCAATATTTCTTGGGGAAGAAATTACACACAATCAATTTCTGTTAGTTTCAAGTTGTTCCATAATATGTCAGTTGTGTTGGGACAAATATTCATTTTGGAAAAGAACATTACAGCAGAACTGATTATACTTAAAGACAAATTCTCTAGGTTTTTCCACTCAATTTAATGACAGTATTTGGGAAACAAACATGCTTTATCCATTTAGTTTTTATTCTATGAATGGTCAAGTCAAATAATTTTGAGTGGTAACATGAGGCCATTTCATTCTGTATTGCATGCAAGCCTTGCAACACTGACCCCCCACAAACATATACATTTAGATAACCTTACCACCCACAGAGAAAATCTTTTCAACTTGAACTTTGTACTGAATATCTTCCATCGTGGTAGTGAACAACTTTGGTGAATATACACCTGCCTGTTTTATTCCTTGCCTGGTATCTAATATCAGAATCATTGAACAGGGATATTTTAGTTGTTCTGTCTTTCAAGGAATTTTTGATTTATGGATGTGAGACACCTTCTGGGGAAAGAATTTCTAAGTAGCATTTTGTCCCAGTCAAGTACTTTTTTATTATTGAGAAACAATAGACATAATGAGATTGCATATCCTCTAAATCTTTCAGTAAACTAGACATGGTAAAGATATGTTCCATTGTTGATTGTCACTTGCAAAAGATTGCTCATTCTTTAAAGATGACCTCTTTAAGATGCTTTTGATTCATGTTATTAAAGAAAACATTCTAACAAGAAAGTTGTATTGTTAATGTATTTTTACATAATGTATTTTCCCATACTTTAATAGTCATGGGTGACCTGTTTGAGTCACATGGAAGCCTGAGTCACATGAATGTGGGGGGAGCTTGCCGAATGGGTGTAGCAGGAAGGATGGAGCAGAGCTGAGAGGAAGTTGGTAGTTCATATATACATATATAGACATATAGACACATATATACATGTATCTATGTACAGCAGTTAGAGCTGAGGGAGAGACAGGAAGCAGGCAGTGAACTGTGAGTGTTCATTTGTGAAAAGGTCCTAACGGGGGGAAGGCTTGGGGATGGTGGTGTCCCCTGCATTGTTATTGGATACAGATTTCTTTGTTGCTATGATGGATTTGGCTTTATGGTATTGGAATTTGACTTTCTAGTATTGGGATTTAGCTTTCTGGTTGTTAAATAAATGTTTTGGTTCTGTCTTCCATGTGGAGAGTCTGTTATATTTTGTGATTCAGAATTATGCCAGCATATTTATAGCCACTGTAGATGCTGTGAATATTGTGTTGGTACTACGGAAGTGAATTCTGTTCAGAACCAACTAAATCCTTTTTGCTGTAATTTTAGGAGAGGGATACCAAGGCTGAAATGTGCACTTTAAGTCCTCTTCCTAAAGAGTAAGTTTCACATAGAGGTTTTTATACCTTGCATGCAAAGGGAAAAAAAATATATATCAGTTAAGACAATTTATGGCAAATAGAGAAAAAATAGACATGAGTTTCACCAAAGGAAAGGGGCATCAAAGAAGGAGGAGCTATTCTGACTTCTTTGAATTATTTGTACTTGTTATCAGCAAGATCTGCCATAATTAGGGCAACAAGACTCTCAAACTTAAAAAAAAATTCTTGAGGCTACCTACTACCTCTTCAAAGTAAAGTATAATGCCTAATTAAGAATTATAACTTTTTAGGTCTTAATCAAAGTCTGAGTGTCTGAAATTGTGTAGGTGGGAGAGTAGGTACATAAGTGATTAATTGTTGATATTTTCTTAGTTACCATTTAAAAATATATAAATAAGATTTTTGAAAATGTTTTTCACACCTTTGGGTAACTTGCCCTACTTCAGGTATCTTGCATATTAATCCTTAGTATCTTTACAATTGCTTCTTTTCCTATATGGTTCTACTTTTTTCCAGTATGATTCTACTCTCTACTGACTTGGCTTCATGTGGCTGCTTTTCCTATCTTTATTTTCTTTGATAACATTCCTCCCTCCTCTAAGAGTCCCTTCACTACAATAAAGTTAAGGTCCACTGTCCTTGAGGGCGAAAAGTTTGCTATCATAATTTTTGCAGATCTTTTCTCTTTTCTTTTTTCTATTTGTTGTGATCCTTCCATTTTTTATCTTTAAATGCTGTTGGGGTGCCTTTGCCTAGTTGGTTCTCTTGTCAAGTTTTCTTTAAGTTGGTTTGTCTCTCCACTGCTACCCTTTGCTTTTTGAGATGCTGTTGTTCATAATCATTCTTTTTTTCTTTGTAAAACATTGCAAACAGTTTGTTTTTTTAAACTCAGTATTGCCTTTGGTCAGTATTTTTTCTTGGTGAATAAAATGTTGACTAAAGCTCTTTCTGGGTTCTTTTGATCTTTCTGTTGTGGAAATAGATTTATGATAATGAAAGTTTGTTATAAAGTTATTATAATTGTTGATATTTCTGATGTCTAGTTTCCATTTATTATTACTGATTACTTATTTAGACAATGCAATATTGAATTGTTTCAACTGTGTCATATCCTTTTTCTCATTTTTCTTCTTTCTTTTCATTCATTTTAATCTTTGTCCTGATAGACTTTTGGTCTGACAGTTATCCTGAAGGTAAGAGATAACTCCCACATCAGTAGTAAGTCTTTTTCTGCCTGTTAAAATATAGTGTAATGGGGTTTGCCACATGTCCAGGTCACCTAACATGGAGGCATAATCAACATGTGAGAGACATCTGGGATCTGCTTCTGGGAGACAAGAGGAATAGCATACATGTGGACATTTTGCATTAGCTTACCACCTGATTGGTAGCAGCAAATTGGTTCCATATTAGAAACTGTCTATGTCTTTGAAACTACTGTGATAGAGATAGTCTCTCTCTCTCTCTCTCTCTTTCTATTTTCTGGCACTGTCCTGAGGTGAGAGTCTCCTTCATAAACAGAAGGATCACTGTGTAATAATCAGAGGAAGAATTGTCAAGTCATTACAGTACTTTTTGCAGATCTTTTCCATTTTTCTTTTATTTATTGTCCTCTTTCACTTATTTTCATTTGTTGGAATGATTTTGCTTAATGGCCTTTCTTGCCAAGTTTTCTTTAAACTGATATTGCCCTCTCCCTCCTGAGACCATGTGGTCCCCAAAAAATGGGTGTGGAATTTTGCTGTGCTTCATTTGTCCTTTTCAATCCTTGGGGCAGGAAATAGAGTCCCCAACCTAAGAACTCAAGCCATGGGAGTCTTGGAGCCCAGGATTCCAAACCAGATGTTGAAGCCAGACCATCAGAGAAGTCCTAAGAAGTCAGGGTCCTGGTACACAAGTTGATGAAGCAAGCTTTGGACTTGAATTTGATGGAACTAACACTGTCTAGGAATCAAGTTAAAAAGTGGATCTAACCTCCTTCTGCTCCCCAGAAACTGAGGTGGTGTAGGAAGGAATTATGCCTTTAAAGTGTTAGGGAAAATATTTATACGTTTACCCTTGATATACCTTTGAAGTTAATTTTTTTTTGTATTTAAGTGGTTAAATAAAACTGGAGTCCTTTGACCCCCTAAATTGGGAGAACACTATGATGGGGGGACTCTAACCAATGTTGGAAAAGAGACATTTCAACCCCATCATGGTACAAGAGAACCCTGGAGGTGGGGTGAAATGTAAGATTTCTAACCTTTAGGCAGTAGGAGGCCAGAGAACCACTATTGTTGTAGTATATTTCATTAGATTAATTAGAATACTATTAAAGTTAATTATCAACCTTAATGATGAGCAGTATATCTTTATGGATAGAGGGATTCCCTTGGAGTCAGGGAAACCTGGATTCAAGTACTGTCTCTAACACATACTAGTTGTGAAGCAACTACAAGTTGTAGATTTACATTGCTGAAAAGTGTTTCTACACAGGGATTTCCCTATATTTATGAAAACATAGGCTGAAATTTTAAAAATTCAATCTTAAAATGAGAGACAGTTGTTGTGTAATTGTTATAAAATTCAACAAAGGCATCATCCTCACTGGAATGGCAGCATACATCTGCAATTCTGCCTAATTTATCACTGTCAGGCAGCTACCTGGTGCAATTTGCAATGAGTTGGTATTCAGGGAAGGGGAGAGGTGATCCTGTTATTTATTTGGACTCATATCATTTGCTCTGATCTGTAAAAGTTTTCTAGAATAAATCCAGACTTGGAAAAACAGGGTGAGATTAGGTAGGGGCTGAGGAACCAGAGGTGCAATCTCTTTGGTAAATGGAGAGAAGAAAGACTATGCCGTCTTCTGTCCTTCCTTCTTCAATGAATGCAGTGCCAGTTTCACAGTCTTCCCACTCCTGTACTTGCCATCTAGGGGACTTCAACATACATAGTGCTACTTCCTCAAACATCTTAATTTCCTAGTTCCTCAATCTCATAATTTTCCATGAGCTGCTCTTCTATTCAACCACAGCTATGCATGGGGTGATCATATCCACAAGTGTTCTACTTCAACATTCATTAACTTTGAAATTCCTCTTTCTAAACTTTTATCATGTTAGCTTTCCTTCTGCCTTGCGGGCCCTGATCCTATTTTCTATCCATACAGTGGTTTATAATAATTCCACTCTTCTCTCATCTCTGTTTGGATCCCTTAGTGAACCAGTTCACAGCTATGCTATCCTTTATCCCTTTCCATCCCTACCCCCCTCCACTTCCTTCCTATTGCCAATCATGCCTTACCAAGTTCCAGCCTTGAAATATTTCCACCGTCTGCTACCTTCATTCCTGTTTATGTGCTGTTGAACAGAGCTGGATAATATCATGAAACTCTGCTGAGTTGATCCACTACAAATTTGTTACATAATCTCAACTGGTAACTGACTGCAGCAAGGCAATCCTTTTTGATTTGATTTGATTCACTGTCAACACATCTCAGGAACTATTTCAAATCTTTTCATCCCTTCTTAAATTTCCTTTAGTACTTCTTCCCTTCATCCTCTCAGCTGGGAACCTTGATTCATACTAAATTGAAGACATCTAGGGCATTGTCTAAGAGCTACGGCTATCATTTCATTGCTCAGATGTCTTCCTCAGTATCTCCTCTTTCATCCCCATCTCCCATGGAGAGATGCCCCTTCTCCTTGCTAAGGTAAACCTCTCTACAATGTACCCTTGATCCTATTCCATCCAACCTTATCTATCCTCTTACTCTCTCTATCACCTTCATTCTCTAAAAACATTCTCTCTGAGGAACTTTGGAATTGATTGTGAAACATGGGAGACATTGGCACAGGACTGCCCAGCTTGGCATGCCCGCAGCAAAGAAGTTGCTGAGCAATATGAGCAAAGCAGAATTGCAGTAGCTCAAAAGGAATGTGAGATGCACCAGTTTAGAGGCATCTTCACCCCAAATGTTCATATAGATTATTTGTGCTTGATCTGTGGTAGAGCCTTCCAAACTCATGAGTCCAGTCAGCCACACCATAGTGTGTCCCAACACAGTGATGTCATTTTGGCCCTCTTTGAGAATGAAGGACGATAACCATTCACTTATCTTTGATCTCTCCCTATCTGCTGGCTTCTACCCTGTTGTTTACTAGCATGCTTATGTCTCACCCATCCTTAAAAAACAAAACACCTCACTAGATCCCTTCTAGCTGTTGTCCTATATCTCTTCTCCCTATAGTGGCAAGTCTCCTTGGGGCAGTCGTCTCCAATTGGTACATCTATTTCTTCTCTTCTGTCTCTCTTCCACACTCAGTTGTCTTATCGTTTAACAGAAATTGCTCTCTCCAAAGTTATTGATGATCTCTTAATTGTCAAATCTAATTGTGTTTTCCTAATCCTCACCCTTCTTGACCTCATTTGCTGTCTTTGGGACTGTCAATCAATCTCTTTTCCTTGATATTGTCTTCTCTTTAGGTTTTTGTGACTCTGCCCTTTCCTGCTTCTCCCTAGAATGCGTCTTCCTAGTCTCCTCTGTTAAACCTTCGGCCATGTCATTCCCACTAACAGTGGGTGTATGCCAAGGCTCTGCCCCTGACCTTCATCTCTTTTCTCTCTATAGATTTTTGCTAGGGGATTATGCCAACTACCATGCATTTAATTATTACTTTCATGCAGATGATTCGCATATCTATTCAGTCTCACATCTTTAGTTGTCTGTTGGACATATTGAATAGTACCTTCCCACTGTTGGTTATTTCCTATTTATCTTGTATGCAATTTATTTGCACATGTTCAGTTGTTTTTCACTTGTGTCCAATTCTTTGTGACCAACTCTTTGTGACCCTATTTAAGGGTTTCTTGCCAAAGATACTGGAGTGGTTTGCAATTTCTTTCTCTAGTTCATTTTACAGATAAAGAAACTGAGGCAAACAGGGTTGAGTGACTTGCCAAGGGTCACACTGTGTAAGTAAATGTCTAAAACCAAATTTGAACTTGGGAAGATGAGTCTTCCTGACTCCAGGTCCAGCATTCTATTTATTGTACCTCTAAGCTTTCACCTATTTGCACAAGCTGACTGCATATTTGTCTCCATCATTAGATCATGAGCTCCTTGAAAACAGGGACTGTTATTTTCTTTCTCTGTATCTCCAGCACTTAGCACAGTGCCTGACCGATAGCCAGCACTTAATGAATGTTTGATTGAGTGACTGGATGTCCTGCAGACATCTTAAACTTAGCATGTCTAAAATGGAATTAAGTATCGTACTCTGTTCCTCCCTCCATGCTTTCCCCTCTCCTGAACTCCTATGACCATTTAGAGCACTACCATCCTCCCAGTTACCTACATCCCCAACCTTTTTCCTCACTCCTCATGTTCCATATCCAATCTGTTGCCAAGTCCTCTAATTTTTACCTTCATAATATTTTTCATGTTTGTCCCCATTTTTCCTCTGACAGCTTGCACCTGGGCAAGCCCTCATCCCCTCATGACTGGGGTATGGCATTAGTCTGCTAGCAGGTTTGCTTTTCTCAAGTCTCTCCCCACTCCAGTCCAATCTTCCCCTTTGGCTTCCAAAGCAATCCTCCTAAAGGACAGGCCTGACTGTATCACTCGCCTACTCAGTACATTCCAGTGGCTCCCTATTATCCAGGGTCAAATGAAAAATCCTCTGTCTGTCTTTTAAAGTCCTTCACAGTCTGGCCTCTTCCTACAACGGGTCTTCTCCACATGCTCTGCTATTCAGTGACACTGAATTTGCTTTTCTCAAACATAATATTCTCTGACCTGTTTCCACGACTTTTCCTTGAGGGTCCCTTGTTCCTGGAATGCTCTTTCTTACCTCTACCTTCCAGCTTCTGTAACTTCCTTCATGATTAAACCCAAATTTTACCCTTCTTGCAAGAAGCCTTTCTGGTGTCTGTTTCCCTACTCCTACTCTATTCGCCCATTATGAGTGCCTTCCCTCTGTGATTACCTCAGTTTACCATGTATATTTCTTGTGTACACACACACACACAAACACACAAACACACAGAATTGTTTGCCTGTTGTCTTCCCCTATTAGAAGGGAAGGGAAAGAGAAGGAAATAAGCAGACACATAGCAACTACTATGTGCTAAGCACATTTTTTCAAATATTATCTCATTTGATCTCATTAGATTGATTAATCTCCTTAGAATGTTCTTATCCTCATTCAACAGGGCAAGGACTGTTTTTGCCTTTCTTTGTATCCCAAGCACTTAGCACAGTGACTGGAACAGAATTAGTCCTTAATAAATGCTTATTTATTTGTGTAGTACAGAGTATGAGCAAGTATATATTAAGTGATAATTGTATGGAAGGAAACAGTAAGTATTATAGGAGTTCAGAAATACAAGTGAGTTGTTTTGGGTTTGGTTTTTTTTTTGACCTAGGATAGGAGTGGACCTATCTGAGGTGTCTAGACCACACGTAGCCCTCTAGGTCCTCAAGAGAAGCCCTTTGACTGAATCCAAACTTCACAAGCAAAATTCTGTGCCCCACCTCTGACTAGGAGTTAGATAGCAAAAGTATGCTGGAGGTCATTCCAGTTCAATATTCTCATTTTACAGAGAGAGCCTTAAGGGAGTACAACTGGGCAGTGAGGTGATTCAGTGATGGATAGAGCACTCAAGTCAGGAAGACCTGAGTTCAAATTTGGCCTCAGACACTTACTGACTGTGTAACCCCCCTTCCCTCAGCTTCTTCATCTGTAAAATGAGCTGGAGAAGGAAATGGCAAAACACTCCAGTGTCTTTGCCAAGAAAACCCCAAACAGGGTCACAAAGAGCTGGACGTAACTGAAAAAACTGAATAATGAAAACTAAAGGAACAAAGTGTCTTGTTCCATGTAATAGACAGTGCATGGTAGAGACCGAATTTAAACTCATTTTTTCTAACCACAAATCCAGTGCTCTTTCGCCCAGATTACATCCATTACATCCACTTTGGGATTTCTTAGGTGGATTTCTTATTTATTTTCAATGATTTTCCTTTGTCTTCTTTGATAGAGAAGAGACTGGACAAGAGAGGTGAAGCAGAATTAAATAGAATAGTCATTAAGTAAGTGTTAGTTATTATTATATTTTTATTATTATATTAATAGACATTCTGCCTGGGAATTCTGTGTGGAATTGACACACTGAGACTATGGGGTGGGCTGGATAAGGGAGGACAATTGGCTCACAGCCCAGATACAAGGGCAAGAGAACACAGGATATAGTGCACGGGGAGGGCAGGATGATTCCTTGAGGGAGTGGTTATGATGTTTAGGGAAGAATTTTCATGCATAGGAAAGAAAGAAGTTTGAGAAAATCAAAGTTGAACAGTGAGAGGCTCTGGGTCTATCCAGCAAGCATGTATTAAGACCTACCATGTGTAGGTGGCTAAAGAAGGAGATGACAAACCCCTCCAGCATCTTTGCCAAGAAAATCCCAAATGGGGTCACAAAGGACACTACTGAACAACCACAAAATGTGTAGGTCTCTGTATTGATGTTGGGGATGCAAACACAAAAAATGGAATTATCCTTGTCCTCAAGGAGCTTACATTCCTCTGGGTGATCTTGAATTCTCCATTACAGGTGGTATCCAAGCAAGGATAAATAATCACCTGTCAGGGTCATGGTAGCTGAGCTTTCTGCTCAGGTATAAGTCAGCTTAAATGAGCTTGAGGTATCATTTTTTGTTTTATCTTATTAATTATTTTATTTATTTATTCATCTATTCAAACATATATTTATTTAATTAAAATTTTATTTATTGATTTAAATTTTATTTATTATTTTTTTTGTTTTCAACATTCACTTTCATATGTTTTAAATTTTCTCCCTCTTCCTCTCCTTTCCCTCCCCAATATAGTGTGTAATCTGATTATAGGCTCTACAGATACATTCCCATTAAACATTTTTACATTAGTCATGTTCTATGGAAGAATTAAAATGAGTGCAAGGAACCATGAGAATGAAACAAAACAAAAAAAAGATAATAGTCTACTTCGCTCTGCATTCAGACTCCATAGTTCTTTCTCTGGATGTGGATGGTATTTTCCATCATGAGTCATTTGAGATTGTTTTAGGACCTTGCATTGCTGAGAAGGTCTGTCAAAGTAAGTCATTACAGACTGTTGCTCTTACTGGGTACAATCTTCTCCTGGTTCTGCCCACTTCACTCAGCATTAAGTCATTCAAGTCTTTCCAGGTTTTTCTGAAGTCTACCTGCTCACCACTTCTTATAGCGCAATGGTATTACATTGCATTCATATACCATAACTTGTTTAGCCATTCCCCAATTGATGGGAATCCCTTTGATTTCTAGTTCTTGGCTACCACAAAAAAAGCTGCTATAAATATTTTTGTACACGTGGGTCCTTTTCCCATTTTTATAATGTCTTTGGGATACAGCCCTAGAAGTGGTATTGCTGGGTCAAAGGGTATGCATAATTTTGCAGCCCTTTGGGCATAGTTCCAAACTGCCAGAAAGGTTGGATCAAGTCCACAACTCCACCAACAGTGTGTGGTATTCCAGTTTTCCCACATATTGTCCAACACTTATCATCTTCCTGTTTTGTCATGTTAGCCAATCTGATAGGTGTGATGCGGTACCTCAGAGTTATTTTGATTTGCAAACTTGAGGTATCTTTTGGTAGAGTGGAAAGAGCATTGGGGTTTCAAGTCTGACACTCTTAGATCAATTCCTTCCTACCTATGTGACCTTGGGCAACTTTTATATTTCCCCAATCAACTCATTCTCTGAAAGTTGTTTCCTAAAAGTGTTTTGGGGGAAGGACGACCTTTCACCAGTCACAGGAAAATAGGTGAGAGATCAATCAGTCCTCTTCCCCCTGGCCCGACTGAGGCCACTCATCCCACCACCTCAGGATGCACAATGTCCTTATCTTCTGTTTGGACTGCCTGCCTGCATTCTTTCACCCTCATCGCAGATGGCTTTTTGGATTGTAAATTCCATAGCATGCGGAGAACAGTTCTGTTCATGCCATTTTCAAAGTTGTGTTTTAACCATCCATACAACAAATAGCTAACATTTCCTGAGCTTCCTCCTCTGTGCCCAGCTCTGTGCTATATGTCATAGAGAAACTATAGTGTCAAACTTCATCTACTCTAAGATCGTTAGAGCTGCTAACTATTTTGTTTTTGTCTATTCATCTCCAGAATGGATAATAATTCTTTGAAAATAGGTGCTTAAGAAATAACACTGAGTTGCTGCCTAAGGGAATTTGATGTCACTTCTCTCCGAGTTTCAGTATTCTCATCAGTAATAATAAAAACTAGCGTTCATATAATTCTTTAAAGTTTGCAAAAGACTTTACAAATATCGTCCCTTTTGATCCTCACAATAACCCTGGGAGATAGGTACTATTATTCTCATACAATAGATGAGGAAACTGAGGCAGAAAAATATTAAGTTGTCTGAGGCTGGATTTGAATTCAGGTCTTCCTGACTCCAGGAGACAGCTAGGTAGCTCAGTGGATAGACTAGTGGGCCTGGAGTCAGGAAGATCCGAGTCCAAATCTGGCTTCAGACACTTACTAGCTATGTGACCTTAGGCAAAGCATTTAACCTCTGTTTGCCTTAATCTGCCAAAAAAGGAAATGGCAAACCACTCCAATGTCTTTGCCAAGAAAATCTCATGGATAATATGGTCCACGAAGTTACTGAGAGTTGGACGTGTCTAAACAACAACTTCCTGCCTCCAGCTCCCATCCTGGCTCCATCTATCGCACCACCTAGTTGTTTCATAAAATGATTTGAACTAGGTTACTGCAGGCTTCCTTCTACCTCTAATTCTGTCATCATTCAGATCCTAAGTTCCGTCATGTCTCTGAACCTCAGTTTCCTTCATTGTCAAACTCAGGGATACAGGAGCCTTTCTACAAAGGGACATCTTTACTTGGGATCTGAGCACTCGATGGACTGAGTTTGGTGTGGGAGCAATTTCATCTCCTAAAAGAAGTATCAGCCTCCTTTTCTCACATTCCTTGGCTTGTTACAGCTCTATCTCGGTACTCTAAGAAAAAATTACCCAAAGTTTAGGTTTGTCTCATTTAGGTTTGCCTCAGTCTCTTCAAAGGTTGAAGAAGAAAGTTATTCAATGTATAATGTAAATCAGATATGGGACAGTTATTTCTTTCTGGCACAGGAAATAACGAAAACCAACACCCACAAATATGCAGTGACAGAAAACTTAAATAAATAGCAATACCTACTTTTCATTTGCTACCCTGCCTGGTTCTGGCTCCTGAGAATGATTCTCAGTGTCCTAACCTCATTTCCTCCCAACCCGTTCTACCTCCTTTTCAGTCCCCATTTGTGTGGTGTCTGTCCTTCTCCCCCTATACCCCATTAAATAGTAAATTCCTCCAGTGCAAGGACTGTCCTTCTTTTTCCTAACTGTATCCTTAGCATAAAGCACAGTGCCTGGAACGTAGCATTCAATTCAGTAATTCAGTTTGATAAACATTAAGTGCCTGCTTTTCACCATCCTGATCATATTTACCTAGATGACTTGAATGAATGAAAACCATTGAGTAAGCACTTCCTAGGATGCTATGTGCTGTACTAATTATGGATATAAAATTCAAAAGGCAAAATAGCACCTGCCCTCAATGAGTTTACATCCTTTTTGGAGACTTTAGCACATAATGTAACTGATTAATTTCAGCCTGTCAATAATCTCTTGGCCATGCCCCAAACTAGAGACAATGCTTACGTGATCTGCTCAGGGCAAGAAAGGGCTAGACTTTCTGCATATTATGGTTTGTTTTTGTGGTTGTGTCAATCTTGCCTCTGCTTTCTTCAGTATATAGAATTCTAGGTGAGGACACTCCCCCTACTCACATTTGTCTTATAATTTGTGGTTGCGGTTCAGTCATTTTAGTCGTGTCTGACTTTTTTGGCCCCATTTTGGGTTTTCCTGGCAAAGATACTGGAGTAGTTTGCCATTTCCTTCTCCAGATCATTTTATAAATGAAGAAACTGAGACAAACTGGGTTAAGTGACTTGTCCAGGGTCACACAGCTAGTAAGTATCTAAGGACAAATTTGAATTCAGAAAGATGTGTCTTCCTGACTCAAGGCCTGGAGCTCTAGCCACTGGGCCGCTTAGCTGAGTCGGGATAACTATGGTGATGTAATTGAAATGTACATACTCTTGAAATAATGGAGGTGAAGGGAAACTTTCATTGTGTTGAGTGGATACTCTAGTAGAGTTTAGAGAAAGACACGGATGTCAGATGAAGAAACCTGAAGGAGCTGTTAGGGTTTGTGTTGTCAGAGGGAGAACCCACACTGAGGAAATCACAGAAACTCTTATGTGCCCTTCGTCCTGGGTTAGACTAAGAGGGGCTGACTTTGGAAACTGCCTGTGATACTCCATGTGTAGCTTTGAGCAAGTCACATAAATGTCTCTCAGAGTGAATTTCCTCTCTGAAAGTAGGGACAGTAATACAGCAAGATCTATCCAAGGTAGTAGTCTTCCGCACGGGACTTTGATGAGTCATTCAGTCAATAAACATTGGTCAAATTCAGTGCCTGTTATGTGCCAGGGGCATATGTGGTACTCAGGAAGGACTAGCACCTCTGGTGTGAGGACTTGCCAGCCCCTTTTCAGGGCTGCTCATTTATCGTTGGTGTCTGCCTATCACACAACTCCCACTGTGGCTCCAAGAAGCTGTAGTGTGAGCAGTCGTCACAGCTCGGTAAAACTGCCCCAGCAGATGGGCTAAACCAGGTGGAGGGCAATCCACAGTCCTGAAACCTGTAGGTGAGTTAGAGGGATGTCTAAGCATGTGAAGACTTCTGGTGGAATGGGTGGATGAGTTATGAAGGCGATGTGGAATGCTTAGCGCTTGGTCAGATATTGAAGAGGTCAGGGTCATCCACTACATCCTGTACGGTGGCCAGTTTTCCCGACTTGTTTTGTCAGTGGACTTCAGTGACTCTGGAAGACAGAGTGAAACTGATGACTTTGTGCAACTCTGCTTCACTTAAATCCAGTTCACACATGAGTGAAAACATTACCCTGCAATCAGCCCTAAAGAGGCTCATAGTATAATGGAGGAGACAATAGGCAAACAGCTATGTCCAAACTGAGATATAGACAGGATTCATTTAAGATAGTCAACAAAGTATAGGCACTAGCATTGCTAGGTATTGGGAAAGGGTAGGATTTTAGTTGGGACTTGAAGGGAGTAAGAGAAACTGGGAGGAAGAGGTAAAGATAAAGAGAATTCTAGGCATGGAGGAACAGCCAGTGTGGAAATGTGGATTACAGAATACTTGGAGGGGGTAAAGGTAAGGGAGCTAGATTATAAAGGGCTCTAAAATCCAACCAATAAACTTTAGAGTTGACCTTGGAGATGGCAAGGATCCACTGGAGTTTATCGAATAGAAGAGTGCTATAGTCAGATTTGCGTTTTAGGAAGATGGCTTTGATAACTGAATAGAAGTTAGACTGGAGTGGGGAGTGACTTGAGACAGGGAGACCAACCAGGAGTCTAGAGTTAATGAGAGCCTACACCAGGCCCACAGCAGGGTAGTGGCAGTGTCACAGGACATAAGAGAGACTACGAGGAAAATACTTTAAGTAACAGAGAAATGTGCATGTTTATTACTCGTTACCATGTGCCCAGCTCTATGCCAGATGCTTTTGGAGAGACAAGGGGAAGAGCCCCAGCCCTCTTAGGGCTTCAATGAGAACTTGCTAAACTTAAGTGAATTCTTTTCAACAAATCTTTGCAGCAGGAAATTGAGGTATTATTATCATCATTAGGGTAATTGAAACTTAGAGAAGTTATTTTGGGCCCTGGTTTCTTCATTAAAAAAAAAAATAAAGTTGGACCATTAGGACTTTACCTGGGGTCTGTGAATTTTTTTTTTTCATTCTTATGAAACATTTATTTTCGCATCAGTCATGTCGTCAAAAGAATTAGCACGAATGGGAGACCCCCTGAAAAGGACAGCAGCAGCAAAGGCAAAGAAAATCATGGGCTGTGGACAGCCCCGACCACAGTGTGCCAAGTTCTTTCTGGTAGACTTGGGACTTCGTAGTAACGCAAGAACTTCCTCTTTATTTTATTTTATTTATTTTATTTTTTTAATGTTTTACAATCATTTCCTTAAAGTTAAGATTTCATTCCCCCCCAAACCTTCCCACACTACCCCCCTCCCTCCCCGTGACAGCATACAATTCTGTATAGGTTCTACATATACTTTCCTATTGAGCACATTTTCACTATAGTCATGCTATGTAGTCGAACTAAAATAAATGGAAGAAATCATATAACAAATCAAAACATAATACAGTGAAACCCACCCACACACAAACATGATCTGCTACATTCTGCAAGTGACTTCCACATTTCTTTCTCTGAGTGTGGAAGGCATTTTGCCTTAGAAGACCGACATTAGGATTTTTTTTTTTTTCTCAGTAAGTTCTTGTGTTATTACAAAGTTCCAAGTCTACCAGAAAAAACTCTCGCACACTGTGGTCGTTGCTGTGCACAAAGTTCTCCTGGTTCTGCTCCTTTCACTCAGCATCAGATCATATAAGTCCTTCCAGGCCTCCCTGAAGTCTTCTTGTTCATCATTTCTTATGGCGCAATAGTACTCCATTACATTCATATACCATAATTTATTCAGCCATTCCCCAATTGATGGGCATCCCCTTGACTTCCAGTTTTTGGCTACCACAAAGAGTGCTGCTATAAATATTTTTGTACACGTGGGACCCTTTCCCGTTTTTATAATCTCTTGGGGATACAATCCTAGTAGCGATATTGCTGGGTCAAAGGGTATGCACATTTTTGTAGCCCTTTGGGCATAGTTCCAAACCGTTCTCCAGAAGGGTTGGATGATCTCACAGCTCCACCAACAATGAATTAGTGTTCCAAGTCTCCCACATCCTCTCCAGCATTTATCATTTTCTTGTTCTGTCATGTTTGCCAATCTTATAGGTGTGATGTGGTACCTCAGAGTTGTTTTGATTTGCATCTCTCTAATCAATAGTGATTTAGAGCACTTTTTCATATGATTATAGATATCTTTGATTTCTTCCCCTGAAAATTGCTTGTTCATATCCTTTGACCATTTATCAATTGGGGAATGACTTGTATGGTTATATATTTGAGTCAGTTCTCTATATATTCTAGAAATGAGGCCTTTATCCGCGAGCTTAGCCGTAAAAATTTTTTCCCAATTTACTACATCCCTCCAAATTTTGGTTGCATTGGGTTTGGTTGTGCAAAAACTTTTCAGTTTAAAGTAATCAAAATTATCCATCTTGCATTTCATAATGCTTTCTATCGTTTCTTTAGAAAAAAATTCTTCCATCTTTGCAGCAGGAAATTGAGGTATTATTATCATCATTAGGGTAATTGAAACTTAGAGAAGTTATTTTGGGGCCTGGTTTCTTCATGAAAAAAAATAGAGTTGGACCATTAGGACTTTACCTGGGGTCTGTGAATTTTCAAAAACAATTTTTTTTGATAATTGTATTTCAGTAGAGTTTGTTTCCATTGTAATCCTATATATTTTATTTTATGCATTTAAAAATATTATTATGGAAAGGAGATCGCAGGCTTCACCGGACCTCCAAAGCCCATGACACAAAAAAACATTAAGAGCCCTTGAACCAGATGATTTTTAAGTCCATTTCAGATTTAAAATCCTATGAACATTCCATAGGCCAAACCTTGAAGTTTGGGTAGTATTTCAATGGGCTTAGAGGAGTGGGGGGTGGGTTTCAAGGTGGAAGAAAAACATGAACAAAGATACCAAAATAGAAATGGACATGACAGAATGGGAGAGAAAAGATTCTGCTGGCATGATCAGTGTATATGTTGGGGAGTAAAATCAACTCATATCTTTATAGTACTTTACAGTTAGGAAAGAGGTACCTGGATGGTGCAGTAGATAGAGAACTGGGCTTAGAGTCAGGGAGACTCATCTTCCTGAGTTCAAATCCAGTCTTAGAAACTTACTAGCTGTATGACCCTGGCCAAGTCCCTTAACCCTGTTTGCCTCAGTTTCCTCATCTGTAAAATGACCTGGAGAAATAAATGGCAAATCCCTCCAGTAACTTTGTCAAGCATACCCCATGTTGGGTCACAGAGAGTTGGACATAACTGAATTGACTGAACAACAATTTTAAAAAAATTTCACTTTCCTCACACCAACTTTGTCAGAGAGATCGTGTAAGAATCCCCATTTTACAGGTGAACAAACTAAACTGCTTGCAGAAGTGAAATGACTTTTGGAGTTGGCATCTAAGGTCATATAGCTAGTAAGTGTTGGAGCGGGGATTTGAACATGGGTTTCAAAGTCCAGCACTGTTCCTCTTCCACCACATGGGGGAGGATCTCATTGCTCAGACCACCATCTTTCATACAAAGTAAAGTATTTCAAATTATTTTCTGGCTCCCACACTTGAGAGTGGAAGGGAGCTGGCACAGACAAATGTTTATGAAAATACCAGAAGTGACTCATGGAAGAATAATGTCTGTTCCTCTAGTAATCAAGGCATTTACCCTTCTTTGTTTATGGACTTCCCTCCTTCCCATTACTGATCCACTGCCCTGAGGGGTAAGGAATTGACTGGTTTGTTTTATTTAACTAAATTGCTCTGCTCCTGTTTGGAAAGTTGTGGGTATTGACCCCTAAACTCTATGGAAGCATTAAAAAAAAAACAACCCAACCAACCTCCTTTAGAAATATTAAGGAATGATATTTTCCTCTAAATCCCTTTCTAAACTCCTTGGGAAAATTTTTTGGATAAACAGTCTTTTTTTAAGGAAATGGATTGAGTGGTACCACACTTTTAAACAAAGGATATTTTTTGTTTATATCATTGAAGAGCACATCTAGGTACTAGGGTAAGTACAAATTCTGGTTAAGATAATAACCTTTTCCCTGGTAGAGATCACTGTCTCATATAGGGATACAAGTCATGACACAAACACAATTTACTATAACATACAACATGACATGAGAAATGTGTTAGATAATAATATCTGAGACAATTCAAAGTGCTATGTTATCTAATTGGGAAGAATATTGCCTGTCAGTGAGATCATGGAAGGTTCCATAGAAGAAGTTATATTGGATTTTTTTTTCTTAAAAGGATGGGTAGGAATCAAAGGTAAAGAAAAGGAGGCAGCACTTTGCACGTGTGAGGGACAATATAAACAAGGGTTTACTAGGCAGAGAGCATTTTTCATGGAGAGAAAGTGAAACAGTTTATTTGGTGCATACAGGCCAGCTTTATAAAAGCTATATATCGAGGGAAAGAAGAGGATTGAAGAAGCGATAAGTAAGACTATTGCTTAAATGCAGATGGAATGTCAATAATTGACAACAGAGAAAAAGAAGAACATTCAACTCTGATGTTGGTTGTTTTGTGGAACCAAAATGGCTAATAGAGAGTTGAAAAGTGTCAAAGCTTATACTCTGGTTCAAAAATAACAATTTCATGTAAATGATGCCCTGGTGAAACTATATCTCATGTATGATGTTCTAGGTGCCATATTTGGAAAGGACATTGATAAGTTAGAAAACATCCATTGTGGGGAAGCTTCTCAAAATCATGCTATCTGATTACTGACAGAAGGAACTAGCACTGTTTAGCTTGGAGAAGAGTCATAAGAACTGCCTTCAAGTATTAGAAGGATTGTCACAGATAGATGGCTTAAGAGGCTTTAAGCTTTTTCTCCTTGGCCCTAGTAGCAACACGAAGAGAAATGTGTGGAAATTGATGAGAGGCTGAATAAAATTTCATGTAAGAAAACTTTGTAACCATGAAAACTACCTGAAAGGAAAATGGTTTGTCTTGTTAGAAAGTATGCTCACCTGATGCTGAGTGAGGGGAGCAGAATGAGGAGAACATTGTACACAGTAATAGCCACTTTGTGCAATGACTAACTTTGATAGACTTGGCTCTTCTCAGCAATGCAAAGTTCTATGACAACTCCAAAAGACTGACGATGGAAAATGCTATCTACCTACAGAGAAAGAACTATGGAGTCTGAATGCAGATTGAAGAATATTATTTGCTCTCACCCTCTCTCTTTTTTGTTTTGTTTCTTCTTTCTTGTGGTTCATTCCATTGATTCTAATTCTTCTTTGCAACATGACTAATGTGAAAATATGTTTAATGTGAATGTATATGTAGAGTCCATATCAGATTGCACACATCTTGGGGAGAAGGGGAAGGGAGGGAGGAGGAGAAAATTTAACAGTCAAAAGCTTGTGGAACTGAATGTTGTAAACTAAAAATAAATAAATTTTTAAAAAAACAAAGGGATAAAAGTATGTTCACCCTCTACTAGAGGTCTGGTTTCTTATATCCTTCCAGCCTTTCAGAGTCTGTTCCTAATAGAATGAAGAGTGAATAGAATTGAGGGATACCTTTTCTGTCACCTGAAGGAGGAATGGAGAAAATCTAGAATGATGCTAATACATTTTGATGAATAAATGAGAAGGAGCTTAAGGGAACTCATATCCTACAGCATCAGTTCTTAATGAAATAGGATGTTAAATAACTTTGCTATAATTCTGGGATAAGGAGATGGGCCTGGTATTAAGCAAAGAGGAGTTTGCTACCCATGCTATGGGGAAGATTTTTTAATTAGCTTCTTGGTTTACAGTTTTCTTTTTCTGTTTTGGCTCTTCCTGATTTAGGTATCAGCACCATATTTGTATCATAAGAAGAATTTTGGTAGGACTTCTCTGCTAGTTTTTCCAACTGGTTTATATAGTATTGGAATTAATTGCTATTCATGCTAAACATAATTGCTATGTTTAGTAGAATTCACTTGAAAATCCATCTGGCCCTGGAGATTTTTTTTCTTGGGGAATTCATTGATAGATTGTTCAGTTTCTTTTTTTGAAATGGGATTATTTAAATATCTTATTCCCTCTTCTGTTAATCTGAGCGATTTATATTTTTGTAAATATTCATCCACTTCACTTAGATTTTCAGATTTATTGGCATAGAGTTGCGCAAAATAGCTCCCAATTATTGTTTTAATTTCTTCTTTTTTGGTGGTAAATTTTTCATTTTTGATACTGGTAATTTCATTTTCTTCTTCTTTTTAAAATAAAATTAACCAGAGGTTTACTACTTTATTGTTTTTTTTCATCAAACCAGCTCAGTTTTATTTATCAGTTCAATAGTTTTATTACTTTCAATTTTATTCATTTCTCATTTGGTTTTTGGAATTTCTAATTTGGCATTTAGTTGGGGATTTTTAATTTGTACTTTTCTAGCTTTTATACTTGTATGCCCAGTTCATTGATCCCCTCTTTTTCTATTTTATTCATGTAAGCATTTAGAGATACAAAATTTTCCCTAAGAACTGTTTTGGCTGAATCCCATAAGTTTTACTATGTTGTCTCATCATTGTCATTCTCTTGGGTGGAGTTATTGATTGCTTCTATGAATTATTGTTTGAACCACTCATTCTTTAGGGTTAGATTATTTAGTTTACAATTAATATTTAATCTGTCTTTTCATGGCCCTTTATTGCATCATGATCTGAAAAGGATGCATTTAATATTTCTGCCTTTCTGCATTGGTTTGTGAGGTTTTTATGCCTTGGTACATGATCAATTTTTGTGTATGTGCCATGTATTACTGAGAAAAATAGTATATTTCTATACCCATTAAATTTTCTTTAGAGGTCTACTATATCTAACTTTTCTAAAATTCTATTCACCTCCTTAACTTCTTTCTTGTTTATTTTGTGATTAGACTTATCTAGTTCTGAGAGGGGGAGGTTGAAATCCCCCACTAGTATAGTTTTACTATTTCTTCCTATAGCTCACTTAACTTCTCCTTTAAGAATTTCAATGCTATACCACTTGGTGCATATATGTTTAGTACTGATATTACTTCATTGTCTATGATATCTCTTAGTGGAATGTAGTTTTCTTCCTTATCTCTTTCAATTAGATCTATTTTTGCTTTTGCTTTGTCTGAAATTGGGATTGCTACCCCTGCTTTTTTTAATTAACTGAAACACAATATATTCTTCTCCAACCCTTTAGTTTTACTCTGCTTCAAATGTGTTTCTTATAAACAACATATTGTAGGATTATAGTTTTTAATCCACTGTGCTATCCACTTCTGTTTTATGGGAGAGTTCATCCCATCCACATTCATAGTTATGATAATTATCTGTGTCTCTTTCCATCCTGTTTTCTCCCAATTTATACTTTTCTCTCTACTCACTTTCTTTCCTCAACAGCATTTTGCTTCTGATCACCACATCCTTCAATCTGTCCTCCCTTCTATCCACCCCCATTCCTTTTCTTTCCCCTTTCCTCTCCTATTTTCTATAAGGTAAGATAGATTTCTATACCCAATTCAGTGTGTATGCTATTCCTTCTTTGAGCTTGTCCAGATTAAAATATATGTTGCCTCAGGGTTAAGTGACTTGCTCAGGTCACACAGCTAGTAAGTGTCCTCAGGTCTTCTTGACGCCATGCCCAGCTCACTATTCACTGAGCTACCCTAGCTGCCCTTGTACTTATATGACCTTGAAGAATAATAATGATAATAATAAGGTGTTAAATAGACGCCTTCATTCTGAATAATCATAATATCCTGAGTACATAGAGACCTTTTTTTAATTAAAAAAATGTTTATCTCCAGTT
This sequence comes from Bettongia penicillata ogilbyi, assembly GCA_023548195.1. Taxonomy (NCBI): domain Eukaryota; kingdom Metazoa; phylum Chordata; class Mammalia; order Diprotodontia; family Potoroidae; genus Bettongia; species Bettongia penicillata. The sequence goes on along the minus strand of JAJHZJ010000889.1, from coordinate 803,316 downwards.
CTGAATTCAAGCCCTCCCTCCAGTTTTCCCCCACCCATTGAGGAGGCAAGAAATACATATGGAGTCTTGCAAAATATATTTCCACATTATCCAGGCACATAGAATCTTTTCAGAAAAAATAAAAACCACACAGGAAAAAGATGAGGTAAATATCATCCTTAAAGGACAATCTTTTACTGGGCTTGTAGCAAGATGTTTTGAATGACTCTATGAAAGATGGATTTATTCATTTACAGAAAGCTGACATTTTATCTACCTCTGTAAAAGTCCACCAGACATTTTGGAGACAGCTAGATGGCTCAGTAGATTGAGTGCTGGGTCTGGAGTCATGAAGCCCTGAAGTTCAAATTTGACCTCATACACTTACTAGTTGTATAACTGTGGGCAAGTCACTTAACCTCAGTTGTATCAATCCATTGGAGAAGGAAATGGCAAAGCACTCCAGTATCTTTGCGAAGAAAATCCCATGGGACAGTATTGGCATGCTATGGTCCATGGGGTCATGCAGAGTTAGACACTACTGAACAAATAAACAACAGCTACCAAAGATGAAATATGAAAGAATGAGAGCAGATACTGACTTATTCTTGGCCAGTTTCTATCTGAAACTCATCAAAAAAGCCTAGAAAAATGATTCACTACTATTACTATTAATGATAATTATAAACATATCATCTCTTCTGAGTAGAAGTAAGTGCAAGTAAAAGAAGGAACCAGACCAAAAAATATCATATTAATCTGACATCCAGCTAACTGGCTTCACAATAAAATGCATTATAAAATGTCTTCGTCTCAGAAACTTTCTCTTATAACACAATATCACTTGAACTCTAAGCAAAGTATATGATGGAAAAGCAGAAAATGAAGACTTTGAGTTCAAATCCAAATGTCAAATAGAACTAAAGAATGAAGGCAACACCTTTAATCACCTTGATCTCCTTCAAGAAGGACATATTATGCATAAAAGAATTAAGAAGAAAAGGACTTTATTGACATCTTGAAACTAAAACTCAATGAGGACAACATGATTAAAGTAGTTAACACCTTCCTAATACTAGTCCTAACATACACTTTTTCTAAAATAAAATGGATAAAAATGGATTTAGAGAATATTCAAACCAAAAACTGTCCAGTATTAAGGAAACACAAGGTCCATTGCCCCAAGACAACTATAGGAAGAATAACCCTTCCTTGCAGAAAGAAGGAGAGCATTGTTAGATGTTCTCAGATCAAGTACAAGCAGGTTTACAACTTACAGAATGCTACTAGAACAGCCAGAACTTCACAGAATAGTAAAAACTGTCAATAGGCACAGGCCACGTGCATGCTTATCTCCCGTGTAACTGCTATTAGTTTGACTCTTGATGGGTTCTATGAAATGGCAAAGATTCAAGAGTGGAATCAAAAGACTCTGCTTGGGTAATATCCATATGAACTCAACCACCAAAGTCAACAAATAAGTCATGAAGATTTCTTTACAAAAACAAGGCCAGGTCATTGCCACCAGAAATAGCAGAAAGGTCATCTTGAAATTTTTTTAAAAATTCTAAATTTAAAAAACATTTCTTTTCCCAAAAGAACATTTTTATATGCAAAATAGAATAGAAAAGGAGTTCCATATGTGAACCTGTGAATCTCTGTTATATTCATCTTGCTTTTATTTTTTAGTACATAAAAATGTACTGTGTTACTTTCAGATACTCATGAGACGATGAGGGCCTGAGTAGGGTGGTGGTCTAAGTAGGTTTTATCCAGTGTGACTGGATGAAAGGGGATAGATTCAAGAACTAATCGTGAACAATCAAGAACAATTTCATTTCTACCTTCAAATGGCAAAATTTGGAAATGTATTGGATGTGTGGAGTGAGAGGGTGGTATCAAGGATAAAATGGTGGTGACCTTCAGATTATAAAGAAAATTGGGGAAAGGGTGGGATTTGAGGAGAAAGATAGTGAGTCCTACTCTGATCAGTTCAGTGACCGATCATCATTCAAAATGACCTACGATAAAAGTCTGTTATCTGCCTCCTATCAGGGAGGTAATGGGTTGAAATTGAGGAATGACACATTTTTGGATGTTTTACTTACTATATATATTTGTTCCCAAGATTTTATATATAGATATATATTTGTTCTCCAGTTGGGGGGAAAGAAGGGACCTAGGGATAGGGTCATAAAAAAAAGGAAGAAAAAAAGAAACAAAAGAAGATCGTTAAAATATATTTTTTAAAATATACTGAAGAGAACTGAAGGAATCATAATGTAAGCAGGATAGCTTTGAAAGTTACATGTTGAATTTATTAGACTTAAAAAGAATAAGTCCATGCCATACTTCTTAATAGGTGTATTATACTTAGGAAAGAAAATCAAGCCACATATAATCAAGACTCATGGTTTTATGTACAACTCTTTTCTGTTCTACTCTATATGAAGTGCTCATTTTGATTGCTATTTGTTAAGTTAGGAATTTTTTAAAAAGAAAAAAGTAGGAAACAAATTCTGTTTTGGACATGATAAGTTTGAGATGCCTATAAGACATCTTGTTCAAAGTGTTCAATAGGCAGTTGGTAATGTGGGACTAGAAGGCACAGTGGATAGAGCACTGGGTCTGGACTCATGAAGACAAAAATTCAAATCCAATGTCAGATACTTATTAGCTGTGTGACCCTGGGTAAATCACTAAACTTTGTTTGCCTTAATCCATTGAAGAAGATAATCCACTATCCTTGCCAAGAAAATCCCATGGTATGGTCCATGGAGTCACAAAGAGTCCGACATGACTGAACAGCTGAACGACGATGATGTGGAACTAGAGGTCAAGGGAAAGAGAGTAGGCATGGATATGTACAGTGAGTCTGGAAGTCAGACGCAAACATCTACTGCTTAAACTCATTTGAGCAGATGAACTCACCAAGCTAAATTGTGTGGTGAAGACAAGAGGGCCAAGGACAGAGCCATGGGGCATACCAACAATTAGCAGACATAATATAAAAGGTAATACATCCAAAGATACCAAGAAAGAGCTGCCAGACAAGGTAGGAGGAGAACCAAAAGATAATAATGTTATGATAACTCACAACAATGTTGTGCTAACTCATAAAAGAGTATGAAGAAAGAGAGGCTGGTCAGCAGTGTCAAATGCTGTAGAGAGGTCAAGAAAGATGAAGATTAAAGAAGGGCCATGGTATTTAGCATTTAAAAGATCATTGGCACTTTGTAGAGAGGAGTTCCGGTTGAATTTATTAAGTAATTCAGTAATTATATCCAGTAGCATCATATCTCTATATCTAGTTCTAGTCTCTTTCTGGACTTTCAGTCTCATGTCACCAACTGTTTATTGGACATTATTAATTGAATGTTTCATAAGCATCTTAAAATAAATTTGGCCAAAAGAGAACTCGTTTTCTTTATTTTCCTCAAAATCTTCCCTTCTTTATAGCTTCTCAGTTGAAAAAGAAGAGGGAAAAAGAGAAGGTGGAGAAGAAAGAGGAAGGGAAAGAAATGAAAAGAATGATGATGATGATGATGAGAAACAATGCGACATAGTAGACAGAGAACTAGCCTTAAGTTCAAATCCTTGTTCTGAATCATATTGACTATGTGACCATGGGCAAGTCACTTAAGTTCTCAGTGTTCCAAGAAATTCTCTAAGATTATAGACATCAGGGCAGATGTTTATTTGCATTGATAGAAGGTTCACTATACCATTCACGTAGGTCTCTTGTCCCATAATAATGATAATAAATCCCCAAAGAATTTTCACATATATCTATTTTGATCTTTAAAAAGTCATTTGACTTGTGTCAGGTATTATTAATTATATTTTAGAGATAAGAAATATGAAGCACATGGACAAGCAATGGATAGTTTGCCCAGAATTAAATAATATGCCTCTTTAAGAAAATTGTTCATGTCTTTTGTTTTTATATTACCTCTATTTCTCAATGTATTACTCCCTTCATCCCCTCATAGAACTCTCAATTATAATAATGAATAATAAAAAGAAAGAAGAAAAAATAAGCAAAACTAACCAACATATCCTCACTTTAAACACAGTATTTATTAGGATTTTGCAGCATTAATTTGTATTATTTTTGTTGTACTTTCCATTTTTATTCTTGTGGTCATTAAAATGGTTTTCCTTGTTCTGCTTATTTAACTTGGCATTTGTTAATGTCTTTATCTTCATTTGCTTCTCTGTATTGGTCAGTTTATTTTTTTTTAGAGTGTAGTGATATTCCATTACAGAAATGTACTACAATTTATTTAGTCATCCCACCACACCCCAATATATGGGTATCTAATCTGTTTCAGTTCTTCGGTACTACGAAAAGGGCCATTATAAATGTTTTTATGGCTGTGACTTTTTTTTTTTTTTTTTGGTTATTGACCAAAGATATGTGTATTCCCCTCTGGTCAAAGGATGTGAACGGGCAGTTTTCAGATGAAGAATTCAAAACTATCTATAGTCATATAAAATTCTTTAAATCACTATTGATTAGAGAAATGCAAATTAAAACAACTCTGAGGTACTACCTCACATCTGTCAAATTGGCTAACATAACAGAAAAGGAAAATGACAGTTGTTTTAGGGGTTGTGGAAAAATTGGGACACTAATGCACTATTGGTGCAATAGTGAATTGGTCCCATCAATACCACTATTAGGTTTATATTCCAAAGAGATCAAAGGAAAGGGAAAAGAACCTAATTGTACAAAAATATTTTAACAGCTCTTTTTGTGGTGGCAAAGAATTGGAAATTGAGGGAATACCCATGAATTGGGGAATGGTTTAACAAGTTGTGGTATACTGTTGTGATGGAATACTGTTGTGCTATTAGAAATTATGGATGTTTTAGAAAAACCTGGGAAGACTTATATGAACGAGTACAAAGTAAAGAGAGCAAAACAGGACAATACTGTATATAGTAATAGCGATATTGTAGCAATGATCAGCTGTGAAAGACAGCTTCTCTCTGGTTAAAATAATGATCCAAGTCAATTCCAAAGGAATTGAAAAATATTATCTATCTCCAGTGAGAGAACTGATGAACTCCAAATGCAGACTGAAGTATACTTTTATCATTTTCTTTATTTTTCATGCTTTGTTGTGTATTTTCTTTGCAACCTGGCTAATATGGAAATATGTTTTACATGACTTCATATATATAACCAATATCATGTTGCTTGTTTTCTCAATAGGTAAAGGAAGGGAGGAGAGAGAGAGAATTTAGAACTTAAAAATTTTTAAAGTAAATTTTAAAAATTAAAGATATATAATTGGAAAATATTTCAGGAAATAAAAAATATAATTTAAAAGATGTTCCAAATTTCCAAATTTCTTCTTGAGTAGTTGAACCAGTTCACACCTCCATTAACAATGCATTGGTATATTTGGCTTTTCACAGCTTCTCTGAGACAGATTTTATTTTATTCTTTGCTAGATGATGTGCCTCTTAATATAGAACTATTGTCTATTCAATCCAGATTTCCTAAATAAAAAAAAAATACAAAGAAAGCAGAATGGGGGAAAAAAAGGGCAAAGGTATCAGGATTTCTGGTAAGCTTGAAAAGGGTACATAGAACCAAAACAACTTATTTGCTTAATGGTGGAGTATACAAATATTCATGATAAAAGAATGTGATAGGAACAAAGGAGAAAACCCAACAGAGTGCTCCAAGAAAACTTGAAAAGGGAGAGATAACTTTTATGTATGTGTGTGTGTGTGTGTGTGGGGGTGATTGAAACAGGGAGGACTTCATGGAGATGGGAGCACCTGAACTTGGTATTACAGAGAAGAAGGATTTCCATAGGCAGAGATGAAAAGAAGACTCAGTACATTCCAAGTACAGATACTGGTCACTTGATTGTACAGGCCAGAGAGTGCAAGACAAGATTGTAAAAAGCTATCAGTCTAGTTGCCTTGTTCAAGTCACAGCTGTTAGATTAATGAAAGTCAAAAGGGACCTTAAAGACACTGATCCCAACTGTCATATTTTACAGTTGAGAAAAACAAGGTCCAGAGAAGTTAATAGGACTTGGCCAGCGTCACATGGATGATATGTAGAACTGAGATTTAAACTTACATCTTTCAAGTCCAGATACAGTGCTTTTTCAACCTTTTCTTGGATACTCCCAGAAGTGTCACAACTTGTCAAGGTCACATTACTAGTAAATGCTAGATCTGGGACAAGACTCAGGTCTCCTATGTGTTCTCCATTGCTTACAATTCTAAGTTATTTGATAGAGTAGAAAGAGGAAATGAGGAATTGGTTGTCTCTGTACAAGCAATGGGGATGAGAAAAGATGAGAATCCTATGAGATCATCTTCATCATCTCTACATTCCATAGACCACTCTTTCTTTTGCTTGGACAGGGTGCTAATCATTAATTTCCTGTTTGAATAAGTGGTTATTTGGTTTGTGGTCTATTCTTAGGCTCTCAGGGAAGGTCAGACCAGGGAAGCAGGTCGGGAATGTATTCCCAGGGGCTGTTTTTCAAGCATGGACTGACTGACCCTCGGCAGTGCAGAGTGACCTTTGTCTGACTATTGATTGAGGGGGTGGCCCAGCCATTGATCTGCCTATTGGTTTTGGAGGCAAAATATCAAGCAAGAGAGGCAGTGCCAGCTGCCACGACAGCTGGCACCACCTGGACAGGGCCAAGTCCAAAACCTTACACTTGTTTATCTCATGTTTAGGGGCATCACCTTTTGGTTTTTTTTGCCTCAAAAAGATCACAGACTCTTGAATTGGAAATGGGCATCTAGTCTAACCCATGCACAAACAAGAGTCCCATCTCCAGAGCACTTAAGAAATGGTCATTTAGCTCCTGCTTGAAGACATCTAGTGATAGGGAAACAATTCCCCTCTGAGCTAGTCCATTCCATTTGTGGACAGCTCCCATTCTTCTGTGGAGCTGGAATACGCCTCTCTGTGTTTTCTACCCATTGCTCTTACTTATGACTTTTGAAGCCAAGCAAAACAAGTCTTCTCCCATGACGGTCCTTCAAATACTAGAAGACAGCAGTCATATGACTTCCTATATCTTCTCTGGTCAATACTAAATATCATTATTTCTTTCGTTTCATCTTCGCATGGCATGATCTTCAGCCCTCTCACTATCTCTGAATGGCAACCCCTTGACATCAAGTCAATAAGAATTTGTTAATTGAGTACTTTGTGCCAGGCACTGGCATTGGCACTGGCAATACAAAAAGTGAAAACAGTCTCCCCTCAGGGAGCTCCTATTCTAATCAAGGGGACAACATGAAGACAATAGTACATATAAGACATATACAGGATAAAGTGGAGAGAGTATCAAAGGGGAGATACAGGGGCAGCTAGGTGAAACAGTGAGTAGAGCACCGGTCCTGGAGTCAGGAGGACCTGAGTTCAAATTTGAACACAGACACGTGACACTTGTGCAAGTCATTTAACCCCAATTGCCCTACCTTTCCTCCTCCAATAAAAAAAGCGGGTAGATACAAATATTAAGTAGAACCAGGAAAACTTTCTTTAGAAGGTGGGATTTTAGAAGGTGGGACACTTGGATGCTGGCAAGTAAGGAGGCAAAAGACAAAGAAGGAAAGAATTCCAAGCAAGGTGGTGAGTGAAAATGCATGGAGTTGGGAAGAGGGTCTTCTTCAAGGAGCAGTAAGGAGGACAATATCATTGGATTGTAGAGTATGTGGAGGGAATAAGGTATTTCTCAAAATGTGGCCTTAAGGACTGAGCCTATATTTGAGGTGGCATCTGATAAAGTGCAAAGTTAATCTATATAGGCAAGGACATACATGAGAGTGTAGGATAACCAAAAGCTTCCTTGCTGGAAGACTATCATCTCACTCAATCAGGATCATAGTAATTCCTCTTTTAATATACGCTAAACTCTCATTCTTTTTGTTTGCTACACACATGGTTGTATTAGATTGAAGTTGTAATACACTAGAACTCCCAAATTTTTTTTATAGAAATTTTTGTCTAGCAGTACTTTCCTTTCTTGTAATGGTGCAGTTGATTTTTTTTTAAATTCAAGTATTAGAGGAATTTACTTTTTTTCCTTCTGAAATTTCATCTTTTTTTTTTTTATTTGGTCCATCCATCTAAGATCTATTTGGATCCTGACTCCATCATCCTTCCTGCATCATTGATTCAATTCAACAACTCAACTGTAATTTATTAGCTCTCTGCCATTTACCAAATACTCTGAGAGGTACAGGAGGTAACAACAAAAAAAATGAAACAATTTCTGCCTTCAAGGAATGTACTTACATTCTCCTAGGGACAAACAGTATGTCCACAGGTAAGTAAATACAAAGTTAATAAGAAGTAATTTCAGGAGGTGAGGAGCTTTTAACAATTCAGAGAATCAGAAAATGCCTCCTGTGCAAAAAGGCATTTCAACTGACCCATAAAGGGAGCTAGGAATTAGCAGAGGCTAAAGTGAGAAAGAAATTATATGCAAAGACACACAGAGAGGAGACAAAATATGACATGTGAATGAGGAACAGTAGGTCAGCTCAACCAGGACGTGGTATATATGAAGAGGAGCAGTGTGAAATGTCTGAAGATAAAGTGGAGCTATATTGTGGAGGGCTCTTAATTCCAGGCAGAGGAATTTATATTTTAAAAACAATAGGAAGCCAGTGAGACTTCCCCAGGGAGTAATCTGCATAAACACAATAATGAAGCTTGTGGGAACTAATGAGATCCCTGAGAGAGAATTTCATGATTGAGCAAAGAAGACTGAGAAAGAAAATTCAGACAGATGTTGTTGATGTCATGCAATGTCATCAAAGCCCTGGGAGGAGGGAGAAGAAAGGTGGTTTCTTCATTTCCAAGTCCAATGGCTGTTTCTCAGCCCTCATTCCCCTCTGCAACCTCTCCTCTCTCTAGGTTTTTGGACATCATTCTCTCGTGTTTTTCCTTCAACCCATCTGACCGCTCCTTCTTTGTCTCCTTTCCTGAATCCTCATCCAAGCCCATGTCCAAAACAGAAGCCATTATCTTGTCCTTCAAACTCACCCTATGACCATAGAGGGCATCATTGTCTTTGCAGTCATCCAGGTTTGCAGCCTTGGTATTGTGACATTTTTAAAAAGTTTGACAGACATTCTTTCTGGGTAATTTAATTATCTTATTAATAAGCCTAGTGTATTTATTAATGAAAAGAAGCTAGTGACTCTCTTGTATGCCAAAGACCCCTCATGGTGGTGGACTCACAGTCTATATGCTCTTGAAAGAGGGTGGGTGTTCCTGAGGGCAGGCAGTCAACTCTGATTGGTTAACTCACAATGAAAAAATGAATATTAGAATGAGAAGTAGGCTATATTACAATGAGGGTCTTGAGGTAAGTGACTTGGATCAGCCAAGTTTTGGTCAAAGAGACTGATCAATTTCCATATCAGCTCTCTGACAAAAGGGAGAATTCACATTTTCCAGACCTATCTGAGTAAACACAATGAATTGTAAACCATAGTCTTTGCCCAAGATTTCCTCCACTGGTTGATTTCTAGATGAAGGGGAAAGGGGAAAACCTTGTTCCTGATTTAATAATTAGTTATTAGTATGAGAGAAATAATAATTTCTCTCCATATTATTCTTGACTCCTTACCAAAGTGATTTTTCTAAAGCATGCAGTTCCTATCATGTTGCTCCACTTCTCAATAGACTCCAAAGGCTCCCTGTTCCCTCCAGGATCAAATACAAAATACTCTGACACTCAAAGTCCTTCATAATCTAGCCCCCTCCTACCTTTCCAATCTTCTTACACCTTATTCTCTGCCACATACTCTTTGATCCATGGATACCAGCCTTCCTGCTGTGACATAAGCAAGACACTCTGCTCCTTGGTGCTGGATATTTTTTTTTTTTGGACTGTTCCCTATGCCTATGCTCTCCCTCTCCATCTACTGACTTCCCTGACTTCTTTTAAGTCCCAGCTAAAATCCTACCTTCTACAGGAAGCCTCTCCCAACCCTCCTAATTCTAATTCCCTCTCATAATCATTTCCTGATTATCCTGTATATGGTATATTTGTACAAACTTGTTTGCATGTTGTCTGTCCCATTAGATTGTGAGCTTCTTGAGGAAGAGAACTCTCTTTTTCCTCTTTTTGTATCTCCAGTACCTGGCACATGTAATAAACATGTATTGATTGGTTGACTAATATCTCACATACTGAATCAAATTCCAGATCTTTTTCTTAACATTTCCACAACATCTCTCACATTTGTCCTCTTCTCTCCACTCATATAGCCACCACTAGGTTGGGTCCTCATCACCTCTTAACTGGATTATTGTAGTACCTTCTTAATTGTTCTATCTATGTTGTGTCTCACTATTCCAGTCTATCCTCCACATAGCTGTCAAAGGTATTTTCCAAAAGCACAGGTTTGATCATTCCACCCTTCACATAACAAATTCCAGTGGCTTCCCATTTCTTCTAGGGTCAAATATGGACGTTTCCATTTGACATTTAAAGCTTTTTATAACCTGGTTCTATCCCTTCCAGTCTAGTCTTCTTATATATTCCTTTCCTCTGCTTACTTTACAGCCTAGCCACAATGGCATGTGATTTTCTTCACACAGTTTGTTACATCTGTTCCCTCTTGCCTTTGCACTGGCTCCTTTCTCTCCCCACCACTTCCCCTCATTCCTGGAGTGCTCTCCTCTGCCACCATCACCTCCAGTCCTTGGAGATTCAGGACTCACTTCAAGCATTGCTCTCTATGTGAGGCTTTTCCTGGTCGCTTTAGCTACTAGTGCTTTCCAATCCAAGATTACATCGTCTGCTTTGTATGTGTCTTGGATATACCTATGTAACTCATGTAATGTCTTTATCTAAATATTATGTACTTATATAAATGTCCTTATCCCAACTCCCACTCTCACAAATGATTTGAGTTCCAGAGCAAGAGTTATATTTCCTCCTCAGGATTCTAATGATAAGGGGTGGTTCTTGGTTCTCTAATATTATTAGTTTTAGCTCCCATTCTGGTGAGTCTTCCCGGTCAGCAGAGGGGCTGCAGAAAGTCCTCATGTACTCTACTTCTCAATTCCCTGTGAAATATGCAGCAGTGGGTTTGTAGTGGATATGATGGGGAGGAGGAGGAAGAAGAGGAAGGGGCCTCTTAATCAATCAGTCTGGTCTCTGGGAAGCTCTTGCCTTTTAGGCTTTCCTCTGCATCACAGCAGAGAGTGCCTGGTCTTGAAGCTGTTGAATGAGTCCCTCCACATATACTTTGAACAGAGGAACAGGATCTTTTTCTCCCAGGAGCCTCTGTTTTTCCACTGCTTCCTCTGTCAAACCGACCCATTCAGCCTCTTCTACTGGAATCACAAACTCCTTGTATTTGTTATAAATAGCTTCTCTCTTTTCTGGATCATCTGGGTGGAGCCGAGGGTCCCTTTGGGCAAGATGCAATAGCATTCCTCGTTTCAAATCCATCCTAAACTTGGAGCTCAGATCTTTGGCATCTTGATGATATAGAAATCATATCCACAGGCTTCATCAACCAGATCCAGAGTTCTCATGGTAACCATTATTTTGAATTTCTTGTCCAAGAGCTCACTGTAAAGCTCCCATTCATACAGATGGGGCTTCCAAGTCTTTCTCACACATCTTGAGAGCTTGTCATTGTTGGTATATCTATGAGTGAAATGAGAGCATTGTGAAGACTTTTCATAATAGAAAAATACGGGGAATATTGTATTTTCTAAATAAAACTTCTTTTCTTTTTGGATACCTGATTTCCAGGAGTCTGGGGCTTTGGGCGGTTGGGGACCCTCCTTTCTCTTTGTGGTAGTTCTATGGATTGTAACTGAAACTTGGAAGTTACTCAGATCTCTTCCTTTGTTTCTTATACTGTTGCCACATCAACACTACCAACTCCCCCTTTTCCCCCTCCCCTGCTTTTTATTTTAGTTGTAGAATAGCCACATCAGCAGTTAGTTAGGTAATAGTTGAGGAAGTGTGTTGGGATAGGTGAATATTTCTTGGGGTTTGTCTAGTTTTTTGCGCTTAGACTGTAAGCCTGCCTCCCAGCCAGTGGAGAGGTGGGTTAGTGGGGAGGTGGGATTCTCTGCGTTAGGGTATATAATAGTGCTTTAATCTCTGTAAGTTGCCTGCTTCCATCAGCCCCGTCCTGGTGAAAGAATGCCCTTTTCTCACAAGAACTGAATAAATCATTCTGTTCTTACCTGGAGAAGCCTCTGAATTTCTTTAAAATTTTGAGTAAGGGTCTTTTAACCCACACATCTCTAACCTCTGCCAGCCCTCACCATCCCAGAGTCCCTTCTGGGATTCAGGGGGAAAGTAGAGTGGGATGGGAACATCCTGGACAAGCTCAAGGTGTCCATTCTTTGGATTTATCTTGTACTTGACCCCATGAGGTTTATAATGAACTGCTGTGGGTTTTCCTTCGTTCTGCGTTGAGGCAGGCAAGAATAAATCCCCTGCCTCAGCTTTAAGGTATTCTAGAGTTTAACAGGATACTTGTGCAGCGGCATTAGGGAGTTACCATTCTGGTGAGAGAGCTTTGAGTCTTTGGTGCTGCACTCTTACCCCTCCCTCCCCTAACCTAGAAGCACCCAATTTCTTCAGCCTTGGCTTAGAAGTGGGAAGGCAGCAGCCAGGATGCCATCCCCGACCCGCAAGGTCTCTCCTAAACATGCCTAGACCTAGATTCTTCAAAACAAGAAGATGTAAGATGCAAGGTCCTCTCTGGCCAAAAAGTGGGGGAAGGAGGAGAAGGAGACCTAAGTCAAGGCCAAACCCTGGTCCTTTATCCTCCCTACCCTCCAATTACCAATAAATCCTCAGGGATTCTACTGGAATTCTATATTCAAAAGGCAATCACAACATCATGAGACTTACATGAAAACAAGATTTATTACAAGAGAAATGAACATGCTTGTAGAACCCAAAGAGTTCACAGTCCTTACAGAAGTTTTCATATTTATGCTAGTACAACAAAAAGAGGAGGAGAAAATAGGAAGAGCCATAGCATGGGAGGGGAAAGGTGAAGTAACCCCTCCTAAAGGGGAGTAGCAAGGCTATGACAAGTCACATACTTTTCCTTTGGGAACCTCTAGACTATGAAGATAGGAGGGTCCATTTATCTGCAGAGGACCCCAGCTATACAAGCATTTTTCCCAGCCTGCCACAAACTAGCTGGGCTCTAGCTTGCCTCCCAAGGACACCCAGGGAATCCAGATTGGGGTACATACAACTGTTACGTCAGCTAGGGTGGGGGGAGCTTCATCCTTGACATATTTAGGGCCCCCTGCATGATTTGGGTCCAGTGTTTCTAGAAAATTTGGCAACTCAAAAAAAAACAAGTTCAGGAGATCCCTTAATATCCCTTAATACTATTCTAGGTCCTCCATTTTCTTGAATGACTCTAGTTTTCAACTTGCTTGATTAATTTTTAGACAATCCCTTAGGGAATGACCAAATTTTCTTAGTCTATTCCAAACACTTCCTGTGCAACTTCCCTCCAGTTTTAAGTACTTCTCTGCATTTAGTATAAAACCTAGGATATGATTAATTGACTTTTGGGACAACCAGTATATGAAAGTCAGTAATATGAAGTAACTCTGAGTAGTAGGATGGCTTCAGATTGTAGAAGACCCTGAAAATGATGTGGAGGAATTTCAACATTCAACAAACATTTTGTCTGAAGCATACTATGTAGGCACTTGAACAGTTTTAACAGAATTCTATCCATAAGGAAGATATCTGGCAGCCTTTGAAAAACAGACTAGAGGCAGAAGTGAGTAAAAGTGAGTCCTATTAGGAGGCTATTACAGTTATCAAGGATGGTAGCAATGAGGGCTTGTACTAGGGAGATGTTGGTAGATCTAGGGAGAGAGGATAGATGGAAGAAATGCTCAGAGATTGTATCAGCAAGGACCCCATCATGCACAGGAGGGCCTGCTGTACAGGTTCTTAGATCTGCTTTTCTTAAAGGAAAGCAACTTTTGAGGGGTTGACAATCACTTTAATCAAGCACATATATCATTCATTTAGTTCAGGGGAGAAAGTCAGTACCCTGAACTTCAGAGAAAATACAAAGAAATAATAATCAACAGAAAGGGCTTTCAGCTGCCTGACCATAAACAATACATACATCATAGATCAACAGACAGATCCAACTGTCTGACCATACATACATAGTTACCAGTCAGAGAAGCACCAACATCTGGGTTTTCAAAGCCAGGGGGCTCCTTGGTGGCGGTCCAGAGTCTCATCTGGCCAAACAAACACTTCCAGTGAATAAACCCCAAAGTAAGACCTCACCTCAGAGTATTTATACACTTTTCAGAGCCAGAGGGTATCACAACCCTTGAGAACCAGTGCCTCATTAGAAAATTAACAAAAGGTGTGGGCCTCCCCTAGTCAACCTTCCCTTAATGGGCAGGCCCATTCATGGGTAGGGAAGATATTTGTCTCATCATTTCAGAGATAGATAGAATTAATAATACTGACAAGTGATTGAAAATATCCTTCAATTTTCACCCCAACATTGTGAAAATGTAAAGAAAGAAACTATCATGACTATTTTTCAGTTAAGGAAACTGCAACTGAAAAATTAAATGACTTAGCCAAGGTTATACAGCTACTAAATGTTAGAGTCAAGACCCAGATCTCCTCATTCTAGATTGAATGTTCTTTGGATTTTTTAAATTAATTTTTTAATTAAAATTTTATTAAAATAAAATTAATTTAGTTTTAGTTTTCAACATTCATTTCCACAAGATTTTGAGTTTCAAATTTTCTTGCCATCTTTCCCCTCCCCCCCACCACCCTGAGACAGCATGCATTCTGATTAACCATTCCCTCAGTTTGCCCTCTCTTTTATCATCCCCCCTTCCCTTATTTTCCTTCCCCTTTACTTTCTTAAAGGGCAAGATAGATTTCTATACCCCATTGCCTGTGTATCTTATTTCTCAATTTTTTAACATATTGTTTTTAAAACTTTGAGTTTCAAATTCTCTCCCTTCTTCCCTACCCACTCACTCTCATTGAGAAAGTAATTCAATATAGGTTATACATGTGTAGTTATACAAAACACTTCCATGATAGTCATGTTGTGAAAGACTAACTATATTTCTCTCCATTCTATCCTGCCCCCCCCAATTATTCTATTTTCTCCTTTGACTCTGTCCCTTTTAGACTTCTGACTTGCTTCTGACTACCCCCTCGCCCAATCTGCCCTTCTTTCTATCATCCTCCCCTCTTATTCCTTTCCCTCTAAGTTCCTGTAGGGTAAGAAACCCAATTGAGTGTGTATATTATTCCCTCCTTAAGCCAAATCCAGTGAGAGTAAGGTTCACTCATTCCTTCTCACTTTCTCCCTCTTCCCCTCCATTGTGAAACCTTTTTCTTTCCTCTTTTATGGGAGATAACTTACTCCATTCTATCTCTCCCTTTCCTCTTCTCCCAATATATTCCTTTCTTACCCCTTAATTTTATTTTTTAGATATCATCCCTTTATATTCAGGGTCACCCTGTGCCCTCTCTTTATGTATCTACATATCTATCTATGTATTTATCTATTTCCTCCAACTACCCTAACACTGAAAAAGGTCTCATGAGGTAAAGTATCATTTTTCCATGCAGGAATGTAAACAGTTAAACTTTATTTAACTTTATTTATTTAACTTTAATAAGTCTCTTATGATCTATCTTTCCTGTTTACCTTTTCATACTTCCATTGATTCTTATATTTGGAAGTCACATTTTCTGCTCAGCTCTGGTCTTTTCATCAAGAATGCTTGAAAGTCCTCTGTTTCATTGAATGACCATTTTTTTCCCTGAAGGATTATACTTAGTTTTGCCTGATAGGTGATTCTTTGTTTTTAATCCTAGCTCCTCTGACCTCTAGAATATCATATTCTCAGCCTTTTGATCCCTTAAGGTAGAAGCTGCTAGATTTTGTGTTATCCTGATTGTATTTCCACAATACTCAAATTGTTTCTTTCTGGCTGCTTGCAATATTTTCTCCTTGACTTGGTAACTCTGGAATTTGGCTACAGTATTCCTAGAAATTTTCCTTTTAAGATCTCTTTCCAGAGGTGATCAGTGGATTCTTTCCATTTCTATTTTACTCTCTAATTCTAAGATATCAGAGAAGTTTTCCTTGATAATTTCTTGAAAAATGATGCCTAGGCTCTTTTTTTTGATCATGGCTTTCAGATACATTAATTTTTAAATTATCTCTCCTGGATCTATTTTCCAGGTCAGTGTTTTTTCAAATGAGATATTTCACATTGTCTTCTATTTTTTCATTCTTTTGGTTCTGTTTTATAATTTCTTGATTTCTCATAAAGTCATTAGCTTTCATCTGCTACATTCTAATTTTTAAGGAATTATTTTCTTCAGTAACCTTTTGGGCCTCCTTATCCATTTGACTAATTCTGCTTCTATTTATTTATTTATTTATTTTTCATTTATAACACAGTTCATATCACATAACACAATTCCAACTTTTGGTCAGGTGATATTTCTTTTAAAGCATTTACAATATAGACCACAAATGGATTTTTTTCTAACATTAACCAACTGAGACACAAATAATAACTATGTATGCTAACTTCATAAGCCCTTGACCTAATTGTCTCTACACTATTACTAAGAATTAAAGAACCCTAACTTATTGTTGTTGGTCTAAAGTCCTAAGCCTAGTCGTTTAGTTTTAGCTTGACCTACTTTAGCAAGCCACCTACTTGCTTTTCAAGCTCTTCCATTGCCTGAGTTTAGTTTAAGTTCACTTTGGAGGCCCTGGAGGCAGGGGCCTTAACTTTCTGTGACAGTAAGCCTTGTTTTTCCTCATCTGAAAGGATGGGAGGAGACACCTGTTCATCAAAAAAGTAACTTTCTATAGTCTTACTTTTTTCCCCTTTTTTGAGCATTTTCCCAGCCAGTTACTTGACTTCTGAATCCTTTGTCAAGAGATTAGACTCAGCTGCTCAGTTCCCCTGGACTTTGGGTGGGGGCCAGGCCATCACTCAGAGCCAGGGTTTAGATCAGCTGCTCCCTACTACCAGAGGCTTTAAGCTGAGCTGCCTGAACAATGGATCCAGGTTGCTTCCCAGCCTCCATAGCTGCCTACAGTCTTCTGCTGCAGCCTCTTTCGTCACCTGGGGCTATTGCTGGAGAAACCCCATCCCCTCTTGCTCAGCTGGGAAAGCATTCTTTGTCACTTGTGGATTGAGGTATCCAGGACCCTCCCTGCTGGGGATTCTGCCTGGGTGGCCTGTTCCAGTCCTGTTCCTTCCAGTGCTGCATGGCCAGAGCTGTGCTCCGCTCTGCTCAGCCTCCCGTGAGATAAACCTTTCCTGTCGGCCTTCTGGGTTACCTTTGGCTGGAAACCTCTTTTACTTTGTTGTTCTGTGGCTTCTGCTGCTCTAAACTTTGTTGAGAGTCATTTTTACAGGTATTTTGTGGGCTGTGGGGGAAGTGCTAAAGTATATGCGTCTTTCTACTCTGCCATCAGCATGGTGATGTCAACTATTTCTGTTTTTTAAAGCGCTTTTCTCCTCATTGACTTTTTGGACCTTCTTTGCCATTTGGGTTAGTCTATTTTTAAAGGTGTTATTTTCTTCAGTATCTCCTTTAGCAAGCTGTTGACTTGATTTTCATGATTTTCTTTTTTTATTATTATTATTTTTAGTATTCCACAGTCACTTCCGTAGAACTTAGATGTTTTCCCCCTCCCTCCCTCTCTTTCCCCCTCCTTCCCCCCCTCCCTCCCTGATATGATATACAATTTTATGTGGGTTCAACACATACATTCCTATTAAATACATTTTCACTTTGGTTTTCATGATTTTCTTGCATAGCTCTCATTTCTCTTCCCATTTTTTCCTCTACTTGTCTTCCTTAATTTTGAAAATCCTTTTTGAGCTCTTCCATGGCTTGAGACCAATTCATATTTTTCTTGGAAGCTTTTGTTGTAGGAACTTTGACTTTGTTGTCTTCTGGTTGTATGTTTTGATCTTCTTTGTCACCAAGGTAAGATTCTATAGTCCGAGTTCTTTAAGATGTTTACTTATCTTTCCAGTCAAGTACTTCACTTTCTAACTCTTTGTCAAGGTAAGACTCCTTCTAATGAGGGTGGGTGTGGGTGTGGGGATACTGTCCCAGGCTTCAGGAATTTTGTATCAGCTGCTCAATCCCCCACTGTCTGTGGGCTCAGAGCAGCAGCTGCCACCACTACCACCACCCTTGTGGCCTTGGGTCTGGGGCTGGACTCAGTCAGATCATGCACTTCTCTTTCTCCCAGGTCCCACAGAGTTTTCTCTCTGACTGTTTTGGTGTTTGTGGACTGAGAAATCTGGAAACTGCCACAGCTGCCAATGATTCAGTCCCCTAAGGTCTGCTCCAACCCTGTCTGAGCCAGTCCTGCCCACACCAGACTGTTCCCTTCCTGGTGCCATAGACCCTTCCTGTCAACTTTCTAGGTTATCTTGGGCTGGAGATTTGTTTCACCCTGTCATTTTGTACGTTCTGTAGCTCTAGAATTTGTTTGGAGTCATTTTTTACAGGTATGTGGAGGGCTTTGGAGGAGAGCTCAGGGAAATCCCTGCTTTTACTCTATCATTCTGGCTCCACCTGAATGTTTTTTTTGTTAATTTTATTATTATTTTTTAATGTTCTACAATCACTACCATAAAATTATGATTTTAACCCCCCACACCTATCCCCCATTACCCCCCTCCCTCCCCAAGATAGAATACAATTCTGTGTAGGTTCTACATATACTTTCCTATTGAGTATGTTTTCACTATAGTCATGCTATGTAGTTGAACTAACATAAATGGAAGAAATCATATAACAAATTGTAATATAATATACAAAAAAAACACACACACACACAAACATGATCTGCTACATTCTGTAAATGACTTCCATATTTCTGTGAGTGTGGAAGGCATTTTGCCTTAGAAAACCATCATTGGGATTTTTTTTTTTTAATAAGTTCTTACGTTATTATGAAATTCCAGGTCTACCAGAAAAATTCCTCGCACACTGTGGTTGTTTCTGTGCACAAAGTCCTCCTGGTTCTGCTCCTTTCACTCAGCATCAGATCATATAAGTTCTTCCAGGCCTCCCTGAAGTCTTCTTGTTCATCATTTCTTATGGTGCAATAGTATTCCATTACATTCATATACCATAATTTATTCAGTCATTCCCCAATTGATGTGCATCCCCTTGACTTCCAGTTTTTGGCAACTACAAAGAGTGCTGCTATAAATATTTTTATACATGTGGGACCCTTTCCCATTTTTATGATCTCTTGGGGATGCAGTCCTAGTAATGATATTGCTGGGTCAAAGGGTATGCACATTTTTGTAGCCCTTTGGGCATAGTTCCAAACCATTCTCCAGAACGGTTGGATGAGCTCACAGCTCCACCAACAATGAATTAGTGTTCCAACTCTCCCACATCCTCTCCAGCATTTATCATTTTCTTGTTCTGTCATGTTTGCCAATCTCATAGGTGTGATGTGGTACTTCAGAGTTGTTTTGATTTGCATCTCTCTAATCAATAGTGATTTAGAGCATTTTTTCATACGATTATAGATATCTTCAATTTCTTCCTCTCAAAATTGCCTGTTCCTATCCTTTGACCATTTATCAATTGGGGAATGACTTGTATAGTTATACATTTGAGTCAGTTCTCTATATATTCTAGAAATGAGGCCTTTATCTGCGAGCTTAGCCGTAAAAATTCTTTCCAAATTTACTACATCCCTCCAAATTTTGGTTACATTGGGTTTGGTTGTACAAAAAGTTTTCAATTTAATGTAAACAAATTTATCCATCTTGCATTTCATAATGCTTTCTATTGCTTCTTTAGAAAAAAATTCTTCCCTTCTCCATAAATCTGATAAATATACTAGTCCTTACTCCTCCAGTTTATTCATGGTATCAATCTTTATACCTAAATCATGTATCTATTTGGACTTTATTCTTGTGTACGGTGTCAGGCATGGGTCTATGCCTAGTTTCTACCACACTGTTACCCAGGTTTCCCAGCAATTTTTGTTGAACAGTGAGTTCTTATACCAGAAGCTGGGCTGAATTTTTTTAAAAAAAGATTTTAATTGACATATTTTATTTTTATATTGCTTAGGTTGTCCCCTGCCCCTATATCCTTTTCCTTCACTTCACCCTTCCATAGACCCATTCTTTGGAACAAAGATGTTTTTAAAAAGAAGAAAAAAAATTTTTTTTTTTTTAGCAAAAACAATCAGCATATCAAAAAAAAAATGTGATGTTCTATGTAATGTTCCATTTCATTGTAAATGAAGGGAGGGTGAGTTGTCTTCTAGAATCTTATTTTGGGGGCCACAACATTCAGTTTTGGTTATCGTATGGTTGTTTTTCTTTCCTTCTACATTGTTGTTGCCATGAGGTATATTGTTTTCCTGGCTCTCCTTACTTCACTGCATCATTTCATGTAATCTTTTCATGTTTTACTATTTTCACTACATTTTCTTTTGCATAGTTATAGTCCATTACATTTATGTACTACAATTTCATTCCCCAATTGATTGACATTTACTTTGTTTCTAGTTCTTTGCTGCTCTAAACCGTACTGCTATAAATATTTTGGTGCTGTCCTTTTTGTCAATGACCTCCTTGGGATACACAACTAGCAGTGGACTCTCTGACTCCAATCTCTGAACATTTTAGTTTCTTTGTTTGCATACTTCCGATTTCCTTCCAGAACAATCGTACGGTTCCATCAGCAATGCATCAGTGTTCCTGTCTGATATTGATTATTCCTGTCTTTTGTCATCTTTCCCCATTTGTTTGGTGCAGGGTGAAATCAAGTAAGGTTGTTTTGATATGCATTTCTTTTATTGTTAGTGATTTGGAACATTCTTTCATATATAGAACTGTAAGTAATTTTCAGTTCTTTTGAGAATGCTTTGTACCTATCTTTTGACCACTTTTCCATTAAGGGAGTAGTTTCTGGTCTTAGGTATTTCCGTGAATTGTCTCTATAGTTTGGATATCAAACCTTTATCACAGATATCTGACACAAAGATATTTTCCTCCAGTTGTTTGTTTCCTTTCTTATCTTAGATGAGTTCATTTTGTTTGTGCAAAAGTTTTTTCAATTTCTTGTGTAGCAAGGGTTGGTGCCCCACCTGTAGCATGGGGGTGTCACTGTGTGGCTCAAAGAAAGGCAGAATAGATATCTCTAGACTCTTTTGCCCCTACCCTTCTCTAAAGGATTCTTTCTTTCTTTCCAGGAGGGAAAGCAAGAGGTTGGGGGTTGGAGACCATTCTGCTCTGGGTAAGAATTATACCTATCTGCCACCTTAAAGATTGTTAAGCTAGGGCAGGGGTGGACAACCTGCAGCCTTGAGGTGACCTGTGGCCCTCTAGGTCCTCCAGTGTAGCCTTTTGACTGAGAACAAATCCTTTTAAGGCCTTGTGGCTACAGGTTCCCCACCCCTGGACTAGAGTATATGGTTTTCAGGTTCAATCTAACTTCTGATCATTGGTTCATTAATTGGAGGAGGGGAACAAGATCCCAGGCTTTGTATCCAAGGTTTGACCCCTTTCCCACCAAATGCCAGTTCCATAATGAACACAAGAAACTCATTTATCTAAATCAGCAGCAAAAATGGAAGTCAGAGAAAGTATGCATAGGAGACTATATACTAAACAATACAGACAACATGGGAGTAAGTCTAATATTGAGTGTGAGGTAAAACAGCTGAAACAAAAGAGAAATACCCAAGTCTCACCCAAGGGGAAATTCCCCATGGTCTCTAGTTTAACACGCTGGAAATGGGCACATAATGGAGACTGCAAACCCTTTGTCTCTCAGGTTCTTTTCAGTCATTCCCTTCAGCAACTTGTAATAGGGTTAGTATCTTTTATCTTTTCTCTTAAAGATGGAAGCCAGAAGCTCCCAAAGTCTTAAGAAATTTAGAGACTTGAAGAGAATCTGGAAAAGACTGTAGAGCCTAAAGAGACTCTTAGAGGTCTAAGAAAATCCCCCCCTAAAAAAGTAAAGAATTTTTCTCTCTGTCTTTCTCTCTATCTCTGTCTGTCTCTGTCTTTGTCTCTCTCTGTGTCTTTGCCTCTATCTCTGTCTCTTCCAGTCTCATTCTTGCCAACTCCACTTAACCCTTCAAGCAGGGCATGAAATGTGTCTCCACCAGTGAAGAGATAGTTCCATACAAATGGACTCTAGAACTGGGGTTACACTTATATCCACAATTATCTATTTTATCTTTTATAGTTGCCTTTATCTCTTTTTTTCTTTAAATAGTATTTTATTTTTCCAATTACATGGAAAGATAATGTTAAACATTTATTTATCCCTTGTTTCTTAAGAATTCATCTCTCATCCACATCTATGAAAGGTATATGTACATCTTCTAATTTTTTAGTGGTTTGACTCTTAATATTCAGATCATGTAACCATTTTGAGTTTATTATGTAATATGGTGTAAGATATCTAATATTTTTCTATTATAGTATCCTACCTGTGGTACTGAGGCATTGAATCACTCACAGGAAAGAATGATTTTATATATATGTTTATATATATATATATATGTGTATATATATATATATGTACATACCCACATATATTTGTATATATATGTGTTTGCATATATATATATACATATATGCATACACATACATCAGTGTGTCTTAGTTCATGTGACTAAAAAGTGCAATCTGAAAGTAGATTATTTGGTACCCACCAAAGCACAGAGAAAAGACTGATTTAATTCTTGAAAACCAATGAAGTTAGCAATTCAGTCTACAAACATTCAAGGCCTAGTAATAATAAAAAGTATTAAATTTATATTGAACTTAACAATACTGAAATCGATTTAAAATACATTTTATTAAACCATGAGTCAAATGACAATGAAATTAATTTTTCAAAACACCACTGTCCTGATTTCAAAGAACAATGAGAATGTAATTTTTTTGACTGAAACTCTCTCTCCCCCGTCCCCAGTTCACAAAGTTGGTTTGTCTGTCTGAGTTCTCAGATCACCATAATCAAGCAGCCATCTGTTCCTAATCCTAATTGGAGATCCTGGGTTAGGCATGGGGAAAGACAAAGAAGAATAATTCAATTCACATTCATCCAACATTTATTAAATTCAATGCCTATTCACCCCTTCAAAGAGCAATATGCCTAGAGGGAATTCATTCACAGCTTTATCCATCTTAGACTTCCATCCTCTCTGTATACAGTGAGAGTAGAAACAGAAAGAAAGAGAGGAAAGGAACCAGTGGTTTGTGAGAGAGGAAGGGATGGTACAGGAAGACTAGAGGATTGTATAGAGAGAGCCTCATCAGCCAAGCCTGAGAAACTTACAGACTGTCATGATGCTGGAGAGAAGAAAAGGGGAAGGAAGAAAGAGGGAGGGAGAGAGAGAGAAAGAGAGACAGACAGAAAGAAACACAGCAAGACAGAGAAAGAGAGAGATGCCACTATCATCCCTCCCTTTTCCAGAGGGCCTCACATATGAGGCAGGAAGTCTACCAGCTTTCCTCCTTTGGAACTACTGGTTGCTTAATCAAGGACTTCTGTACTGGGGTATTGAAAACAGGGAATCCACCATGATGTCCTAGGTGTATCATGAATATTTTGTTCCAGGTTTCCTAGGTTGAGGCCGTGAACCAAGAAAGTAAGAACCCAAAGTGTGTTTAGATCCTTCCTGTTATCATCATTAGAAAAGCTGATATTTCTTTAAGATTTGCTAAACACTTTCCATCTACTATCCCATATGAGACTCACAACCCTAGGAGGTAGGTGCTATTATTTTCCTCATTTTATAGATAAGAAGATAAAGGTTTAGAGAAACCCAAGTATTTTGTCCAGGGTCAATCAACTAGTAAGTACCTGAAGAGGGTCTTCCTTACCAAATTCATCTTTTTTGATATATGGTGCCACTCCTGGAAGAATCACTGATAGAAGGATTACTTATCCAAAGCCTTAGGGCAGATTGTATATAAGAAACTGACTTTGCACCTGAGGGTTCTAATTGGGGATGTAGGATTTGTGCATCTTATGATAACTATTGCCTTCTCTGTAATTTCCTCCTTTTGAGGCCAAGCAAAACAATCTAATCCCTATATAACAGCTTTCCAAATGCTAGAAGGCCAACATGATGTCATTCCTAAGTTTTCTCTTCTCAGGTTAACATCCTTAACTGTCCTGGAGCCAACTCAGCATAACCAGCTTGGGAGAGCTGATGGTTAAATTTTCAACTTGAGCATTTACATTTCAGAAATTAGCAAATCACAAATCAGGGCTTGATTTATTGTTTTGTTGATTGTCTAGATTTAAGAAGGTGATGGAGAAAATGTTAACACTTGTAATTGTCATGTCCATATTTCTTTTTTCAGAGAGCTCGTTGTTAAACATTTACCAGCACAAACCTACCCAACTATTTCAACTTACCTTGCTATAGTATGTTCTGAAGTCTATTCACCAATCTAATTGTCCTTCTCTGGATACACTACAGCTTCTTGATGTTTATTTCCAAAATGTGATATACCCAGAATTAAATATGTGATCCTATCACACTGCCTGGTATATAGTAAGTTGCTTGTTGTTTTACCAAGCCATGGTACAAAGAGACCATCACTTCATTTGGAGCAATAGTCTTCTTTTAGTAAAGCCCAGGATTATAATAGATTTTTTGGCTGCCATTCCACACTGCTGGTTTACACTGAGCTTGTAATCCCCTCAAATTTCCTCATTTTTTTCAGACAGTCTGCTATCTAGTCATACTTCTTCCAGCTTGTCCTCATGAAATTGATTTTTGAACCCAAATGTAAGATTTCACATTCATTCATATCCAATGTAATCTTATTAGATTTGGTTTAACATTGACCAATTGAGATCTTTTTTGGATTCTAACTCTCTCAGTCCAAATGTTAACTATTCTTCCAAACTTTGTGCCATCTGAAAACTTGACAAGGATGCAATCTATAAATTTATCCAAGTCAATCATAAAAATGTTCCACAGGACAGATCCCTTAGTCACTCTATTAGAGACATCCCTTGAAGTTGACATTTAGTAACTAAGAACTATTTTTGGTTTTTGTTGGATTTTTTTTTTAGTCATTTAATCATGTTCGACTTTTTATGTCCCCATGGACCATAGCACATCAAGTTCTTCTGTCCTCCCCATCTTTTGAAGTCTGTCCAAGTTCATGTTCATTGTTTCCATGATGCTATCTATCCATCTCATTCTCTGCCATCCCTTTTCTTTTTGCCTTCAGTCTTTCCCAATATCAGCGTCTTTTCCACTGAGTTCTGACTTCTCATTTTGTGGTCAAAATATTTAAGCTTCAACTTCAGTTTTTGACCTTTCAGTAAATAGCCTGAATTAATTTCTTTAAGTATTGACTGATCTGATCTCCTTGATTTCCAAGGAACTTCCAAGAGTCTTCTCCAGCACCATAACTCAAGTGTCAATTCTGCAGAGCTCAGCTTTTCTTGTAGTCTAACTCTCAACAGCCAAATGTTGCTACTGGAAAAATCATTGTTTTAATTATATGGACCTTTTGTCAGTAAGGTAATATCTCTGCATCTGTATGTTGTGCAGATTTGTCATAGCTTTCTTTCTAAGAAGCAAGTGTCTTATAGTTTCATGGCTGCAATTGCCATGGGCAGTAGTTTTTGATCAGTTCATAATCTGCTTCACTATATACCATCAACTAGTCTACATCTCTTCATCTTGTCTACAAAGCAGCATTAGAGACATTATTAAATGCTTTGCTGAAATCTACATAATCTGAGTTTAGAGTATTCACCTGTATGACCTACCATTCTAATAATACTGTCAAAAAAGGAAATGAATTTTGTTTGGTCAAGTTGTATTGTCTCTTTGTGATGACTATTTCCTTTTTATGACTTTAGATAACTGTAGTATAATTTACATATTCTGAATTTTTTTCAGGAATCAAAGTTAAGTTCATTTGCCCATGGTTTGTAGGCTTTACTTTCTTCCCTTTTTTTGAAAAGTAGGACATTTGGAAATGAAGAATCCTGTAGAATCTCTTCTGTTCTTTCAGAGATTACTGATAGGGGCTCAGCCATTACAGCTTCCAGTTCTGTTAACATCCTTCCATGTAGTTTTATCTTGCCCCATTTACTTGAACACATTGAGGACGATCAGGTTTTCTCTTAAATACTGCACCATTTTCCTTGGGTTTCTGCTCCCCATTAGTCAACTTTATTCTTTCTATTCCAAAGTCCATTCTTCTTAGTTGAAAAAAGTAGGAATGAAGTTAGATGTGAGGAGGCCTGCCTTCTCTCCATTGTCTATCAGCATCCTCCTATCCACTCCAAGCAGTAGCTGACATATCCCTTCTTTCATCCTCCTCTTCTTCCTGACATTAGTACTTTTGTTGACTTTAGCTTTTCTTGCCAGTTTCAATTCATTATGAGTTTCCAGCTCTTACTAAAATTATTTTTTCCAGGTCCTGGACTAGCCCTGAGAGCAGCAGCCAGCATCTCAGGTTAGAAATGACTCTATTCTTGTAGCTGACCCTTAGGTTCAATTTGTTATACTCCAGGGATAGACTCATCAAATATCAGAACTTAAAGGGATCTTACTATACCAGGTCATCTGACCCATCCTCTGTGTATGATCATGGATCTTTATACATTGAATCATACAATGTCAAAGTTCAAAAGGTCCATCAAACAATGAATTATAAAACAATGTTAGTTCTCAGAGGAACCCCCCCCCCCAAAAAAAAATAACAATGTTTAAACTGGAAGGAGCCTTAGAATATAAAATATATGTCAGAATTAGAGGGAACATTAGAATCACAGAGGGTTTCTTGGATGGCCTCTGGGTGTGAAGAACACTAGATATGGGATCAGAAAACCTAGACTTGATTACTGATTTTCTCATTCCTTATTACCTGAGTGACCTTGGACAAGTCACTCAGTTTTCTTATCAGTAAAATAGGAGAACTGGATTCGAAATCATGACTTTCCAGAAGGAATAAAGAATTTGGAATATTATAAAACATATAATAAGGTGGAGTGGGAGGCAAGGACTGGCTGACTGATTTCACTTTTTATGCTTTTTCCCAAGACCAGGTCTCTGGGGGCAGACAGATTAGTGGGTGCAGGAAGTATCTGGGTATGAGAGTTGTGAGCTGCTGACTTCTCACCTCATTGGGTTACTCATTGACAATATTCCTGGAATTGTTTCTATTTCTTCTCTTCCACCCACTATTCATGAAGGGCCACAGTGCATTCACCCTCCCTTGTGTATATAAGACCTGAAGAGAAATAGAGAAAACACTGTGGCTATCCTAAGGACCCAATTTCCAGCCAACTAAAAGGATTCTGCCCCTGGGGCTGAACCTCTTTCTCACTTCTGAACAGGAAACAGGCCTCCAGATTGAAGATGGATTTTATTGCGGGAGCCATTGGAGGTAAAGAAAGGGAGGAAGAAAGAAAGATGAAAAAAAGTGTTAAGAGAACTTAAGAAAAATGTTAAGAATAACTGAGGACAGTCTGTTAGGTAGAGTCCTGGGCAATATTTGCTTGAAAGTGTTGGATTGTGTGTAGAGTTAAGATCCAAAGAGTTTACCTGATATTTCACAGTTTGCCAAGACCCTTTGGGAAACTATTATGTCAAGCAATTTGTTTGATGTTTGATTTAGAATCATATAATATAGAATATCAGACCTTAAAGGGGCCTGGAAAGCTCTCCCTCATCTCTGTCTCCTGGGTTTACTGGGCTTCCTTCAAGTCCTAGCTAAAATTCCTTGTACAGAAAACCTTTCCTAGTCTTTGTTAATTCTAGTGCCTTCCCTCTGATGGTTATTTCCAGTTTGTCCCATCTATAGTTTGTACATAGTTATCTGAATATTGTCTCCCCAATTAGGCTGAACTCCTTGAGAGCAGGGATTGTCTTTTGTCTTTCTTTGTATTCTCAGCACATGGCACAGGGCCTAGCACATAGCCTCAGCACATAGCATTTAATAAATGCTTATTAACTGACTTAGAAATACAGAGCACAGAATGTCAGAACTAGAAGAGGCCTTGGAAATTGCAAAATACAGTGTTAGAGCTAGAGTTTTAGAGCTGGCACTTTAGTGCCTGCAGATTTTACAAATCAAGGAATTGAGGTCAGTAAGGAGACAATGGCATCATTCATGTGGAAAGAGTATTGGACTGGGAGCTAGGACACCTGGCTCAGGTCTCTTCTGCCACCAGTTCAGTGTGTTCCCCTAGACAACTCACTCCACTATGAGCTTCACTTTTCTCCTCTATGGAGTGAATAGAGTGGTTTGGCTAAGTGCTTGTTAAGGTCCCTCCTAGCTCTGATTGTATGAGATCATAAATCTCTATCACATTCAACTTGCTTATTACATTTAACATGTTAGTGCACCCGTGGCCCTGTTTGTTTGGGTCCCCTTCTGAACTTGCTTCCACTCTCTTCTGGGAATTTTGGTTCTTCTCCTGTTCCTCTTTTTCTTCCTCATTCCCCACGATAGCTTTCCCTTTTTGAAAACAAATGAAAGCCCTTCTGAGTAATTAAAATATAAATAAGCAAAACAAATGCACACGTTGGTTGTTTCTGAAAACATAAGTCTTAACTCCAAGCCTATAGTCTATCACCTCCTCTTTGCTAAGGGGTGAAGAGGGCATGTTTCATCAGTCTTCTGTATTCATGATTTGCTTCTATCAAGTTTTGAATTCTTTCAAAGTTGATTTTCTTAACATTATTGCAATCATTGTAAATGATTCTACTGATTTTGCTCCCTTTACTCTGCATCAGTTCATACAAGTTTCCCCAGTTTTCTTTGAATCTGCATCTTTTATCACTTCTTAAAGCGTAATAATATTCTATCGCATTGATAAGCCATAATTTGCTCCACCATTCTTTAGTTCATAGATACTCAAGGTTTGGTTTTGTTTTTTGGCATAAGTAAAAGTGCTGCTATAGATGTTTGTGGACATATGGGCCCTTTGCCTCTTTCTGTGATCTCTTTAAGGGACATGTGCCCAGTAGCAGTATCACTGAATTCAAGAGACATGCAGAATTTAGTAAATTTTGAAATATAATTCCAATTTGCTTTCCAAAATGATTCAACCAATTCATAGCTAAGACTAACGCAGGGTATGATGTCTGTCTTCAAGTGCGTGAGGAGCTATTAAGTGGAAGAATGAATGGATTTAGTTTATTTGGGGCCAGATAGTGGAACAATGACTAATGGGGAAAAAATTCACAGGGATTTCTGCTCAGTAGAAGGGAAAATGTCCTAACAATAGGAAGTAGCCAACAATGAAGTGGGTTGCTTCAACAGATAATTAATCATGCACTAGACATTGATTAAGAACCAACTATGTGTCAGGCATAGTACTAGGTTGTGGAGATCTGATGACCAAAATGGAACATGCCCTCTATGATCTTCTATTCTGTTGGGTCCTGGACAGTAAGCTTTTTGTCACTTGAAATCTTCAAAAAGAGGACTGATGGATAATTACTTGTAAGGCATTTAAGATTTCCTACTTTGAGTAAATGTTGGATTAGATTAGCTCTATCGTCTCTTCTGACTCTGTGTTTGTGTAATTCTATGACAGATGAGAAGACTGAGACCCAGAGAGATTGCACAAAGGCCAAATTCTCAATCTGTCCAAAATGTTGGAGTTGAAGGATTTCTGTACACCCCATCTGCTCCCACTCCCTCCACCCCATGCTGTGGAAAGATCGCTTCCAGAACTGTGATACAGAGGGCTAATGATCAGAGTTGAGTAATACAGTTCAAAATTAATGCCAAATAGAGCTGCTAACCAAACTTGCTCTGACAATTCTATTTTAAGCAAAAGAAATAGTGTTGTGTCAGGTCAATATTTGCCTTGTGAAATAGAAAATTGATTTGTTTTCAGGACACTGGGGTTTTTGGAGGAGGAGCCTCCCCAAAGAATGAGGGCAAAGGGTTACTGATCTATGGTTTTAGATGAGGGTATCAGTGGAAAGCTTCTGGGACTTGCCAGGGTGATGACAGTGTGGTATAGTGAAATGACTTTGAATTAAGAAATCTGGCTAGGGAAAAGGGTCCTCATCCCAACTCTGCCAATGATGCACTCTGTAACTTTGGACAAGTCACTTTTTCTTTCTCTGAGCCTTAGTTTAATTATTTGTAAAATGAGGGTCTCTTTCCTGCTCTAAAGTTTATGTGCTAAAAAAAATTAGTTAAAAGTGCCTTCAGTATTATTTCTGGGAAATTGGTTCCCTCTGAGAAGTGTCATGTCTCTAGTACAGTGGTTTTTCTTCATCTCTATGACCTGGGGAATCAGAGTTATTGAAAAAAGGGGGAAGATGTGATTCTCAATTGAAGTGATTTACTCATAGATAGTTGAGTTTCAATTTGTTGATAAGGTGTTTTTGTTTGAGACGTGTGACACTTTTGAGTAAATCAGAAGGAGAATTCTATTGACTAATGGAAAGCACCACACTCCCAAGGTGACCTTTAAAAGACAACTTGTATTGAATTAGGAGAGTCCTCTGGGGGTAGGGGGCAGGAAGAGATTTCTTTCTTTTCTTCCTGCTAGCCAGGGTCTCTGTCCAGCAATTTGAGTGCTCTCTCCCTAGCTCAAAAGTTCATCAGTTTAAGAGACTTGGAAATATACTTAGAGTAAAACACATACCACAGGCAGAAATAGGCATAGAAAAGCAGTCATTCCAGCGAGGAAAGAGCTTTGAACGATGAGACCCTGACAGCAGAGAATAGAGATGGCTGGGGACTCAAGAGAAACACAGTTCTGACAATCAAACCATGGAGAGGAGTATAACCTGGGAACCCAGCTAAGCAAACTGTCCAGCAGAATTGTGAGTGTAAGGGAAAGTTTCTAGAGGACTCTATAAAAAAAGAAAAGACTTTTATGTTCTGTAAAACCAGTAGTTGTGAGTTGCCTTAAACACATTGTTTCTACCACCATTATATTCTAAATTTGTGCCTGTTTTTCCTAGAACACAGTGTATATTCCTGTTAGAGTGCACCCCAGGTTTTGAGGAAGGGGAGATGTTTTGTAGCTACTGTTTTCACTATGCCAGCTTAGTAAGTAAGTATATGCCTCTGCTAAGAGGTAAATAGGTCAGCTGGCTCACTGTTTAAAAAGAAGCACACTGGTAGGGGCTTGTGAGCTTGAATATCACCAGGATTCCCCCTAGAACCTCAGGTAGAAGCCATCCTCTGGGTTTCCAACCTGTGAGGGTGACAGCCTAGTTGTAAGGAGTAGTCCAACAGAGTGTTTTCCTCAATACTTCATAGGGAACTTGATTTCATTAGTTAATGCGCTTACTCCATGACTGAAGGCCATAGCCCCTCCCTGTCTTTTTAGACGGTCTTTGTGAATTATGGCCCCAAATTTTCATGATCTAGTAGATACCTCTCTTGTGTTAGGCCTTTTTGAACTTTGTTAGGTTTGGAAATTTTCTATTACTATTCCATGGCTCTGGGTTGGTCCTCAGAGAACAGACACAAAGTTTGAGTCTGGGCCCATACTTGAAGCCTTTCCAACTTGGTAGTTTCCATTGAAACTCTGCTATTCCTTTGAAAGAGTATTTAACAGCCTTGAAATACATTGGAACCGCAATGAGGTATCAGAAGAGGACACCAATGGAATCAGGAGAAGGAACTACCATAGAGTTGTGATCTGTGGCCCCAAACTAAAGCTCTGGATTTACACAGACTATATCACTTCCCTTCCCCCTTCCCTTCTCCCTTTCCTTTCCTTCTCTTCCTTTCTATTTTCACTTCTTCCTTCCTTCCTCTCTTCCTTCTTTTCTTCCTCCCTCTCTTCCTTCCTTCCTCCTTTCCTTTCCTTCCTTTTTCCCTTCCTCCCCCTATTTTTTTCCTTTTTCTTTTAAAGGCCAAGCACCAAGTAGCTGTGTATTATCCCTCTAAATTCAGAAAGGCAGCATATCACAATGAAGATCCTTCTGTATGAAACCTTTCTTGATCTCCTTCCCTACCAAGAAATCATCCCCTTCTTTGTACACCTAGAGTGCCTTCTATGTATCTCTCTTGTGATCCTAATAAAAAAAAATAACTCATATTCTTGTAGCATTTTAAGGTTCACATAGCCCTTTTCTTAAGGCTACTCAATAAAGTAATTAATGTATCATCATCATCACATTACAAATAAGGAAACTGAGGCTCAGAGAGGTT
This sequence comes from Bettongia penicillata ogilbyi, assembly GCA_023548195.1. Classification (NCBI taxonomy): domain Eukaryota; kingdom Metazoa; phylum Chordata; class Mammalia; order Diprotodontia; family Potoroidae; genus Bettongia; species Bettongia penicillata. The sequence goes on along the minus strand of JAJHZJ010000889.1, from coordinate 771,101 downwards.
TAAGTTTGACCCAAAGACTGTTTCCCTAACTGTTAAACAGGTTCATGACTCTTCATGGCCAAAAGCTCTGAACCTTAAGGCATTTCTCTTGATCCTCTGCTCATATGTATTGTATAAGAGTGATGTTGTTAATAATAAGCTTACGCTGGGAGTGGGCACCAGCATTGAACATTAGGTTTTTAGCAACAATGAAGGGCAGAACTGCTCAGTTGGGGCTTTGTACCCATGAGGAGCATGAGGGACCCTCCTCGAGTCAGCAAGGTGTTGGGGCTGACCGTCAGTGTAGGCTTAATATGGTTTTATCAGCACATCCATCCAGCTCTCCTGCTGGTTACAAACATAATGCAGCCTCATTCTGCTTGTAATTTTAACCAGAAGATAGAACTAGGAACAATGGATACAAGTTGCACAGATGGGTGTTCTTGGTGTTAGATAAAGTACTGGAACAGGCTGCCTCAGGAGGTAGTGGCCCCCTACTCAATCAGGGTCTTTACAGCAAAGTCTGGATGCCACCTGTCAGGCATTATGGAGGGAAGACTTGTTCAAGCAAGGGTTAGACCAGAAAGATGGCCTTCTAGCTCTGGAGAGTCGACACATCTGAGACAATGTGTAGGAGAGGATGGGAAGTAAAAAAGCTAATTGCTAATAAATGACTAATATTTATATAATGCTTACTATATTCCAGGCACTGTGCTAATCACTGCAATAATAATAGCTAGCATTTACATCTACTATATAGCGCCAGACACTGTTCTAAGTGCTTTACAAATAATACCTTATTGGAACACAACAATTCTGGGAAAGTAGGTAATATTTTTATTCCCATTTTAGAGATGAGGAAACTGAGGCAAACAGGTATTATGTAACTTGCTGTAGGCCACACAGTTAGTAAGTATCTGAGGTCAGATTTGAATTCAGGTCTTCCTGACTCCAGTTCTGGCATCCTTTCCGCTGCACCATCTAGTATGCTGTGATTCAGCTGTTGTAATCCTGGATTTTCCCCATCTATCTTCCTTAATGTTGTTTGGCCCTCAACCTGAAGTGCTGCGCTTATGTTCCCCTGGAAGTCTTATGTGACCTATAGCTGGGTTCCATACTGCTTGGGAACCAGGACACAAGGGGTTGGAGCAGTGATAATATATCCTGCAATTTCAACCTAGGAAGGTGGGAAGATGTCTGAACTGAATTGAATAATTGGGGAAGATTCCCTAGAATGGAGCATCTTCATGACAGACTGTGATAGGGGCCTCTAATTCTCTGGGATCTTTCACATCTCTTTGGCCTCTTTAATAAATTCCTCTAAGGGAGGTATAGGCTAAGGAACGACATGCCATTCATCTGTAAAATTTTTGTTTCTTTCAGGTGTCTGTGGTGTTGCAGTGGGTTACCCCCTGGACACAGTGAAGGTATTTTGATTCTTGCCCTGCAATTGCCCAGCATCTACTTTCCATTGCCCTCTCTTCTTTACTTCTCTATCTTGAACACATTTGTCTCAGTAATTGTCGTCATTTATTAACTTAGCTTACTGGCATAGGACTGTAGGATTTAGAGCTGTTAAAGACCTTAGAGATCATCAAACTCTACCCATTCCTTTTATAGAGGAAAAAAACAACTGAGGCCCACAGAGGTGAAGTGGTTTGACCAACATCCCTCAAGCAGTATAAAGATCAGAGCTGACTTTCAAGCCCATGTTTCTGAGACCTTTCCTATTTGCTAATTGTGTCAGTTGGCTGACTGTTTAGAAAAGAAGCACACCAATGGGGGCTTATAAGCTATAGCACATCATCCTCTAGGTTTCCAACCTGTGAGAATGACTGCTTTATTGAGGAGAACGATCTGATGGGGGTGTTTCACTTCATTACTTCAGAGGGACCTTGATTTCATCAGTGTACGCTAATACTCTTTCCAGTTTGATCCTCTGAGTACTCTATTATCAGCCTTCAGTTCTTAACAAAAGTTTTTATTCACTTGTTCAGACTAGACTGTTTTGATGACCTAAACCAACTCATTTATAAAATTGTGGAATTGCAGCTAGATGGGACTTCAGAGTTTCTCTCCTTCTCCTTCTCCCCAAGAGTCATTCATTCAGCCTTGACTTGAACATTTCAGGTCATTACCTGATTGTTATGGAGTTCTTCCTTGTGTAGAGCTGAAGTCAACCCTCTTATAATTTATACCCATTGTCCTTAGCCATGATTTCTTGATATATTCAGAATCAGCCTATTCTCTTTTCTACTTCAGTCTTTCAGATAGTTAAAGATGGCTCTCAGTTTGTTTAAGTCAACTCTTCTCTAGGTTAAACATAGGATTACAGATTTAGAATAAGAAGGGACTTTAGAGGTTATTAAGTCCAAGCGTCTTATGTTACAAATGAGGAAACTAAGGCCCAGAGAGGTTAAGCGATATGCCCATGGTAAAACAGCTAGTATATGTCTAGTGTAAAATTAAAATCTAGGTCTTCCTGACTCTGTCCAGTCCTCTATTCACAATCCTGCCTCCATCTCCAGTTCTCTCAAATGGTGCTAAGAAGACATGGTTTCTAGTCCCCTCACAGTCTTGGTTCCCTCTGGACATATTCTATTTTGATAATGTCCTCAATAAAATGCATCACACAGATCTGTACATAATATACCAGATCTGGCTGGGAACAGTGGAAATTTCTAGCCTTTGAAAATTACTTTCTCAGAATTTAGAATTGAAAATATAATAAAATTGAATTAGATAACTTCTATTTCTTTTATATCCCCTATTTGTGGGTTACAATAACATCCATAATAATGATAGCTAGCATTTTATGGCACTTCACGATTTTCAAAGAATTTTACACATATTATCTCATTTTATCTAACTGATGAGATGTCATTTCACTGTCCAAGGCTTCAGGGCTTTTCCACGATTATCTCCTTACATTTCTGCCTTTCTTCTATCAAAAATCTCTGGCAGCTCTATAATTCTCTTTCCCTCTATGTCTCTTCTCCTAGTTTCACTGATTTAGAAACAGAACTTACATACCATAGGGTGACCCCTCAAATCCTGAGAATCTTTGTAATTGCTTCCTTGGGTCTGGCAGGATTCTAAACCATTTCCTTTTTTATAGGTCAGAGTTCAAACTGAAAAGAAGTATACCAGCATCTGGAACTGTATTCGAGAACTATACAAAGCAGAAAAGGTAAGTCTATGCCCTTGGTTAGTATAAACATTGCATTTGGGAATTTATTTCAACCAGAGGGTTATCAGTATCATTTGAGAAGGACACAGTCTTCTAGCCTCCTCCATCTCCTGACCAAAGGGTAGTTTGCCAAACTCATTTAAAAATTCAAATGAATTAGGTTTTGATGGGAAAGCATTGAAGACAAGAATTTTCCTTCTGCAATAAATAATAATAGCAGTGACAGTGAGATGGTCCAGTGATAGAGCCCTGGGCCTAGAAGACCTAAGTTCAAATCGAACCTCAGCACTTAGTAGCTGTGTGACTCTGGCCAAGTACTTAACCTCTGTCTGTCTTGATCCACTGGAGAAGAAATGGCAAACCATCCAGAATCTTTGCCAAGAAAACCCCACAGTGGTTATTGGCATTCAATAGTGCGTGGGGTCACAAAGATTTGGATGTGCCTAAGTAACCAAACAACAGCAAATTAAGTAAATTATCCCCTTTCATCCTCAGGAGAGCCCTGTAGGCTCTTACCATTCTCATTTTGTATATGGAGAAACAGACCCAGAGAGCTCAGGGTCACACAACCAGTAAGTACCTGAGATGGGATTCAGACTCAGGTCTTCCTGAGTCCAAGCCCATTACTCTAACCAGAGGTAGCTGTGTTACCTCTCTAAAGTCCATTCAGTTCAAAGAATTGTAGGGTTAAGAGTCATATCCATCACCCCATCCAACCTCCCAATCAAAGCAGTACTTACAGTCCGCAACATCTCTGATGGAGGAGGAGGAGTCATTCAGTCTCTACCTCAGCACTTCCACTAATGGGTATTTACAATTTAATGAAGCCTGAATTCTTTCCTTCCTTTGGATCACATACATTTTTGGAGCACAGACTGTGACTAAGTCCCAGAGCTAAATGGTATAGAAGAAGCAGTCCATCCTATTGTTACCCAGTTCTAGTTGGGGCAAAATTACTCTTAATCATTTGTTCAGTAAATATTTATTAAGCACTTACTGCATGCCAGGCACCAAGCTAACCACTGGGGATATAGAAAGAGGCAAAAGACAGTCCCTGCCCACAAGGAGTTTATAATCTAAGGGGGGGGTACAACAAGCAAACTGGCTTCCTTGCCTGTACCAACAAAATCAGACGTCCAGTCCCTGTCCCTATGGTAAGAATATCCTTCAGTCTCTTTGTGCTGCATCCCAGTTTCGTCATCACTTATTTCTTCTACTGAGTTATCTTATTAAGCACTTACTGTGTGCTGGGGCCCTGTGCTAGGCTAAGGTGTGGAGGAGGCAGGAGAAAGACATTGGTGTCTGTCCTTAGGAAGTCAGCTGTGCGGATGCACTGACTCAAAGGAAAACCAGAAGGCAATAAGAGATAGCAGGGTATGGTATGGTATCTCCCCCTTTAGACTATAAGCTCCTTGAGAGTAGGGACTATCTTTTACCTCTTTTGGTACTCCAGTGCCTAGTACATGGTAGGCACTTAATAAGTGTTTTTTTATTGATTAGAACAAGAATTTATGTCTGAGACAAAGACATTAGATACTCTTAGAGGTTAGCCAAGAGAAAGGTCCCAATAAGTAAAGTCAGTGAAGGCTTCCTGAAAGACTAGAAATTCCAAACTAGGAAGTTAGATAGTGACTGACGCCATTCTCTTTTCTAATGATCTCTCAATTTCTCGTTTCTTCTTTTTTCTGCTGGTTTCCTGGCCTCAGCTCTCTGGGTTCTACAGGGGGCTCTCCCTGCCCGTGTGTACAGTGTCTCTGGTCTCCTCAGTCTCCTTCGGCACCTACAGGCATTGTCTTTCTCACATCTGCAAGTTCAAGTATGGCAACCCGGATGTGAAGCCCTCCAAAGTGGACATCACCCTTTCAGGATGTGCCTCTGGCATTGTCAGGGTAAGGGAGGACACTGCTGGCCCTCTGTTCTCAGGAATTGTGGTTAAAGTGAGAGAAATAAATCCATGAAGCATTAGAATCCTACAGAAAAGGATCCCACTGGTGTTTGTAGCTTCTAGCAAGCAATGAAGTCATGGAATCATAGAATGTCAGACTTGGAAAGGACCTTAGAGGCCAACCCAATTCACTCTCTCATTATAGAGGTGAAGAAACTGAGGCTCAGGGAAGGGAAATCTGAGATCCTCTCCCAGTCCCCAATTAGTGATAAAGTTAATTAGATCATTGGCCACTTGCCTGACTCCTGGTCCAGTGCTCTACTTTGGTAAGGCACAAATTCTTATGAAGTAGGAGGTACGCAAATGATTCAGAGTATCTTCTTGGTTGAGTTGACACAATCCTGTCCCAAAGATAGGAGGATGGACTTGTTGACCTGAGAGTCAGTCATTCAAGAAGTCATTTATGAAGCATTTACTTTATGCCAGGCTCTGGGATACAGAAATATGCAAAAACGCTGTCGCTGCCATGAGGAGCTCATATTCTAATGAGAGATATGTGTCGACAACTAGGTACATATAAATATACACAGAATAGATGGAAGATAATTTTTTTTTTTGTGGGGGAGGGCTGGCAAAGGCTTCTGCAGAAGGTGATATTTGAGCTGAGTCTTTAAGGCAGGCAGGGGAACTGAGGCATTGTGAAGGAGAACATTACAGGCATGGAAGACAGTCAGCAAAGGCTAGGTTGGGGATGCGGTATTGCGTGTGTGTGTGTGTGTGTGTGTGTGTGTGTATGCATCATACAGTATGTGGAGGGGAGGAAAGTGTGAGAATACTGGAAAGGCAGAGAGGGGACAGATTATAAAGAGCTTTAAATGCCAAATAAAGGAATTTATATTTTAGCCTGCAAATAACATGGAGCTACTTTGGTTTATTGAGGAAATGGAGTGACATGTTCAGAACTTTAAAAACATCTCTTGGGCAGCTAAGTAAAGAATGGAATGACATGGGGAGAGATTTGAGGCTGGGAGACCAAACAGTAAACTTTGGCAGTTGTCCAGGCTCTAGAAGTACTAAGGGACTTTACTAGAGTGATGTGAGTAGAGAGAAGAGGAGATGTATATGAGTGATGTTGTGAAGATAAAAACAGGAAAATTTGGGAATTGACTATGTATGAAGTAAGTGAGAGTGAGGGGTTGAAGATGGCATTGAAGTTGCAAGCCTGGGTGACTGGAGAATGGTTGTGCCCTCAACAATAATAGGGGAATTCATAAGAGGGAAAGGATTTTTTTAAAGGTGAAGTTTTAGATGTATCAGTTTTGAGATTCCTATAAGACATGCGGTTTGAGATGCCCAAAAGGCAGCTGGTGTTGTGGAATTAGAATTCAGGAGACAGACTAGAGTTGGACATATAGATCAGGGAGTCACCTGCAAAGGGATAATAGTTCAACCCATGAGATCTAATGAGATTGTCAAGTGAGAGGCTATAGACTGAAAAGAGAAGAGGGCCCTAGACAGAGCCTTAGGAGACCACCATGATTGTTAAGCATTATATGGATGAAAAGCGAGTCAAAGAGATCAAGAAAGAGAACCAGGAGAGAGTAGCATGTCAGAGAAACCTAGAAAAGACAGATGATGCAGAAGAAGAGAGTGATGAACAATGGCCTATGTGCAGAGAGATCAAGAAGGAAAAGGACTGATAAAGGCCATTAGATTTGGCAATTAAGAGATCATGGGTAACGTTCAAGAGAATAGTTTCAGTGAACAATAAGACTGGAAGGCAGACTGCAGAGGGTTTAGAGTAGTGAAAGGGATCCAGGGTCTAAAGTCTCCTACCTCAGCTCACTCTATCAGAAAAGGAAGAAAATAGGAAGGAAAAAAAGAAAGATGGAAGAAAGAAGGAAGGAAGGAAGGAAAAAGAGAAAGAAGGATGAAAGGAAGGGAGCAAGCATCTATTAACCACCTGCCATGTGCCAAGTAATGCTCTAAATGCTTTACAAATATTACTTGATCCTCACAACAGCCCTAGAAGGTGGGTGCTATTATTATTTCCATTTCTCAGTAGAGGAAACTGAGGCAGACAAAGGCTAAATAACTTGCCCAGAGTCACACAGCTGGCAAGTATCTGAGGTTGGATTTAAACTCAGATCTTCCTGACTCTGGGTCCGGTGCTCTATCCACAGTGCCACCTAGCTGAAATGTCTAGCCTCTGTAAAACCAAAATGGTAAGTCAGGGAACATGATGTTCAAAACCAATGAGGCAGCACATTCCTTCCAAGGTTGTTGTATCAAATGAGATAGCACTTGTAAAGCACTTATCACTGTAGCTGGCACACAGTAGATATTTATAAATGTTTATTTCCTTCCTTCCCCTTCCCATGGAGCTCAGAGTCTCTTTAATTTCTAAATCTTTCTCTGACTGACAGGTTTCTGAGCTGGTGGGATTAAAAAAAGGAGCTTGGCTCTGGTTCATAGGACAGAGGGCTCACTTCCTCACCAAGCCAAACAGACATAGCTTTTCTTCTCCAACCAGCCAGGCGGGACTCTGGGTCAGACCCTGGCTCCTTGTCCTGTACTCCAATACTTAGAGTCAGTCTAGTTGGGGAGTCATAACATATATGTGTGAATGGACAACTCCACCAAGCAGAATGTGAGCAGGACTAGATTTATGTTATCCAATAAGATCTTTGCATGGCAGTTCTCATTTCCCTAGAGCTTGAAGTTAATTTAAAAAACAGATTCATTTTGTTTTTTTTTATATTACATTTCTTTCTAAATATATCCTTATCTGTAAAATGAAGTCATGGGGTTAGATGACCTTTAAGGTGCTTTCCAATGTTGTCTATGATCCAGGGAATAACAGGTTTTTAATAAATTACTTTCTTCAATACGCCCCTGAGAAATAGAAATTACATGTATTCTTCTCCCTGTTTTACTAAAGAAAAAATCAAAGTTCAGAGGGTCCAATGAATTTACCTAAGGTTGGGTTAGTTATATAGCTAGTAAGTTTAAGAGGCAGGATGTTAGCTCAGGTTTTCTTGATTTCCAGCCCAGGGCTTTTCATCACTAGGCTGGACTTTAGGAAGCGGCTCCTAGAAGAGGAATTGGGTGTGGTGGAGAAATAGAGCGGAGCTGCCCATGGTGCTTTCCAAATGTGTTTGCTTTTGGAATGACCTGCCCCTATCAAGGCCTCTAAAATAAACTGTGGCAGGCCTTGCGCTGAGAGGTTGGAAATCCCTAGGCTGCTCTTGTGCTGACTGACCCTGCCTCTAAATATGTCTCTGGTGTATGATCTGGGGCAAAGACAATTACTTCTCTGAGAATCCTATTGAAAAATGGGCATATTATGAGAATATCCATGTGACCAGTGTGGGGATGATATATAACATCAAATATTGCTATAATGCTTCTAGAGTTTACAAAATGCTGTCCTCAAAAACCCTGTGAGACAGAGATTTTAAAAAGTAAATTTTTTAGTGAACAAAAGCTGTTTTCTATGCCAACAAATTCCCCTTATTGGAAAAAAGAAAAGAACTTGTAACAAATATGCTTCATCAAGCAAAACAAATTCCTGCACTGGATAGTTTAAAAAATGTGTGTGTGTGTGTGTGTGTGTGTGTGTGTGTGTGTGTGTGTGTGACTACTGAGAAAAAGGTTTGTGCAAGTATTTTTTATTTGTGCAAGGATTTTTTATTTCCATTTTACAGATGAGGAAACAGGTTAAGAGGTTAAGTGACTTACTCAGGGTCAGTCAGCTATTAAGGGTCAGATACTGGATTTGAACTCAGGCCTCCTCTGATTCCAAGGCCAGCATTCTTTCCACTGCACCACAATGACAGAGCAATAGTTTTTTTTATTCTTGGCTTTTCCTTTGATTTCCCAGGTCACACTGACATCCCCTACGGAAGTGGCCAAAATCCGATTGCAGATGCAGAAACAGCGTCCCTCCATCACTTCATCATCTCCCAGCCATCTCCTTCCCCCGCCCAAGTACAAAGGTCCCCTGCACTGCCTAAAGACTGTGGCCAAGGAAGAAGGCTTGAGAGGCCTCTATAAGGGCAGCTCAGCATTGATGTTCCGAGATTGCCATTCCTTTGCCACCTACTTCCTATCGTACTCCATCATCTGTGAGTGGCTCACTCCAGCTGGGCAGAGTCAGCCAGGTAAGGCCAACCCTCATTCAACAAACACTAAGTGGCAGGCACGGGGCTAGATTCAGGTGAGAGACAAATCATCTGCTCTCAAGGAGTTTGCATTGTTGGGGGAATAGTAGTAATAGCTAGCTAATAATAACTAGCATTTATATATTGCAGAAATAAATAAGAAAAAATCAGACTGGGAGGGGAAGACCCTCAGGGTTCCTGGGTAAAAGAGAAACAATTACCATGTAGTTCAAGGTGCTTTGTCCCTGGTAGTCATAAACAGAAGACTACTCCTGGTCAACTTCGTCTGGCCTTGTAGCTGCTGACATAGGAAGGGGCATTTTGAAGTCACTCAAAGAGCAAAACAAAGCATGTCTGTTATGCCAGGATATGCAAAGCATTGTGATAGTTTAAGCTCAGAGTTGGCCAGAATGTCTCCCCTGATTGGTCAATCCATGTTTTAGGCCTTTCTCAGGTCTTGGAGGTTCAAAATGATTTGGGGTGGCGTCTCCAAATGGTAACTGAAGTAGAGAAGGGAGAGATTAGAAAGTGGCAGATTGTCACCATCCAGGTGATTTTGACCTAGAGGAGTTCCTTTGTCTGTACAATGAATGTGGTGCTGAGTGCCTTCTCTCTCACCTTGGCAGATATCCTGGGTGTACTGTTCTCTGGTGGCTGTGCAGGTGCCCTGGCCTGGGCTGTGGCCACTCCCATGGATGTGATCAAGTCTCGTCTTCAGGCTGATGGACTGGGCCAGCAGCGGTACCGAGGCTTCATTCACTGTATCACACAGAGTGTGAAAGAAGAAGGAATGAGGGTCTTGTTTAAAGGGCTGGCTCTGAACTGTTGTCGAGCCTTCCCTGTGAACATGGTGGTTTTTGTCTCCTATGAGGCAGTTCTGAAACTTACCCGAGGTTTCACAACATCATAATCAATGTGAAGATGCCTCCATTTGTGGATGCAAACCAAGCTGGGGTTAGAGGTCTGGGGGAAGCAGAATTGAATTCCAGACTTTGGGACTCAGGGTTATAAGTCTCTAGCAGCAATATCTCATTCTAACATCCATTGGGACTAGAGGATCCAAGTTGGGGCCTCTGAAGTGAATCTTCAGTAACTGAATGGGCAGCTTCCCATTCCTTGCTTCCTCTTGGGGTCTCAGTACTGCTCTTTGGTTAGGTTCTACCTCCTTACTAGTGATTGATTCAAAGAGACTGAGTCCAGCCCAGAGTGGGCTGTTACGTCACAGGTCACGAAATGAGCTCTCCATTTTCTTGGAAGAGGCAGCTCTCTTTCCCGATGACTTTAGCACTGCCCTGTTCATAGGGCCTGCCTACCTCACCCACATCTTAAAAAGCTTCTGAGAAGGATAGCCTGATTCTTCAGTATGCATATATTGATAACGTGTCACATTTTCTGATGCTTTTTGTACATGTTTTCATTTCAGATGTTTTAAACTACATGTAAATAAAATAAATGTTTTGGATGGTTTTCATTTTGAGTCTCAGTATGTCAGGAAAAGGAAGAACTCTGGAATTGGAATCAAAAAGATCTGAATTGAAATACTGCCCCAGTCACTTACTAGCTATGTGACCCTAAGCAAACCATTTAGCTTCTCTAAACTTCAGTTTCCTCATCTGTAAAATGGGGGGAAAACAAGCTGGGAGAGGAAGACTCTCAGGGTTGTTGTTCCAGTGAGAAATAGTTCCACTGACATTTACTTTAAGCCAGGAGGGCTCAAAATATAGCCATTAAGTGGAGCTTGGGCAGGGACCAATTAAACCCAGTTCACCCTGAAGCTCATAGTTTACAATCTAATGGGAGAGGCGAGGGAAGCCAACACTCAAACAAATATATACAAAGCAAGTTATATCCAGGGTGAATAGGAAATAGTTAAGAGGGAAGGCCCTGCATTAAGAGGGGATGGGGGAAAGCTTTCTGTAGAAGGTGGGATTTTAGTTGGGATTTTAAGGAAGCCAGGGGGTCAGCAGCTGCATCAGAGAAATAACAACAGATGGACAAGCAGAGAGACAAAAAAAAAGTCAAGAGACAGAGTGTTTTCTTTGTTGAACAACCAGAAGGCCAATGTCACTGGATTGAAGACTATGGGTCAGAGAGTAAGCTATCAGGAGACTGGAAAGGTAGGAGGGTGCTAGGTTAGGAAGGGCTTTGAATGCCAAACGGTACACTTTGTATTTGATCCTGAAGTCAATAGGAAACCATTCAAGTTTTTGAGTAAGAGGTAATGTGATTGGATCTGCTTTTTAGGAAAATCACTTTAGTGGCTGATTAGAGGATGGATTGGAATGGGGAGAGATTAGAGGCAGCCAGAACCACCAGCAGGTTATGGTGATAATCAAGGTGTAAGGTGATAATTGCCAGCACTAGAATGGTGGCAATGTCAGAAGAGAAAAGGGGAGTTGCTAAAGTGCAATCCACGAGCTTTTGCAACAGACTGGATATGGTAGATGTGAGATAGTAAGGAATCTAGGATGACTGCTAGGTTGTGACCCTGGGAGACTAGGAGGATGGTATTGCACTTTACAATACTAGGGAAGATAGAAGGTAGGAAGAATTTTGGGGAAAGTTAAGGGGAAAATGAGTCCTGTTTTGGACATAGGGAGTTTAAAATGTCTATTGGACATCTAGTTTGAAACGTCTGCAAGGCAGTTGGAGATGTGAGATTGGAGGTCATCTGCATAGTGATAATAATTAAATCCATAGAAGCTGATGAGGTCACCAAGTTAAGTAGTATAGAGGGAAAAGAGAAAATGGTCCAGGATAGATCCTTGCTTAGAAGGCATGAACTGGAGGAGGTTCTGGCAAAAAAAAAAAAAAAAAAAAAAAAAAAAAAAAAAAAAAAAAAGGAGCAATCAAATAGGTAGGAGGAAAACCAGGAGCTAGGAACTGTGGAAACCTAGAGAGAAGAGAATGTCAAGGAGAAGGAGATCAGCAGCATCAAAGGCTAGAGCGAGATCAAGAAGGAGGAGGATTAAGAAAGGGCAGTTGGATTTGGGGACTAAGAGATCATTATGGAATGGTAAGATCAGAAATCAGATAGTAAGGAGTTAAAAAGAGAGCAAGAGGAGAGAAAGTGGAGGCAGCAATTAAAGGCAGCCTTTCAAGGAGTTTATCTACAAAGGGTAGAAGAGATATAGGAGGACAGAGAGCAGGGATGAAAAGGTCAAATGAAGGCTGGCTTTTTTAAAGATGGGAGAGATAAGGACTTGTTTATAGGTGGTAAGAAATGAACCTACAGAGAAGGACAGAATGAAAATAAGTGAAAGAGTGGAGATGACAGAGGGGGAAATCTGTTGGAGTAGAAGGAATGGAAAGGGATTGCTTGACTAAAGAGAGGGGTTAGTCTTAGCAGAGAGTAAGCCCACTTTATCTTGTGAGATGGGTGAAGGAGGAGATAATGGCAGGAAGCACTTGAGTGATAGGAGATGAGGAAAAGGGGAGAAGAGGGAGCTCATGGCGAATGACCAATTTTTTTTTCCTGTAAAATACAAGGCAAGATTCTCTGACCCTCCATTTCCTCATCTGTAAGGTAAGAAGGTGGACTCGATATCCTCTGAGGATTCTTCTATCTCTAAATCTATGATCCAAGGATGCTATGTTCTGTTTCACCCCAGAGAACAGAACCAGGAACAATGGGTAGAAATGATAGGGAGGCTATTTTTAGCTCCATAGAATAAAAAGTGTCTTGGTAATCATGGAACGCAAGTCAATAGCTTGCTAAAGGAGACCCAAAAAATGCTGAAGAAAATAATGCCTTTAAAAACAGACTAATCCAAATGGCAAAAGAGATCCAAAAAGCCAATGAGGAGAAAAATGTTTTAAAAAGCAGAATTAGCCAAATGGAAAAGGATATTCAAAAGCTCACTGAAGAAAATTGTTCTTTAAAAATTAGAATGGAGAAGATGGAAGCTAATGACTTTATGAGAAACCAAGAAATTACAAAACAAAGCCAGAAGAATGAAAAAATTGAAGACATTGTGAAATATCTCACTGGAAAAGCAACTGACCTGGAAAATAGGTCCAGGAGAGACAATGTATGGGGTTACTTGAAAGCCATCATGAAAAAAAGAACCTAAACATCATCTTTCATGAAATTATCAAGGAAAACTGCCCTGAGATTCTAGAACCAGAGAGTAAAATAAATATTCAAAGAATCCACCAATCACCTCCTGAAAGAGATTCCAAAATAAAAACTCCTAGGAATATTGTAGCCAGAATCCAGAGTCCCCAGGTAAAGAAAAAATTATTGCAAGCAGCCAGAAAGAAACAATTCGAGTATTGTGGAAATACAATCAGAATAACACAAGATCTAGCAGCTTCTACATTAAGGGATTGAAGGGCATGGAATATGATATTCCAGAAGTCAAAGGAACTAGGATTAAAACCAAGAATCACCTACCCAGTAAAACTGAGTATAATACTTCAGGGGAAAAAATGGTCATTCAATGAAACAGAAGACTTTCAAGCATTCTTGATGAAAAGACCAGACCTGAATAGAAAATTTGACTTTCAAACACAAGAATCAAGAGAAGAATGAAAAGGTAAACAAGACAGAGAAATCATAAGTAACTTCCTAAAGTTGAACTGTTTACATTCCTACATGGAAAGATAATACTTGTAAGTCTTGAGACTTTTCTCAATATTTGGATAGTTGGAGGGATTATATACATGTAGACAAAGGGCACAGGGTGAGTTGAATAGGAAGGAATGATACCTAAAAAAATAAAATTAAGGGATGAGAAAGAAATATATTGGGAGGAGAAAGGGAGAAATGGAATGGGCACATTATCTCTCATAAAACAGGCAAGAAAAAGCTTTTCCAGTGGAGGGGACAAGGGGGGAGGTGAGAGGGAAAAAGTGAAGCTTACTCTCATCACATTTGTCTTAAGGAGGGAATAACATGCACACTCAATTTGGTATGAAAATCTATCTTGCACTACAGGAAAGTAGGGGAGAAGGGGATAAATGGGTTATGGGGAGGATGATAGAAAGGAAGGCAAATGGGAGGAGGGAGTAATTAGAAGTAAACACTTTTGGAGAGGGAAAAGGACAAAAGAGAGAATAGAATAAATGGGGGACAGGATAGGATGGAGGGAAGTATAATTAGTCTTTTATAACATGACTGTTATGGAAGTCTTTTGCATAACTGCACATTTATACCCTGTATTGAATTGCTTACCTTCACAGTGGGGATATGTGGGGAGGGAGGAAGGGAGAGAAGCTGGAACTCAAAGATTTAGGAACAAATGTTGAGAATTGTTTTTGCATGCACCTGGCAAATAAAAAATACAGGTAATGGGGTATCGAAATCTATCTTTCCCTACAAGAAAAGGGAGAAGATGGGGACAAAGGAAGGGAGGGGTGTGATAGAAGAGAGGGAAGATTGATTAAAGGGGTAATCAGAATGCATGGTGTCTAGGGTTGGGGGAGGGGAGAGATGGGGAGAAAATTTGGAACTGAAAATCTTGTGGAAATGAATGTTGAAAACTAAAAACAAATAATTTTAAAAAAAAGAAATAGGAAAGTTGAGAAGAGACAAGTATTTGGCAGATAGAAAAGAAGAGAAGTGTTGTTGTTTAGTAGTTTTTAGCCATGTCTGATTCTTTGTGACAAAGATCTTTGCAAAGATTTTCTTCTTTTTTTCCCATTTTCTTCTCCAGCTCATTTTACAGATGAGAAAACTGAAACAAACAGGGTTAAATGACTAGCCCAGGATCACACAACTACTAAGTGTATGAGGCCAAATTTGAACTTGAAATGATTAGTCTTTCTGACTCCAGGCCTGGCCCTGTATCCAGTACATCACCTAACTACCAAATGTTATATACACTGACTAACAGATGAGGTCACTGTGCCCTTTGGTGTTGCTTAACTGTTTTCTCTGTTACAGAGGTTAGGAAAGTTCTATGACAGGGATGGGGGTACATCTCAAAATAAATTTTTCTTTCTTTTTTTTAAAATGAAATTATTTTATTTGTTTTCAATGTTCTACAATCACTTCCATATATCTTAGATTCTTTTTCCCTCTCTCCTCCTCTTTCCCTCCTTCCTCCCCACTCCTTCCCTGAGATAGCATATAGTTTTATATAGGTTTTACATATATATATTCCTATTAAATACATTTTCATCTTTCTGTGTGTGTGTGTGTGTGTGTGTGTGTGGGTATATGCACACACATAAATATATACACACATAGATATATATAGTAGGCACTATATAATTACATTTTGTTTTTATATAAATTACATATAATATATTAAATATATATCTATCTTTTTTGGCTGATTAGTTGTGTCCAACTCTTTGTGACCCTATTTGGGTTTTTTTTTTTTTTGCTTACAAAGATAATGGAGTGGTTTGCTATTTCCTTCTCCAGTCCATTTACAGATGAAGAAAATGAGGCAAATAGGGCTGAGACTTTTCAGCTCCCTTTTAAGTGTTACCTTCCTTTACCTTTGATAGGGGCTTTGGGTTTTAGAAGAAATTATTTCTTAATATTTATTTGTACTAAAAGGGAGGTTTTTAGCATACTTCTGCAGTTCAAAATTTTATCTCTGACATGAGTTGTGTGACGATGGACAAGTCACTTGAGTGAGCCTTAATTTCCTCATCTGTCAGATGGGATTCCTAATACCTGTACTATTTATGACACTGGGTTGTTAATGAGGATCAACTGTAAAGTATGTATGTAGATATGAAATGTCAGTTGTCCTATAATTAACTACCCTTCACAAATCAGTCAAACTAAACTACCCTCTGATTCTCCTGTTGACTTTTCCCTATTTATGTGACTTTGTTCATCCAATTCCCAAACCACCCATCCCCTCTCCCACGTTCTGCAGTTCCTGTTGCTGTTTGTTTAAGCTTTTCCTTTCAAGGTTCCACTCCAATGATCCCTCCATTCAAGGACCCTTCCTATTGACAGCGATCTCTGTGCCAAGCACTTATCTCATTCTGCTTTGGATCAAGTTATTTGCCTATTGGTCCTCCACCTTTAACCTGCCCCCAACAAATTATAAGTTTCTTAAAAGCTGGGCCCCTGACCTATCTATCCTTGTATCACCATCACAGGTCACAAGAGTTTGTCCCAGAGTAGTCACGTAATACAAAGTTATGGACTTGTATTTAGGGAGTTCAAAGATGCTTCCATTGTTCATCTCTATAAAGGTAAAGAGAATAGACTGTCCTGCAACAATCCCAGGGAGATCTCTCTCTTAGTCATTGGGGGCAAAATTCTTGCTAGAGTCCTCCTTAATAGGCTGATCCTTCACCTGGAAGATGGTCATATACCTGAGAGCCAGTGTGGCTTCAGAAAGGGCTGAGGAACAGTCGATATAGTATTTGCTGCCTGACAACTCCAGGAGAAATGGCCAGGAGCAGAACAGAGATTTGTACACAGCATTTGTCGATCTTACCAAGATCATTGACGCTGTTAGTTGTGAGGGCTTGTGGAAAATTATGTCAAAATTTGGCTGTCCAGAGAAGTTCGTCAGTATTATATGTTAATTTCATGATGGCATGTTTGCCTGGGTTTCAGATAGTGGACAATGTTCTCATGCCTTCCCAGTCAACAATGGAGGGAAACAGGACTGTGTGCTTGCTCCCATGCTTTTTAGCATGATGTTTTCAGCCATGTTGTCAAATGCTTTCAATGAGGATGAACATGGCATCAAGGTCAACTACTGTACTGATGGTAAGTTCCTCAATTTGAAAAGACTACAAGCCAAGACCAAAGTGGAGAGAGTATTGGTGCATGATTTTCTGTTTGCAGATGATTATGCACTCAATGCTGCCTCTGAAGCTGAGATGCAAAAAAGTATGGATCAATTCTCTGCTGCCTGTGCTAATTTTGGCCTAACAATTAATACCAAGAAAACACAGGTGCTCCATCAGCCACCACCACATCATCCATATATGGAACCATCGATTACAACAAATGGAAAAGTTTTGAATAATGAATGCTGTGGATAAGTTCACTTACCTTGGTAGTATACTTTCCAGGGATGTACACATTGACAATGAGGTTGATACATGCATTGCCAGAACTAGCTCAGTGTTTGGGAGGCTCCAAAGAAAAGTTTGGGAGAGAAGAGGTATTAGACTGATTACCAAACTGAAGAGCCTTTGTGCTGATCTCATTGTTATATGATTGTGAAACATGGACATTCTACCAGTGCCAAGCCAGGAAACTGAATCGCTTCCATTTGAACTGTCTTAGGAAGATTCTGAGGATCACCAGGCAGGATAAGGTACCAGACACTGAAGTCCTTGCTCAAGCTGAGCTGCCAAGCATTCAAATTGTGCTTCAGAGAGGACAACTCTAATAGGCTGGCCACATTGTTTGAATGCAAAATATATACTTGCCAAAAAGACTATTTTATGGAGAATTTGCACAGGGCAGGCGATCACATGGTGGTCAGAAGAAGTAATACAAGGACACTCCCAACTCTCAAGAACTTTGGATTTGACTGTGCAACACAGGAGACACTGGCACAGGACTGCACAGCATGGCGTGTCCACATCAGAAAGGGTGCTGTGCTCTATGAGCAAAGCAGAATTGAGACAGCACAAGGGAAACGTAGGATGGGCAGATTTGGATTGTACATCCCAAATATTCATAGAGACTACCTGTGCCCAACCTGTGGTACAGCATTCCGAGCTCATACTGGTCTGATCAGCCACACAGTTGGACACACTGAAATTTCACTTTATCATGGCGATGTCATTTTGGTCCTCTTGGAAGACAAAGGACAACAACCAACCAACCAGCCTGGTCCAGAGATATGGTCTGAAGAATTACTTTCAGTATCTCTCCTTGAGAGTCTTCTACAAACTGGATCAGAACATGGAGATTCCTATCTTCAGCTATAAACATTCTTCATCTACTTTCAACTTGCTATCATTCCTGTTTTCTAGTTCTCATCCCTGACCTCTAGCTCACTGCAGCAGAGTTGTGAGGTGGATTTGGAGTGAAGAGAATGGATTTGAAACCCTGATTCTGCCACATAATGCCTGGGGACAGGCCCAAGCTGAGATCTTTGCCCCTTACCTCAAAAGAATTTGGGTCCTATTTGTCTACGGGGCCCTGGAAGACCCCACCTTGAACTCTCCTTGAATTTCCTCACTTGATCTGGTGTTGCCTGAGGCTATAAGTCTTTCATTATCGCTATACTCAATTCTCTCTTACCCTAAACCCAGCATGGCCCTCCATTTTCTGTTATCTCCAGATAGCCTTCCTGCTACTTTCCACCCTATCTGAACACCATTCTCTTGGTTCCTGGCATCTGACCTCTAGTCATCCCAGACTACTGACCACTCTCATCAAGATCTTCCCTAGACCCCTCCTCTAATCACCCCAGATTACTTGGCCAACCCTAGAGCCCTCCCACAGTCTTTCTGTATATAAGATTCATTTTGTTTCCATGAAAATGCTCAGATGCCTTAATAGTCTACTGGCCCATATGGCAGGTTTTTAATAAACTTCGTTTTTCTTTGACTAAAAGAAGGCTTGTGTGAATTTATTCAGGCAAGACCCGCATGTTCCTATTTCAGGGTCCCAGCACCCCTAAACTTCAACAATACCACTGGTATCAGGGTCTTGGATAAATAACTTCTACTGTCTCAGTTTCCTCAGAATGAAGAGATGACCTGTACGTCCTCTAAGGTTCTTATATTCATAAATGAAGGATTCAGATAAAGCCTCTTCTACCACTTAATATTTTCTGTTCCTCTGATGGATTTTAGTCTTGGCTCTCACACAAACTGGTTACCTGGGACACATCTTTCCCTTTCTCTGGCTCTGTAGGAAGGGGAAAATAAATCCTATTCTGCCTACCTCAAAAGGTTGTCCTGGGTATTAAAAGAGATAAATGTGTAAAGTGCTTGGTTAAGTGGTATAAATAGCAGCAGTTATGGATCATTAGAGAACAGTCACTGAGGTTACTATGGGTCAACATTGAATCTCCTGTTAATGAACTATGCATGTGCTTCTTCAGCAAGTCTGAGGTCTCAGAAACTAATAGTGGCCCATAGAGTAACAGGCCTTGAACTCCTGCACTGGGGATTATTAGCCTGTTCATCTGGTTGTGATACCCCCCCAACCCTCCCCACCCCATACAGTTTCTAAAGTTTCGCCTGTAATCAGGAAGGTATTTTTTCCAAAAATTTTCTCTTTAGAAATGGAAACCTGCGATTTACAGAACTAATCAAACCTTGGGGGAAAAGAGGACATCTTAAGAAATTTGCATAAGATGCTGTAGTGGACAGAGGACTGGCCTTAGAGTCCAGCCTCTGATACATATCACTGTATGACCTTAGACAAATCACATTGCCTCCAAGTGACCCAGCCAACTCTCTAAAATGAGTTAATAATAACAATTATATTAACATAATATGTATATATGTATATGTGCATATATATATATACATACATCTACATATGCACACATATCATTTGAAGGTATGCAGTTCCTGCTTCTACTATCTTATTTGATCCACACAGCAATCCTGTGTGATAGGATTACAGATGAGGAAACTGAGGCTAAGAGAGGTTAAGTGACTGGCTCAGGAGCACATGGCTAATAAGTATTCGTGGCAGAGTCTGAACCCAGGTCTTCATGACTCAAGTCTATTGCTCCATTCTCCATGCTGCCTCTTTCCCCTTGAGTTGCAGATTGATTATATGATGATAATCAAGGTTTTGGAGACTGTTGTTACAACATGAGTTCTTCACAATGATTAAATCACAAGTCTAGATAAAAATTTTTTAAAAAATTAATTACTCAGTATAATTCAGAACCAAGTCTTGATCTGTATTCTTCTTGAGGCTATGAAAATTGTACTAATTTCTGAAGAAATAATTGATTCCTGGCATATTGACTCTGAAAATAATGCCATATTTAGGAAAAGATCTGTAGGCAGATTGACCAGCAATTTTGGCACCCAGGGCAAGCAGCAAGAAGCATGTCCTTCGGTTTTCTAAGACAAATTCAGTTGAAGGAGGGGAGACCCTGGGACACTTCTCCATGGGGAGAAGGGGAGGAGATCAAGACCTAAGGATTCCAAGAGGCTTACTAGAGTGGGGACTGAGAGAAGGGGGTGACCTGGGATGTGGGGGATGAGGGGAAGATTACCCATCTAGTTTTCTTTTTTAACTAACTATTTTGCTTAAATATGCTTAAATTCCTTTGTTTCTATGGGACAGAGGGAGTGCAAGTGTTGGCATGCTTTAAATTTCAGTGCCTTGAGGCAAAACCCTGATTGCCTGCCCTAGTTAAGATTCTGGCTGTTTGGACTAATAATGTTGAAAAGGAAAATATACTCATCATTTTCACCCTTTGAAGGCCAAATTGTTCCTGGGTAAGAATCCTTGCTATAAAATTTCTCACCCTGATTTCCACTTAAAAACCTTTAGTGACAGGGGATTTCCCTAGGCCTCAGTTTCCTCATTGGTAAAATGAGTGGGCTGTACTAGTTGGTCATTGAGGTCTCATTCAGCTCTAGATTGTGATGTTATACTCCTATGAACTCTCTGTCATAATAATTATAGTAAATCAAGAAGTTTTTTTCAAATTTCTGAGATAGATAATAAAAGTACTATTATGCCCACTTCATAGGTGAAGAAAGTGAGGGTGGGACACAGGAAATGACTTGCCCAAGGTCTCAGAGCTAGTAAGTGGTAGGACCAGATTCAAATTCTGTAAGTGCTCTGAGAACTATCTCCAATGCCTCCTATATCTCATATTTATACAGTTCTTTAAAGGACATTATTTCATTGATTCTCAAGACTCTGGAAAGTAAATAGTTCAAGTCCATTTTATAGATGAGAAACTCAAGACATCAAGAGGAAAAATGAATTGTGAGTTCTCCAGGTCAGTAAATGGCAGAGCCAGATCTGAAAGTCAGATTTTTAGTCTACATGTCTAATACATCTCTAGCCACATCACTGCTATATCCATGACTTAGCCCAGGCCTTCACTGACAGAGCTGGCAGCAATTTCAAAGGATGTTATGTAATTTTGTGACCATGAGGACATCATTTAGCCTCTCTGAGCTTTGATTTTCTTATCTGTAAAATGGAGATGATAATATTTATTAGCGGTCAGTTAAGCACTTACTGTGTTGCCATGCATTGTAATAAGGATAATGATATAGAGACGGAAGACAGTCCCTGCCCTGGAGGAGTTCACAATCTGCTTGGGGGAGACCATAAACAAATATTGTACAAACAAGTTCTATACAGGATAAAGAGAAAATAATTTAGAGAGGAAAGGCACTAGAAGTAAGAGAGGTTGGGAAAGACATCCTGTGGAAGGTGGGATTTTAGTTGTTACTTGAAGGAAGCCAGGGAAACCACGATGTGATAAGGAGGAAGAGCATTTCACGCATGGGGGACAGCCAAAGAAAATGCTCAGAGCTGAGAGATGGCACGTCTTATTTGTCGTACTTCGTGGAGTGTAAGGTGTAAACATACTGGAAAGGTAGGAGAGAGTCAAGTTATGATGGACTTTGAATACCAAACAGGCAATCAGGAGCCACTGGAGTTTTTTGAGTAGAAGGGTGACATGGTCAAAACTGTGCATTAGAAAAATGCC
Source organism: Bettongia penicillata ogilbyi (assembly GCA_023548195.1). Classification (NCBI taxonomy): domain Eukaryota; kingdom Metazoa; phylum Chordata; class Mammalia; order Diprotodontia; family Potoroidae; genus Bettongia; species Bettongia penicillata. The sequence continues at coordinate 749,294 of JAJHZJ010000889.1, read as the reverse complement.
TGACAATGAGAGTGGGGAGAGACTTGTGGGAAACAGACCCACCAGCAGGCTAATGCACTGGTCCAGGTCTGAGGTGAGGAGAGCTTGCACCAAGGTGGTGGAAGTATCAGAGAAGAGAAGGAGGCTATTCAAGAGATGCAGCAAAGACAAACTTGACAGACCTTGGATACAGGGGTGGGGTGAGGTGTGGGAGATAGTGAGTCCAGAATGACTCCCTGGTTGTGATCCTAAGGGCCAGGGAGGATGGTGTTGTCCTCAACAGTAACAGGGTATTAGGAGAAGATGAGTTTGGTTGAATTTAAGATTAGTAGACCAGTTCAAGATGTCTGAAATGTCAGACTGAACTTTTGTTGTTGAGACTGGAGGTCAGCAAAGAGGTTAGGGCAGGGTTGGTAGATTTCAGAATCATCTGTAAAATAATAATAATTAAATCCATGGGAGTGGATGAGATCACCCAGTGAAGGAGTAGAGAAGGAGAAGAGAAAGGACTCAGGACAGAGCCCCGTGGGACATCTACAGTTAGAGGACATGCACAAGAGGAGGATCCAGCAAAGGAGAAAGATGAAGAGGTCACATACATAGGAAGAGATCCAAAAAGAAAGTGGTGTCCTGAAAACTTAGAGAGCATCAAGGAGGAGAGGGTGTGATCAACAGGAGTGGTGAAGACTGAGAAAAGTCCATTGCATCTGACAGTTAAAAGATCACTGGTAACACTGGAGAGAGCAGCTTTGGTGGAATGGGGAGGTTGGAAGCCAGATTGAAAGGGGTTAAGTAGATAAAGAGAAAAGAGGAAGTAGAGATACTTATTATTGGGGGAGATGGGATAGAATGAGTTCACTTCTGCTGGGAGAAGTGTTTGCTTTGGTAAGAAGTAGGGCAACCTCTTTGTGTGAGACAAAGTATGAAGGAGGAACTAGTGGCAGAAGGCCTCTACATGAAAGGAGATAAGGGAAAGGGGAGACAACTCATGATAAGTGGCCTCAATTTTATATATGTAAAACATGAGGTAAAATTTTCAGTTGAGTATGTAGGGGAAGGCAGAGCTGTGGGAGGTTTGAAAAATTGCTGTGGAGAGTGGGATAGTGAGTTGATAAGAGAGGTATAGCAGGGTTACCTAGTAGCAGTGAGGGCTCAGTAGAGGTTGTGTAACATAAATTTGTGTTAAATCAACTCAGAAGGGTTGTGTGATTTTCTCCACTTTCATTGAGTAGCATATATGTAGGCACAAAGCAAGAGGGTGGACAGAGAGTTTGAAGTTTGAGGCTTGGCTGGGTGAGATGGATAATGAGGTTAGGGATCTTAGAGAGGAGAATAATGTGGAATTCAACTGGTTCACCAAGAGGTTAAGATGGGGAGAAGAGGAGGGAGTGGCTATTGCAGTGACTACAGTTGGCCTGGATGAGGACTGAAGGCTCAAGGGATTGGAGGTCATGCTACAGATGAAGAGATGGGCATTTTAAAGGAAGGCAGAGGGAGAAATTAAAAGCCAATAAATTATGGTCAGATAGGGAATTTCAGAATTTTTGAACTTGGAGGTGGTGCATTTGTGGTTATGGCAGGATCAAGGGTATGACCATCTTTAGATGTGTTTGAGGTGGGATAGAATAGGTCATGAAAAATGAGTGGGTTGAGAAACTGTTTAGGGTGTTTGAGAGAGTATGTGTCTTGAAGTCCCTTAGTATAAAGGTAAAAGAGAAAAACTGTTAGCCATGTACCTATCACATTCATCAAGGAAGGAGAGGGAATAACCTGGAGGCTTGTAGCCAATTATCAGGGTTCTGATTGTGTGGTAGTTATGAACAGCATGAGTATCAAAGGAGAAGTGGTCACTGAGTGATGGAAGTGGGAGAGGAAAAATTTTAGAATAAAGGGAAGTTTAATGCCTATGGACAGGCTACTAAGTATGATGGAAGGATTGGTTGAGGTTTGAAGCTTTGGGGTGGGAGGGTTGAGGAGGATGGTCATAAGGAATCAGTAGGTGGTGATGGGAAATCGGGTTTGAATGACGAGCTACAGGGGTTTTGAATCACTGGGATGTGGTTATGACTAGGTGTGAGAGTGTTCATCATTGAGTAGAGGGCACCATCCCACTTCCCAAAAGAGACTAGAGATCTGGCTGGAGAGAAGTTGTAATGTTAATGTAAAGTTAATGGTGGATGGGGGAAGGCCCATTAATAGGCCTCAGATACCTTTTGTTAATTTCTAATGATGCACAGGGTCAAGGGTCTTGCCTTCCACCTCTGAAAAGAGTATATGTACTCTGAGGTGAGGTTATTTTTTTGGAAGTGTGCCAGATGAGACTCTGGGTAGCCACTAAGGAGCCCCCTCACTTTGAAAACCCAGATGTTGGTACTTCTCTTTTTGGTAATGATGTATGTATTGTTTATGGTCAGACAGTTGGAAGCCCTGGTCTTTGTGTTTGTAATTTCTGCTTATAATTTTTGCTTGTATTTTTCTCTGAAGTTCAGGTGCTGACTTTCTCCTGTCCCGAACTATGTGAATGATTTATGGACTTGATTAAAGTAGATTGCTGATCCCTCAAAAGTTGTTTTCCTTTTAGAAAAACAGATCTAAGAACCTGTACAGCAGGCCCTCCTGTGTATGCCAGGGTCCTTGTTGATAAACCAAGTGTACTTTGAGATGGAAGACACATGGTCAGATGGGAAGTGCAGCTTCACTATTCCTCTTCCCTCTGCTATATGGAGAATAGATAAGAAAGGTGCAGCTGGAGATGGAAGTCCAACTTGCCAGGCAGGAGAAAGAACTTGCCACCCTCACTAGTTTTCCTTTTCGTCCTCCTTCAAAGGACAGGTGGAGTGAGACATGGGAGGCCCAGGTCCAAGGGAAAGCTTCTCCTTGTTGCATTGGAGTTTCTCTAGTCTCAGCTGGGAGATTGAACTGGCAGTTGGAGGTTTATGTTGCCTTATGCTGGCATAAATGGAAGTTATTGCTTTGGGGCAGGGAGAAGATGCTTGGGAAGGGGCATGTTGCCTTCCCTCAGGGGGACACATTGTGGCCACTACATAGGTAGTGGGATCAGAGGAAAATTGATTCCTCTTCTCACCTAGGATTTTTGTTTTCTTAACTATTTCCCAATTACTTTTTAATATGGCTTGGCCTACTCAGGAATGTTGTGGGCTATGTATTTGACACTGCTGGTCAGTGGCACTGAGAAATGACTAGCTTGCCCAGGTTACATAGCCATTGTATGTGTTAGGGGTAGGACTTAAACCAGGTCTTGCTGTTTCTCTACTATGCTAAGCTGCTTGTCTCCTTAAGGATAACCCCTCTGCAATTTGTGGTGGTTGATGAACTGGTCCTGATAAACCCCTATGTTTCCATAAACAAATTCATATGACTCAGTCATTTGTTTGGGGCTCATTTTTCAAACAGGCATGACCTGGATGAAGATACAGCAAAGGAGACTGAGGAAGGGTGGTCAGACAGCTGAGGGGAGAATTGGGATAGAACAGGGTAAGGAAAGCCTTGAGATGAGAGAGTATGCCAAAGAGGGTGATCGATAATGTCAGTCTGCAAAGAGGTCAAGAAAGATGAGACATGAGAAGAGGCCATCAGATCTGGCAATTAAGAGATGATCAGTAACTCTGGAGAGAGTAGTTTCCATTGAATGATAAGGCTAAAAGTCAGAAAGCAGAAACTTTAGAAGAGAGGAAGAGGAGATGCTATTTCTCAAGGAGTTTTACTTCAATAAAGGAGGGAGAAACATAGAATGGTTGGATCTAGTGAGAGTTTTTTTTAAAAAAAATTATTCTTATTAATTTGGTTAAATATTTCCCAATTACATGTACAATTTTTTTTTAACATTCATTTAAAAAAAAATTGGAGCTCCCAATGCTCTTTTTCTCTTAAATACACATGTGAAGTCAGGCAAAACATATTTCCACATTAGGCATGCTGAAAAAGAAAATATACACACACACACAAAGAAAAATAAAATTTAAAAAACCAAATTTCAATCTGCACTCAGTTAATCGGTTCTCTCTCTAGAGATGGAGTGCATTTTTTATTATGGGTCCTTTTGAATTCTCTTAGATCAGTCTTGATCAGAGTAGGTAAGTGTTCCACAGTTGATCATAATTACAACGTTGCTTATTACTGTACACAGTGTTCTCCTGGTTCTGCTCCCATTGAAGACTTTTTTATCTTTCACGAATGGCGGAGACATTATAATGGTTACAGGAAGCAGGGAAACAGCTAGTAGGGAGAGACTGAGTTAGAGAGAGGGGATGATAAAAGGAGCAGTCTGCTGAAGAAGATGGGATGCAGTGGGATCTAGAGCGCATCTAGATGGGTCTTCCTCGACAAGAAGGGCAACCTCTTTCTGTGAGTCAGTGGTGAAGGAAGACATTGTGGCAGAAACGCTGAATGATGGAAGATGAGGAGGAGAGAAGAGGAAGTTCTGAGTGACTAGCATCAATTTTTCCAGTGAAGTATGAGATTAGGTTCTTAGCTAAGAGTCTGCTTGAGAGAGTGCCATGGGAAATTTAAGAAGGAATGAAAAGATTTGGAAAAGCCATGCTGAACGGATTCAGGAGGTATTATAACAGGATTGTTTTGTTGCAGTCAGGACTGAGTTAAGATTATCTTATATAGTTTAGTAGTGGACTCGGTCATTCCAGTTGTGTGTGTTTCTCCAGCTCCTTTTAGTAGTACATGAATAGGAGTAAAGGCAGGAAACAGTAGGAGTAATCCAAGACATGATTGGCAGTAGGATACGGGGACAAAGAATTTGAGTAGAGGATGGTGTAGAATTGAACTGGTTCATCAAGGGCCCAAAGGGGGAGGGAGGAGAATGCAAGGGAGATGGGTGGAGGGAATTGGAGGTGCCAGTGAGGATGAAGACATAAGGGTCATAGGACAGAAGGGAATATAGGATGACAAAAGATGTCCTGATTAAAGAATTTCAGAGTTCATGAACTTGGATTATTAATTATTATTATAGGAGTTGGAGTTGGCAGAGACCTTAGACATCATCAAGAACGACCTCTTCATTTTAAATGACAAGGAAACTTGAGGCCTAGAGATTAACTAGGTCACTTGTGCAAGTGAGAGTATTGGGCCAAATATGAAATGTTTCCTATAAGCAAGTTTAATAATTTTAGTTTGGCCTCTCTAAAATACTGATTTATATTCAAACAAACAAACAAAAAGACGGAGAAAAAGCTGCTTCTTTCTGCCTTTGGCTTGAAAGGGAATGTGGTATAATGGTTAGAATATAGGGAGTATGGGGGCCTATGTTCAAATCCTGCCTTAAACATTTATTAATGGTGCACTTGTGGGCAAATCTCAACCTTTCTGCTATTTCTTATTCTATAAAACAATGAGGACAATATCGTTGTGGTGAATGTGCTTTGCAAACCTTAAAGCACTATAGACATGGGAATTTTTAGTTTTTCTTTTTAGAAAGAGAACTAGCATGTGACTCTAGCAGGGATCTAAGCTCTTGGTACCAGAGCCTGCCATAGCAAAGCACAGGGTCCTATTTTGATAGAACTGGAATAGACTAGAGGGCGGAATGGTGGAAAGTATGGTGGAAAGAGTTGTAGACTTGAGTTCAAATCTTAGCTTCAAGCCTTTCCAACTTGGCAACCCTGACAATCTGGGGCAAGGGTGCGAAGGCAGAAAGGACGGTCTTATTCCTGGAGTAACCAATCCCCTAAAGAGTCCTGTGCTGCCCTAAGCCAAAAGGGAATGAGGCCTTCTTATATTGTTAGCATGGTACTAAGAAAAGGCAGAAAGAGGTAATGAAAAGAACACTGGTCTGGGAGTCAAGAAAATGGGGTTCAGATTTCAACTCAGACCTTAACTAGCTGAACTACCTTGGACATGTTATTTTCCTCTTGGTTTCTTCACCTATAAAACTGTGGGTAAACTAGATGATCTCCAAGTTCTCCTTGAATGCTGACATTCTGTGTTTTGGTGCTTCAAAACTGCTATGATCCCTGCCACTGGGCTGGTTGAGCTGGCATAGACTGAAAAGAACCTGAGAAATCGTCTAGTCTAGCCCAACTCTTTCATTTCACAGACTGGGGAACTAAAGCATGGAGTGGTTACACAAGAGAGTGGTTACAGCTCAGACTTGAACCCAAATCTATTGAGTCTAAATCTAAGCCTGTTTCTCTTATACCAGGCTGCCTCTTGTCAAACAGCTCAGTGACTGGTTTCACAACCAACTAGACCTATTGTTGACTGTGGTACAGAAGACAGTCCAGTCAGCCAGTGATAGTGGTGGAAGGAGAAAGGAGGGATGGCCTCCTTCCCTACATTTTGATGTGCTACACCCTCACTCCTCCTAGGGCTCAGGTGGTATCAAATGCTTGCATGGTGATCTTTATGTAGGTTAAGTTTATCCCAATCACTTTCTTAGGGATTCATCTTGAGTGAATCAAGCAAAGCCCAGCCAAAGATTCACAATTGTTTGCAAAGGGGAGCACAAGGGAAAGGGTCGTGGTTTCTTCTAGACAGATTAAGCAAAGATTCAGAGTTAGGAATGGCTAACGCACTCTGGAATCCTGAATGTAGAAAACCAAGGGGTTGATATAGGTGGTGGATTCACTCACTTACAGAATTACAGTACATAATTTTCAGATGAGTCTTCAGGGTTTTCAAGTCCTTATTATCAACTTGGCATAGTAAACACTTTCTATTTTTATTGTCTTTAAGAAACAGTTAAGAGAACCTTTACTGTCTTGCATTTCTAAGTCAGTTGAGTGGTAAGACAATGATTTGAAAAGGCAAGAGGTGTTTTTTTCAGCATTTTATATATCAAAAGCAATATGACAAAATCACTTCGTATTTCCTTTGTCGTAATGGAGTGTGAAATTTCTCTGATTCTTTGGTTTAGAAATACTGGAAAATCATCGTTAAGAAAACATGATTTATGGAATAGGGCAGGAATGCAGAAAGCAGTTTAAGAAACAAAAAGGGAAAGTTTACCAATAAAGGACTTGATAATTTCCTAAGAACTGGTTACATGATATTGAAGCATCATCCATAACACCAGAACTATGTCAAAGCTGGCTCTTGAGTCAGCTAGGATATTATGTTCTAGTCCAACTTACTGAAGGCAGCTTCTCTGCTTGGGCAGCATGCACCCGAGTTAAACTCACTAAATACCAATACCAATTTCCTAAATAACTTTTTAACTCAGCAGGAATAGTGTTTTGATTCTAGCCGTACATTGATTTACATTTTTGTCTGAAATTGGATATAAAAGAATAGCGTCAGAACACTGAGGGAGATTGGAAATGCCATTTTTAGTATCTATACCAAATACAAGCACAGATACATATATTTTAGGTAAAAAATATGATGATCTGTCCACATAATAACCATATTTTTCTCAACTTGCTGAGAATTTAAACGCTTGGGTTACCAGGTAATGGATGATCAACTTCCTTCAAATACTTCAAAACAGATTCTTTCATTTATTTTGTAGGAGAAATGAATTTCTGGAATTCTTTATTTTGCCTACCGCTATTACATAGTACGGACTTTTTCCACATTATTTTTGTCTACATTAAGCTGGTACACACTAATTCACAGGAAGGAACATGGTAACAGTTTACAGACAGTAAAGTAAGATAAGATCACCATTTGTCAGGGATGTTGTAGACAGAACTTGTGAGAGGTCCCTTCCAACTCTCAGTCTCAATTAAATATAATATGTAACAGCTGATAGATGATTATAGGCGATAGCAATCCAATGAGGAGGATATTTACTGATGAATTTCTGTGTACATAAACCAAGAAGTATGTTACTGAAAGTCATAGAAGAGCTTCCTTGGGGTCATGAACTGCTTCACGATGTCCTCTGTGATCTCTTTGCGCCGGGCTTGGTGATTGGCAATTAAAGGCTGTAGCACTTCAATGAGCGTCTTCTTCAGCTCTCCAGTGAGCATGGCTCCACTTGAGTAATCCTGCCCGAGAGAGAACAAAATTATAGGGAAAACTGCTGTTCCCACTCTCAGGAATGGTGGAGAGGGAGGGCATTTCTGTTCTAGTATCATTTGGATTCAATGCCTCCTGAAGTTCCTTCTAGCTCTGAAGTTCCAGAGGAGACGACAGAAGGCACTGAATTCAACCATAACCTGTAGCAAGAATCTCCTTCACAACATCCCTGATGAGTAGTCACAATCTATATAATCTTAGTCATTCTTAAAGAAAGAGTAGGATACAGACAGGGATGGGAATTATCTACACCATAAATATGTAGGGAGGCATGATCATCTTGTTTCATATGCTACCAGCACCACTACTGATAGATCACATTTACATACTGCTCTAAGGTAATTCTATATAAAATATAGAGCAATGTCCTTTTCATCCAATAAGCTGCCACAGCTACTGTCAGTTCTACCATAATAAATATATCTAACATCCCTCCTTTTGCTCCACTCTCAGTGACACCACACTACTTCTGGTCCTGTCACCTCTCACCCAGACTATTGTGACAGCTCCATAACTGGCGTTCCTGCCTTCCGCTGCTCCCCTTTCCAAACTGCCCTTTACAGGGTTGCCAAAATAATCCTTCTAATGCATAACTTCGACCACATCACCTTCCTGCCCAAAAAACTCCCATGGGTTGCCATGGTCTAGAGGAAAAAATGCTAATTCATTAGAGTGACTATTTGTGTACATCCCCCAGGTATACTGTAAGCTTTTTGAAGGTGATTCACACTTAACCACTTTCTATCCTAGTGGAGTTGACTTGGAACATTGGGATTTTATCTTTTTCCCTCTCTTGTCCCCGCCACTCTCACATTTCCTTATGAGGACAGTTATGCCCCAGAAAGGTTTCTTTAGTTACATTAAATTCTGTTTGTGAAATGACATCATTGACCCACTTATAATTTTTGTCTTGTTAGGGTTCTTTCTTTTGCTTTTGAAAAGTGTCTCAGTTTTGTATATTGTCATGTTTTCACTATTTTATTTGGGTTTTTTTTTTGGTTGACTATTTTTTAAAAAAATAAAGCCCTATAAAGCTTGTGGATTAAACAGAATAAAATAATAAATAAAAAAAAACATAATAAGATGCTGGTTGAATTGATCTGTGATGTTATGTGAGATTTACAGAATTTGACTGAATTAAAAATTTTGGCTTAATATAAAGAAAAAGCTGAAATGGGCTGCATTGAGAGACAGCAAGTTGTCTCTCATTGGAGGCTTTCAAGTGGAGGCAACAGGATGACTTCTTGGTATGTTGTGGTGATGAGAATTCATTTTTCCAGATGACTACATGGCCTCTACTATCTCTCCTGACTCAGATTCTATGATGGGGAGGGCCAATTAACACCTGCTCTCTTGATCAATCTGACAAAACTTTCAGTTGGGATCACAATTATGTAGAAATGCAGGCACAATCAACTTGTCCCAAGTCATACAGTTTGTTAGCAACAGACCTGGCACATACTAAGCCACACTGCCAGACCTTCAGGCTAATAAGACTAAGTCCCATTTCTACACTGCTTTAAGGTTACAATATGCCTTAGTTTTCTATAGTGCTGATTTCCACAACCTTGTGAAGCCTGAAGAGAGCTTGGAAATGATGGAGCTGGGACTTAAATCCACATTTTTTGGCATCATGTCCAATGCTCTTTTCACTATACCTCACTGTGGTCTGGGCACTGTTTCTACCAGCAAACTAGGGAACTTAGAAAAATCTTCAAAAATGCATATTCTTAAGCTCTCTGTTCATGTGATTAATAAATAGCCTCTGACAAGAACCAACCATTCCTCTCTGTTAGAGTAGAAGGATTAATGTAAGGTATCATGTAGTTTTATTTCTCCTATGTATTTTAATGAAACAAGGCAAAACCAAAAAATAAAAATATCTGATTCCAAAACTTTGCTGGAACACATTACTACAAATAAATTCAAAACCTAAGTATTTAAAACAATTCCACAGTTCTTATTTCTAGCATAGAGTTTTTAAATTCTTTGTATGTGATGGATCCTTCTGACCATCTGATGAAGCCTACAGATCCCTTCTCAGAATCATGCACAAAATCAAATACGTAGGCACAAAGACAATCCAACATACATTTAAAAAAATGTTCATTAGTTCCATCTTAAAGTCCTATTTCAGAACATTTTTAAAGCTGGTCCACTATTGCCTAGTGAGTATGTTACCAATCTTTCCATCCTGGTATATAAGGCTCTCTCAAATCTAGTGCTATGTTGCCCTACTTGTAGACAATCCAGATAGAAATTGTGCTCCTCCGCTGCCCCTTTATGTCTTTGTTTATACCAGCCTCTATGGGAAGGTCCCTCCTTGAATTTCTATGTATCCTTTAAACTCAAGTCAAATGCCACCATCTCCAAGCCAGGCTTCCCTGTCAGTTAGTAATGACCATTCCCATAAGAGGGTTCAGCATGCTGCTTTTTTTTCTTACTTATCATGTATTGTAGTTACCTATTTAAGTGTCCTATTTATTCAACTGAAAGCTTCATGTGTGCAGGGACAGTGGCTTATCTAAACTTTTTAATTCTCTTCATGCTGAACATAATATTCTGTATACAATAGATGTTTTTAAAGCATTTGTCAAAAATATAATATTAAACATATTACCAACCAAATTCAGTTATAATTAAACTTTAGTTGAAGCCAAATTCAGTAACAAAATCCAATTCTTGAGAGACAAGAGAACAAGCCCATTTATTTGAAATATTTCTAACGTTGTGTAAATCAAACTGCTTTCCAGTTACACAAAAAGCCTGATAGAGAATGCATGCAGTGTTGGATTATTCTCTTAGAAATACCTGTCTTATCTGCTCGAGTTTGTCATCATCCTCTAGAAAGAAGGTGAGGTACATGAAAGACACGTCAATGTCACAGTTGCCTCCATGCTCTCTGTGTTCCTCTATGGTGTCTTTACCTCCAGAAAATGCATGTTTGTTGATCTGCAGAACAAAATTCATGAAAATATAATCTGTGATAATTTGGATAAATGAATACTGTTAGCTGAAAAGAGTGAGCTGAGAGTGACTGCACATGCCTGAAGCCCCTGTTTGTGGAGATGGTGAGGCTGGTGAATCACCATGTGTGAGAATTCTGAGCTCCACTGGGGTTCACAGACAACCAGCGTCTGTATTAAGTTTGGTACCAACCAAGTGTGGCCCCTGCCTAAGGAAGGGCAGACTGGCTCAAGTTGGAAAAATGAAGCAAGTGAAAGCTTCTGTGCCATTAATATTGGGAATGGCACTGAGGGTGGATGCTGCACTTCTGGCCTTGGTGAGATAGGCTGAGATTGTCTCAAACAAACAAATAAGCCAACAGAAAATATAAAAATAGCAGTATCCACTGGATGGCCATCAACGCTATTTTAAAACTCCAAGGATCTAAGATTTCACAAGTGTAGGGACTTCTTTAAGAAAGATCACAGACCCACCTCTGAAGGATGTATTCTTCAGAGAGTCAATTCAATCCAGTAAGAGCTTATTAAGTATCTATGATCTGCAAGGGACTACTAGTATAAGTATTACGGATACAAAGAAAAAAATAATTCTTCCCCTCAAGGAGCTTACATTTCATTGGAGGGTGTGGATGGTCTTCATAATTAGAACATTTCCTCCCTTTGATGATGAATCTCTTTGTACTTAAGTTTGGTTCTCAGATGACAAATATGACAAATATATAGTCTGGGGCTACACATTCTCCACGTCTAGTACCTTTTTAGGTTGGTTGAGTCTGACAAAATGTGAACTCTGTTCACATGATATTTGAGTCCCTACAATTACCTCTTCAGTCCCCTTTGAACTCTGAAGAGTTTATGAACCCACATACAAAAGGGAGTCATAAAAAAAGGGCATGGAAAGACTCCCATGCAGGATAACCAAAGATGATAGGGAACGTACACCACACTTCAGTACATTCCAATTTGGATATGGGTGCTGACATGGCCTAGCTGATTTCTAGAAACGGTACCCGATACTCCAAATCAAATAGGAAGAGGAAGTTACAGTAATAGTTATTCTAGCAGTATAAATTATTACAATGGTGAATGCTTAAAGATCAACAAGTATTTACCAGGGGCAAAAGTGAATGTTTCTCAAAAACACTGTTGCTTAGTCATATCTGACTCTTGATGATCTCATGGACTGGAGTGGTTTGCTTTATTTTTCTCCTTGGGATTAAAGCAAACCAAGGATAATTGACTTGCCCAGGGTTACAAAGTTAGTATCTGAGCTGGCATTTGAACTTAAGTCTTCCTGACTCCAGGTCCAGATTCTTTCCATTGAGCCCACTTATGGGGCTGCCTTCTACAGGCTGTTTTTCAGCCAAGGGAGTTCTTTACCTTGTTCTTGATCTGCTTGGCTGTGTCAGTAAGGAAGATGGAAGAATTGGGGTCACTGGCACTCATTTTAGTCTGGGCTCCTTGCAGAGCTGGGAAGAAGGATGAATGAAGGAGGGCTGGTTTGGGATAGCCAATCTTTGGGGCCACATCTCTTGTCATTCTAAAATAAGGATCCTACAAAAAAGAGAATAAACACAGAGAAGATATGAGGTAGACAACAAAATAGCTTACTTTTACATACTGCTTTAAGAATTATAAAGCATTTTCCTTAATAACAACCCTGATGGAGGGAGTACAGATATCATTATCTCTGCATTATAGATGGAGAAAATTAGGCTCAGGAAAGTAAACTGAGTTGCCCAAAATCAGTCTGGACCTTGACTTGAATGTAGAACTTTTAAATCCTAAATCAAAATACTTCCCACTACAAAAAACTGCCTCTAGTCTAGAACACAGAATGTGGGAGCTGGGATTCAAAGCCAGGTTTCCCACATGCAGGGCCCTTTCTGCTACACCAGGATGCTGATCATTTTCTATTCTTGTCTTTTAGTCTCAGATTAAAAAAACCCCAATATCCTTTGTTTTTATATTACTTTCATTTTCAAATGTATTGTCCCAGCCTTCCTTATCCTTTTGACTAAGAAAAATAAAAATAAACTCAACAAAACTTACCAAAATTTTAGCCAAATCTGACACTATATGTTATGCTCCACACCCACAGTTCCTTCTGTGGGAAAGGTATATTTTCTCAACTCTTTTTCCTAGGCCCAATCTAATCATTATAATTATATAGTACTTATTTCTGGGTTGGTTTTTTTTTGTGGTTCTTTATGCTATTGTAATCATTAGGTATATTCTTTCCTTGGTTCTGTTTAATTCACTTTGCATCAGTTACAGAAGATTTTCCATGCCTAAGCCCAGACCTTAATAAATGAATAATACCTGAGAGGTTACTCCAATTAAAATATTGTCACCATATAGATACTAAAGCTACTCAAATTAAGTGTGATGCAATAATTTCTCACCTGGTCTATGGCACATGGAATAAGACACTGAATATCTGTCCTGTCTTTGAAAATCTGTGGAAATGAGTTGCTGAAGGACGGGGCAGCTTGGATAGCAGGAAAACTAATCTTTCCTGAAAGAGGAAAAAAAATGACAAAATACAAATGTTTTTTCAATTCAGGATAACTCCTGTTACTGCTTACTAACTCTGCTATGAAATCTCTAGCCAGTAGTCTGGATATTTAGACTTTGGTAAATCAGTAGTTACAGATTCTAGTTCATGGAAGTCCATAAGATCCCAGTTGGCCAAATTCTGCTCTTAAGTTGTATTTAAAAGAAGAGGCAGATGTTTCTTCATTTAAAATTTTGTAGTTAAAGCACCAAGATTTGTTGCTATTAGAAGTCATTATTTTCTAAAATTTGATATACATTACTTTAATCTTCATTTAAAAAATGTTGAGTTCAAATTCTTTCTTCCCCACCCATTGAGAAGGCAAGCAGTATGATACTCATTTTATTTTGAGGCAACTGAGGTTAAGTGACTTGCCCAGGGTCACACAGTTGGTGAGTGTCTGAGGCTAGATTTGAACTCAGGTCATGCTGATTCCAGGGCTAGTGCTCTAACCCCTGGGCCACCTAGCTACCTGTTATGATACTTATTTTACATGTAAAATCACACAAAACACATTTCCATATTAGTCATCGCAAAAAAACAAAAAACCAACAATAAAAAAACAAAAAACCAAGCAAGAAAGATAAAGAAAATAAAAAAAATATGCTTCAATCTGCACTCAGAGTTCATCAGTTCTCTTTCCAGACAGATAACACTTTTCATCACAAGTCCTTTGGAATTGTCTTAGATCGCTGCATTGACCAGAGTAGGTAAGTCTTTCACAGTTGTTCACTGTTACAGTATTGTTGTGACTATGTACAAGGTTCTCCTACTTCTGCTCACTTCACCTTGTAGAAGTTCATATACGTCTTCCCAGGTTTTTCTGAAACTACCCCCTTTATAATTTCTCACAGCATAATAGTATTCCACCACAATCATATACAACAATTTGTCCAGCCATTCCCCAACCGATGGGCATCCCTAAACGTCCATTTGCCACCACAAAAAGGGCTAGGATAAATATTTTTGCACAAACAGGCCCTTGTCCTTTTTCTCTGTTGTCTTTGGGATATAGACCGGGAGTGGTATTGATGAGTCAAAAGGTATGCATAGCCCCTTGGGCACAGTTCAACATTGTTTTACAGAAGGGTTAGACTAATTCACAACTCCACCAACCCCAACTCCAGAGTGAATTAGTGTACCAGCTTTTTCTATATCTCCTCCAGCATTTGCTATTTTCCTTTACTGTCATGTTAGTCAATCTGATAGGTGAGGTAGCACCTCAGAGTTGTTTTAATTTGAATTTCTCAAATTAACAGTAATTCAGAGCATTTTTTCATATGACTATTGATAGTTCTGACTTGTCAAAGTCATTTTTGCCCCAGAAGATGGCTTTCTTTAACATTTGAGATGAATTTCCTTATTCTATCCTCATGATATATTTTTTTGACCTGCCCCAAAAATATCACCTAGCCTATCCCTCCCCTAGCTGACTAAGGATGAAACTGTAACCCAAAGAAAAGAAGTCATTTCTCTAAGGTCACATAGCTAGTTAGTGGCAAGGCCAGGACTTAATCCCAAGTGTCCTCCAACTCCCAGTCTTTTCTCTGAACCTTGTTTTAATGAGGGACATTCTTGGGGGAGGGGTATACAGTGTTTGGTGGAACTAAAATTAAATTCATGCCCGACTATTCTGCTTGATAGAAGATATTTGGGTTGCTCAGTCAAATGACTTCAAATTCATTGTCATGAATCAATAGGAATTGGTTTCACAACATTACTTAAAAGACCAGGAACTAATCTTCTTGGGAGTGAACATATGTTGAAGTAGATGACTTTTGAGGTCCCTTCCAACTTCAAAGTTCTATGAAGCCATGATTTTATAATTGCGAGTTTCAACATAGCTAATCAAGTGGATAAGCTGACTGACCGGAGGATGTATGATTACAATTGTACTGATGGTCTGCACCAGCGATGCCTTCCATGGAAGATATCTACCCAATTCATTTATTCAACTTCAAGTGAAGGAATGGGCCATATGGGCTGGGTCCATTCTACTGATAATTACAGGTTATAAATAACAGTGCTGATTTATAAAAATGTGAAAACTTTAAAGGCCAGGAAAACACTGGAGTGAAGTGATAATGGGATTCAAAATACTGAAATGAAAACCCAGATGATTTCTGTGTAAGACACTTCCATTCTCTAGGTTTCAGTTTCTGCCTATTTAAAATGCAGAGAATTTCTAAAATCTTCCTACTCTAATATTCCAAGGTTCCCTCCAATTATGTTCTATGTTTTCATGATTTTATGATTCTTTCTGGTTTTACCTGTCTATAATTCCATGACTCCCCAAGTTTGTCTTTGCCCTAGGATTAGAAAATAACAGTAACTTGAATTTATAACTTATACATATATATTTCTACATACATTATACCTTACTGATGCTATGACAAAGAAGAGGGAAACTAGACAACCACTCAATTTTCTTCTTTCAAAAAATAAAATGGATGAAGCTTCTAGAGGATCAATGAACATGCAAAAGGAAGTAAAATTTCACATAAGGACAAACAGACCTGACTGAAGGCATTATACCAGCTGTTTGTGTGCTAGCATTATGCATTCCTGTGTTTAATATTTAATGAGATAAGCTGACAGGGTAGAAATTTCAGGAAGCGTCCATATTCCCTGGGGTGGGCACTAAACACCTTCTTATTTCATTCTCCTGAATTGCATACATTATTCTCCTGTTTTAAGCTGCTATTCTGTGCTCCTCTGATGTCTCCACAAAGAGAGCAGTACTTAGTGTAGAATACAGCTGGTTTATATAATTAGATTATCTTTCGCCTAAAAATAGATGATTCCAGAACAGCTGAATTTGATCTTACCGATGCAATCACTGTCAGTGAAGCCAAAGATGCCCTTTACTTGATTAAATGTGACATGCTTTTGGATTTTGACCACATTCTTGTAGAAACTTGGACTCGATCTGCAAAGAAGAGTCAAAAATAAAATCTTGATCTTGGGGTTGCTCAGGATGAGAAATTGATATCTAAGCAGCATCGACTAGAAGCAAACATGAAGTGTGACCCTAGATCAATTTGGGGTTTGTATAGTGACCATGGGAGACACATGGCTGACTGATCCTCTGATCCTGTCTGATGCAGAGGTCACCTCAACTCAAATCCTTCTCTGATGCTTTGTCACACCACGGAGGGGACTCTTCAAGTCTGTGCTAGAAGAACCTTGATTTTGGCAGGTCTCAGAAAGCTGGAAAGACTTTGCATATGGGTCCAGCAACAGATGCATATTTATTGTCAAGAGATTGAGTTAAGTTCAGAGAGACTATCCATGAGAAGGTTGGACCCCAACTAGTGAGGTTTCTTTTTTTTGGGGTGGGGAGGGGCACCGAAACTCATGTACATAGTTTATTAAGGTACAAGACAGCTGAAATCTGTATTGATGGAAGGGGTACCTACATGTACAAAATCATTCTGGGGCCCAGCATTGCCAAACTGTGAGCAGCATGGTAAAGTAGAGAGATTCCAATACAGCTTTGTCATTTACTGCTCCTGGGAGTGAATAGGGGATACTGGACTTGATGAACTCTAAGTTCACTTCCACTCCTAAATTCTATGAACTAATGAGCTTAACTGACATAAAAAAACACATTCCTCATCAATGAAAAAAATTATGCATCCTTATGGATATTTATTAATAAATACTTTATTAAATTTAATATTTATTATTAAATAAGAAATAATATAATATAGAAATAGATAACATAAAGTAAACATATGAATAAATAATAAGATGAATATTAAATTTTAACTAAATACTATTAAGTAAATAAATCCCTAGACTCATTAATCAGACACTGACCCTGTTCTTTCAGAGCTGATACATGGGGGGACGATGACAGACAACGATTCATACATTGTAATGAAAAGTGAAAGGATGTACTTTAAATTCAGACAATAGATAAGGGAGATTTATATTATACAAATAATATAATCTCATCCAAAGGTGACTGTATTGATGGTGCCTCAAGTGCAGGAGAATCATAGGAGTTTTTAATTCAGAAAGGGGGATGATTTTCTCCTCTTTTTTTTTTTTTACATTAGTGGTAGGTGTTGAAATTTTTCTAAGATAGAATTGGGTTTTCTTTCATAAAGAATTTCATACTATATTCATTTCAGAAATCTTTTTTGAATGCCTTGAGCATGGGCTTGTGCTATGTGCTACAGAGGAAAGAAAGATGAAAGGAATCAGAGGCAGCATGATTGCGGTGATGCAGCCCCTCCCCTCGAGGGGCTTATGGTCTTGTCGGGTCAAGAAGGCATAACTGGAAAACAACACTTCACTCTGGGGGCATCGTGGCAAAGGAGACAGAATGCGATACTTAATCTTACCTCTGAGTCTTGAAAATTGTGCAGCCATAGCCAACTCACTTAACCTTTCTGAGCCTCCTCAGTTTTCTCATTTATTTATAAAATGAGGACGATAATATTTGTAACTTGTGCCTCAAATGGTTGTTTTGGGACTACAATGAGAAAGTGCTACATAAATGTCAGGTATTACAATCTGAGTGTCATAAACAAAGTATGATAGAGATTCAGAGTAGGGAGAAATCACTTTTGATTGAGTGGTCAGGGAAGGCTTAATGGAGGAAGTGATATTTGATGATTCCATCAGATAAGAGGAAGGGGAAAAAATGGAGAGATAAACCTGTGTACAGGTATAGGAACAACAAAAACACTGGAAATCCTTGGCATCCTTAAATTTGTTGTTTAGAAAATATTTTAATCCTTATATTTCAATAGAACTGGTTTCCTTTGTCAGTCTCTGTACTTAATTTTCTGCATTTAAAAACATTCTTGTGAGAATGAGTCCAGAGGCTTCCCCACCCTGCCTGTGGGATCCATGACCCCAACAAAGTTAAGACTCCCTGATCTCCTGGCTCCCTATTACCTTTCACTTTTACAGTCCTTCCCACCCTGGTCCCTTCCTAGTGTCTTTCCACTTCATTCCTTCTCTATGTACTTTATGATCCAGCTGGTCCTTCCTTGCACAGGATCTTCCATCTCTGGTCTCTGTACCTTAGCATCAGCTGGCCCCCTGCTCTCACTCCCCTTGGAAAGCTCTACATCTCTTTCCTTCAGGACTCAACTCACACACCACCATCTGCAGGAACTGTTCCCCCCAACCTCCTCACCCCAAGCTTCATTCAGATGACCTTCATTTACTCTGTACATATCTTACGTATATCTGGGTATCTGCATGTTTTTCCAATTAAAATGTGAGCTCCTTAAGCACTGGGGCCATTTCTGTCTTTGTTTGTGCTCCTAGCATTTAGCACTCTGTCTGGCACAGCATAGAGCATATCTGCTTTTCGACTGTTGACTGACTTTTGAAATTTACTAATTTGGTGATTTTAGGTTTTTCACTGGCCAGACATGGATCACAATGCCTAAACTACATGCCTTTCAGGGCTCTTGTGAGAACAACACTCATTTTTTTTTTAAGTTATAAATTTAATCATTACCAAACAGGAATATTTTGATATACAAAGACCAACAAAAGGGTATTGATTGTATATGAAACTGAAAACTTGTTGAATAATTTTTAAGTATATGTTAAATTTGACAAAATGTACCTGATTGTGTTTCCTTCTGATTTGTGTTTTTAAAAGTGTGATGCTGATGTTCTCTCTCCCACTTTCTCTTATCTCTGGCATTTCTATCTCTACCCACTAACCTCACTCCATTTCCCACCACTCAGTTCCTGAAAGCCCTCTCTTGCTACAAAGAGTATAGTCAAGCAAAACAAAGAACACTGGCCAAGTCTGAAAATGTACGTCTCATTCTATAGCTCCGATGCTTCCCCTCTGTAATAAAAAGCTGGTGGCAAATTATGAAAAACAGTTTATAAACTCTAAAGGACAGTATAAGTATGCATTTTTAACCATTCTTATAGACAGAGTGTGATGTACAAGAGCCTGCTCTAGGATGACAGCAAGAAGGATGAGAATGCGTAGGTGTGACAGACATTCACTACATTGTCCTACTTCTCCTAAACAAAAGTACCTGTCTAAGGTCACATTGGGAAGAAGAGTCATAGAACCTGGACTGTCAGAACTGGAAGGCTTTGGAATCATAGAATTTTAGAGCTAGACAAGATGTTAGGGCCAACCCCTGCCCTCCTTTTACAGATGAGGAACCTGAAAGCCAAAGAAGGGAACTTGTGCAAAAGAGATGAAAAAAATACTAATGAGAAACAAACAGAATTTCTGACACTCAATTAGGACAATTCATAAAAAAAACCAAGAGCTTTGCAACAAACTAAAAAAACAAAAAACAAAAAAACCAAAACCCTGCTGGCTCTCCTTTCTTTTTGAAAAAGTAAACCTCCATATAGAGCCCCATTTCCACGGGAATGGGGAGAGGAATCCCACCAACAGCTGACCTAGGAACCAACTGCACAGACTGAGGAGGAACACTACATGCCTATGCCCAACACCTTCTCAAGTGTGGAGTCATTCCTGTCATGCCTCCAAAACCAGGATGTAGGCCCTGGTCTTGGGACCCCAGATCTAGTGTTCTTTCCAAAGTTCTCTCTCCTCAGGCTTCTCCTAGCATTTTATTTGGGCCTTATCTCATTCTCCCTAGTATCACAGTTATTTGTGTATGTGTGTTTTCCTATATTAGACCTGAAAAGAATTTAATCTATATTTGTAATCCCAGTGCTAAGTACAGAGCCTCATGCTGCATTTCAATAAATGGCTGCTGAATCCAAATACATTCAGTGCCTGGTGACAGGATTACATTTTATACCCTGTATAACAAGTCCTTCCTTTGTTCTGTCAGGTTAACATCATGTCAGGTTATTTTTCATAATGAACAGACTGATTATGCATTTGTGATGCTTGATAGGGATAAGTAAAAAAGCTGGAAAGGACCTTAGAGAGAGATCAGTTGGTCCAAACTGTTAATTTTACATATAGGTACGCT
Source organism: Bettongia penicillata ogilbyi (assembly GCA_023548195.1). Lineage (NCBI taxonomy): Eukaryota > Metazoa > Chordata > Mammalia > Diprotodontia > Potoroidae > Bettongia > Bettongia penicillata. The sequence continues at coordinate 728,850 of JAJHZJ010000889.1, read as the reverse complement.
GAGGCCCAGAAGGGAAAATGATGAGGCACAAGTGAAATATTCAGGCACATGTAGGCAGAGCCAGGCAAGCACCCTGGTCTCCAGACTTGTAACTTAGTATTCTTTGTACCATATCATGCTAGTAATGAGTTGCTTCTCAGTCTTCAAAGATCTACTGCCATCTCCTCACAGCACCTAACAAGTACAGAGCAGGTCCCCAACAATACAGCCTGAACAGGAAGGACCATAGATTTAGAACTGGGAAGGGTCTTCTTGGCAATCTGGTCCAACCTGTTCTTTAGACAGACAGGGAAATTGAAGTTTCCTCAGGCTCAGAGAGATTGACTTATTATCCAAGTATTAAGTGGCAGAGCCAAGATCTGAATCCAGGACCTCTGACTCCAAACCCAGTCCTCTCTCTATTGTACCACATTCCTCCATGGCCTTCTTCCTCTAGGACTCACAAAAAATTGGGTAAATTAAAGAAACAAATTCAATTAAGCTCATTACTCTGACAAATGGCTTGGCTCTTACTGGCTGTGTGAACTTGGGCACACTTTTCTCATAGGATCACAAATGAAAGCCAGAAGAGATGTCAAACATCATTTGATTTGAGACAACCTCTCTTCATTTTATAGATGAAGATATTGTGTGACTTGCCTACAGTCACACAGGTAGTAAATAGCCAAACTCAGATTCAGACCCAAGACTTCAGATTCTAAATTCAAAGACAATCATTTACATCTGAAAAATCCACTTGAATCCCAAAATTTGGATCTAGGAAAATAAGGAGAAAAATGGGAGGAATCAGCTATACACCTGAAACTATTCACCTTCCCTTACTTGATCCTGAAGACTTCTTAGTTCTTTACAGTGAGTCTAGGCCTTTTTCCCCATGGACATGATTGTCCTGGATTACTGGAATGATCTTTAAAGCAGCATACTTATAACAAAATTTCTCTCCAGTAAAAGTTCTTTGGATGTTCTCTAAACTTTGTTATAATGAGACTTTATCTATATAAAAATAAAAACCAGCAAAAAGGGACTGATTTGTTATGACAGTTTTAAAGAATGGAGATTTGTAGTCAAATATCAAAAAAGGGAAGAAAATAACCCAAGTTTTAAATAAGGTGAAGAAGTATTTTAGAAATGTAGGCTTAAGTTTTCTAAATCTCCTTCTAGTCTCTTCAAAATGAAAAGATCTAATTTCAGTTCTGACATTAAGATCCCTTTATAAGAGAGCAGTAGAAATAATAATAGTGAGAGCTCCTGTATCCGGTGTTTTTACAAAGCACTGTCCTCATAAGATCCCTGTGAGGCAGGAGGCTCATGGAGATGAAGGGACTTATCAGGGGCTTCAGTAAGTCAGCAAGGACCAAAGCCAGGACTCAAACCCAGGTCTTTGGACCCTAATAACTTGCATGTTTTGAGTCTGGGCACATTTAACTCTGAGTAACTGTTGGACTGCATAGATATCAAAAAGATAGTGAAGTGTTTTATACCTACCCCATGTATTCCAGGTCAGAGAAGATGAAAGTTTTATTTATGTCAAAACCACAGGCTATGATATCCTTTGCATTTTCTATTGTATAGCCATATGCTTGCTCAAGTGTTAGCTCTTTCCACAGGTATTTTTCATCATCAGTCATTTGGATAACCAGGGGAACATTGAATACATCTTGGAGCCACCTAAAAATACAGACCCCAAATCATTACGATTTTTCTCTACCAAAGAGTATCTTCACACAGAATTTTTTTGTTGTTGTTCCATTGTGTGACTCTTTGTGATCCCATGGACCATAGCAGCCAGGCTATCTAACCTCCTGAAGTTTGTCCAAGCTCATGTTCGTAGATTCCATGACACTTTTCTTTTTGCCTTCAATCTTTCCCAATCTTTCCCAATATCAGGGTCTTTTCCAGTGAGTCCTATTTTCTCATTATTTGGCCACAGTATTTAAGCTTTAGCTTCAGCACTTGACTTTCCAGTGAAAAGTCTGAATTAAAGCATTAAGATTGTTTTACTGACAAATTATCATGTACTTCCCATGTGAGCTGTACAACCTTTACCTTAAGGTTGATTTCTTTATTTAATTGATTTCTTTATTTAAAACAAGTATTTAAAACCAGGAAGATGTGAAATAAAAAATGGAAACTGGAAAATGAAGGTAGTGAGTTCCCATCACTAGAAATATTCAAACAGAGGCAGAATGACCATTTTGGGGGATGCTGTTGAGTAGATTCATGTTTCAGGAAAGGGTTAATCTAGAGGTTCTATAAGGTTCACTTTTAATTCACATTCTATGAGTCTGAGGAGCCATCCAACTTAGACTTCACATGGTGTCATGATTCTTGGGTCCTTCCCATCTCTAATTCTCTAGGTTTCATCCAACTTTTTGATTCTATATTTCTAAGCACCTAGCAGTTTGGTTGCCAAGTAAGTTTACAAATATAATACTGTCATATATATTTCAAGCACTGTCTGAATGTAATAATTAAAATTATAATAAAAGATAAAATTATCATTTATATTATTAGATAATAAATATGATAATTATAATAAAGAAGTACAATAGAGATAATAATAAAAACCTTTGGGAGATAGTGCTACTTACTTTGTGAAAATAAATGGGATGAGATGACCTACATGCATTGCTTCAGAAGAGGGCCCTCTGCCTGTATAGAGATAGAATGGCTTCTTATTTTCATATGCATCAAGAATGTTGTTCATATCCCTAAGAGAGAAGAGAACAGAAGAAACAGTGTAACTTTCTTAGAAAAAGTATCAGAGGAGGGCAACTAAATGAATTTGTTTCTGAAAATGAAAACTCAAGCAAATAAATAAATGTCTTGTTTCTAATGAAACTGCTTCCTTTCTAACTGGATCTTTCAAAAGAATGATATGATATAGTTTTTAACCATTCTAAAAGGTAAAGTGATATAAATGACATTTTCTAAAAGCATTAATTCCTTATATGTTTCCAAATCAGACTGAACACTCTCTTCATTTAGAATTAAGTCCAATAAACTTTTATTGTGCATCTAATGTGTACTAGGAATTTACAGTTCAGTCGAGGGAAATACCACATATACTTTTTATCTATATAAATTGAAATCACTCTAATGGCTTAGTAGTTTTGGTTAAAAAATTCATCACCTTGAGGTCAATTTGATGATGAGCTTCTCTGAATTTAGACTGTTTCTTGGGTAAGACACAACACCATCTATGGTTGGGCCTATAGTCTAAGCATTTCTAGCTTGGGAGAATATGTCAGAGCTTGCAATCTGATAGCAACCACGGAGAATCTAGGGTCATCTCCACACCATGATGAGACATCAGAATAGGCCTTTTGTAAGATAACACTGTTAGGACTGTTGCTTGCAATTACGAATCACAGGCACAAGTGAAGTGCTGACTGTAAGTTTAAATCATAGGATGGGGAAAGAGTCAGCTGATGAGGGTTCTTGTACCCCAGAGGGTCCCATCATGACTGAGTGTAGCATCGACACGGCAGTGGCTTGTCAATTCAAGCACTAGGGTAGTATTTTAGTACAAGGAGGTGGTAGGCCATTCTGGCTAGGTATGTGGGTTAGTAAATACCAGGTACCTGGTTTCACAGGGCCAGACTAAACTCTAGTCATTGTCAGCTCCACAGTACTTCAGCACTACTTCAAGGCGATAGGAATGACGCACACACAAGAATTATTCCACATGTAGGATATGGTCTAAAAAAGTTCCTATCTCAAAAGTTCCTGTCAGTGCAGATCTCCTGGTCTCTTTGGTGGCCTGGGGCTTAAGACCTCTGACACATTTGCATTATGCTTCAGTTTATGGCCCTCTAGTGATTTGGTTTAATATTTTTAAAAAATTATA